>VZTD01005865.1:230484-618083 GCA_013397725.1 Rhagologus leucostigma | reverse complement strand
CCCTAACCCCAGCCCTAACCCTACCCGTAACACCTACCATAACCCTAACCTTAACCATAACCCTAACACTAAGCCAAGCCTAACTGTAACCCTAACCCTAACCCTAACCCTTACCCTAACCCTAACCCTAACCCTTACCCTAACCCTAACCCTAACCCTTACCCTAACCCTAACCCTAACCCTTACCCTAACCCTAACCCTAACCCTTACCCTAACCCTAACCCTAACCCTTACCCTAACCCTAACCCTAACCCTTACCCTAACCCTAACCCTAACCCTTACCCTAACCCTAACCCTAACCCTTACCCTAACCCTAACCCTAACCCTTACCCTAACCCTAACCCTAACCCTTACCCTAACCCTAACCCTAATCATAGTGGCAGTGTCCCTGGAGCTATACGATTTGTGGGTTTCTTAAAGCTAACGCTAACCCTAACCATTGCCCTTATCCTAACCCTAGGCCTAACAAAAAGCCTAACACTAAACCTAATCCTAAACCTATATCTAACCCTAACCCTAACCCCTAATCCTAATCCAAACCCTAACCGAAGGTGGAGCAGTAAAAGAAGTCTTTGCCTGAAGCTGAGGTGGTGGTAACATGGCTGGTGCCAAGGTGTAAGGTGTGGGGGGAGCAATGTAGGAGCAGTGCCATGACGTCCTTGTCATGCTTTTTATCACTGTAGTGTCCCTGTAGCTCTAGGATTTGTGGGTTTCTTAAACCTAACCCTAACCTTAACCCTAAGCCTAATCCTAATGGCGATACCATGGCCAGTGCCAAGGTGTAAGGTGTGGGGGGAGCAATGTAGGGGCAGTGCCGTGCTGTCCTTGGCATGGCTTTTATAGCAGCAGTGTCCCTGGAGCTCTAGGATTTGTGGGTTTCTTAACCCTAACCCTAAGCATAACCCTAACCCTAAGTGGAGCAGTAAAAGCAGCCTTTGGCTGAAGCTGGTTCCGACCAGAAAGATGTGGAGGGAACAAGGTTTCGGCAGTGCCGCAATGCCTTTGGCATGCCTTTTGTGGTTCCAGTGTCCCTGGAGCTGTAGGATTTTGCGGTTTTTTCAACCCTGTTCCTGAGTGTTACCTTAAGCCTAAGCAGAGGATAAGAGTAGCCTTTGGCTGAGGCTGGTGCCAAGGAGAGAGGTGTGGAAGGATCAATGCTGGGGCTGTGCCATGCTACCCTTGGTGTGCCTTTTGTGGTTCCAGTGTCTCTGGAGCTCTAGGCTTATGTGTTTGTTAACCCTAACCCTAAGTGTAACCCTAACTCTCAGAGGAACAGTAAAAGCAGCCTTTGGCTGAGGCTGGTTCCAAGCAGAAATGTGTGGAGGGAGTAATGCTGGGGCGAGGCCTGCTGCCCTTGGCAGCTATTTGTACTTGTAGGGTCCCTGGAGCTCTAGGCTTCATGGGTTTCTTGACCCTAATCCTAACCCTAAGTGTAACCCGAATTCTAAGCGGAGCAGTAAAAGCAGCCTTGGCTGAGATTGCTTTCAAGCAGAAAGGTTTGGAGGGAACAGTGTTGGGCCTTGCTGCCCTTGGCATGCCTTTTGCAGTTAGAGTGTCCCTAGACCTGTAGGATTTGTGGGTTTTCCAACCCTAACCCCATGCATAACCCTAACTCTAAGCGGAGCATTAATAGCAGCCTTTTGCTGAAGTTGAGGTGGCCATTACATGTCAGGTGCCAAGGAGAAAGGTGTGGAGGGAACAATGTTGGGGCAGTGCCTTGCTGCCCTTGGTATGCCTTTTGTAGTTTTAGTGTCCCTGGAGCTGTAGGATTTGGGGTTTTTCCAACCCTAATCCTAAGCATAACCCTAACCCTGGGCGGAGGGGTGAAAGCAGCCTTTTGCTGAGGCTAAGGCTGCCAGCACACTGATGGTGACAAAGAAGACATGTGTGAAGAGAGCATAGTTGTGTCACTGCCATGTAGTCCTTGGCTTGCCTTTCGTAGTTGCAGTGTCCCTGGAAACCTAGGCTTTCTGTTACTTTCAACCCTAACCCTAAGTGTAACCCTAACCCTAAGCAGAATAGTAAAAGCAGCCCTTTTCTGAGGCTGATGCGGGGAGCACTTTGCTCGTGCCAAGGAGGAAGTTATGGACGGAACAATGTTGTGGAAGTGCCGTGCTCCCTTCAGCTTTTTTTTTTGTAGCTGCAGTGTCCTTGAAGCTGTAGTTTTGTGGTTTTTTGAAGCCTAACCCTAAGAAGAGCAGTAAAAACAGTCTTTTTCTGAAAATAAGGAGGCCATTTTTCATTGTTTAGAAACTAGTTTAGGAGAGGAACACTCCAGAATGAATGTTTCCTTTAACAAAAAATGCCTCCAACAATCCCTTTCTACCAATGAGATATTAACACTAGTGTATGAAATTGAAAAACACCACAACCGTTTATTGACAGAATGCCAACACGGCATGGGAAAAAACGATGAATAAACCCTAGATATTGAATTTTCAACCCCCTCTCCCAATCCCCCCTCCCCTTACACACAACCACACAAGAATAAGAAACCCCAAAATGCCAGAGAAAGAGAAAAATAGAACCACAACAGCCGCAATGTGGTGTGGAGGAGAAAAGAAATAGCACTGGCTTCTGTCTCAGGGAAGGGAAAAACCAAAGGGTCCTCGCAGCAGCTCAGGCAAAAACAGATTGGCATCTGCTGAAACTCTGATGTTTGTCTCCTCTTCACAGCAGATGAAGCTAGTGGATTTAGTGTCCTTTCTTTCACCGGGTTGGCTATTCCGAGGTCTGGGGCCGGGATGGAGTGGCTCCTTGGCTCCCCACCTGTCCCCCACTTCTCCCATCGATAGTTCTCTCGTGCCTTGGACTAAACCAAACTGAACAGTTCAGGAAAAAGCAAAAGCTGACAAAGGATTGCTGCCACAGTCTCCAAGGCGAGGGAAAGGAAAAAATCCTTCTTGCCTGAGCTAATGTCTCGGTTTTGGAGACAAAATTTTAGGAGAGAACGCTCCGGAGTGAACGCCTCCTCCAAAGGGAAAGGGCCTCCCCCTTTCCTCCACCAATGAAACAAATTTCTAACGATAGGTGAAAAGTGGGAAACAACCCCAAACTGTTTATTAACACAAAATAAAACAGGGCAGAACAGGAAAAAACTCAAAACACAACAAATGCCTGGAGAAGAAAAAAACAAACAGGAAAAAAAAAAACACATGGGCTGGCAAGCAGTTCCCCCAGTCTCCAGGAAGGGGAAGGGGAAAGGGAAGGGAACCCACGTGGCGACCTGGAGCAGGGCAGATGGAAGAAAACCTGTTGATCTCCGGCACTGGTTCTCCTCCTCACAACAGGCGAAGCTGGCGGAGCTCTGCGTCCCCTCGCTCAACGGCTTGGTCCTCCCTGGGGTTCGGACCAGCCGGGCCCACCCCGCGGGCTCCCTGGACCAGAGGGAAGGGAAAGAAAGGCAAGGAGGCCAGGGGGAGAGAAGGAAAACAAAATCCAACAAAACCTTTTTCCCAGCTAGTGGGAACAACAACGAAGGAACAAAAAACCACCAGGAAGCAGGGCAGCGCCCCCGGTGCACCCTCTCCCAAGCACGGCTGAGGCCATTGGAGCCAGAGCCGTTGGACCCAGCCATTGAACTGACCCGCACGGGCCCCGTGGCTCTGGCCTCGCCCCCCGGGTCCATCTTAAAGATAGAGTGTCCTTGGGCATTAAGCAGATGGTTAGGGAATACAGAAGACTCATAACATCACCCCAGGACAGCTAACAGAAAACCAAAGCTAGCTAAGCGACAGAGTAACGCTGTCCACAGGGCACCACAGATGGTTGAGAGTGAGGCTTTGAAAAAGCCTGGGCAACAGCCTCAAGCTCCTCCCTCCCTGGACCCACCTTAGAGCTAGAGCAACCATTTCTGGGCATAAGGCAGACGATCAGGGAGTAGAAACACCCTCCCCCAAAGACAATTATTGATTTTCAAGATGAGAGCGTTGTTTTCTATGAGTGGATTACTTGCACTTCTTTCCTGTTAAGGAACGAATACTTGGAATTGTTTTCCTTATCTCTCTTTAGGCCTGCTACCTCAATGAATATGTCATACGTATTGTCATTTTATTCTTATTTTAATGCCTGGTTCTTAAATGATGATCTAGTTGTGGATCATTTGGTAAACATTAATCTTCCCTGAATTTTGTAATATAGTCATCTCAGTGATGCTACTGGGTATTTTGTGGGTACCATCTGTCTGGAAGAATGATAAAGCAATGAGGTTTCTTTTTTTTTCCCTAATGTATCCTATGAAATAATTGGATGAAACTGCAGCTTCCAAAAGCAAGACAATTGAACACTTACCAAAAAAATTTTACCAAGAAATGTACTGTGATGAAGCATAAGGAACAGTAAAGTTCAGTGTCTGGAGATTTGCTGAAAGTTGTCCAAAAGGCATTCACTCTCATAAAGTTATTTCAATAGTAAACAAGGTTCCATTTTTTTTTAGAATTAAACACTATGGTCTCTCTCCTAATTACCTGAAATGGTCAATTAGTTCCTCCTTTTACGTCTTGATTTTAATTTTTAATTATCTGGTTTTGTTAAATATCTGTGTTTTGAAGTCAGAAGATGAAAATATCCAGTGGTACAATCACCTGGCTGATGATGCACAATAATGGTGACATTATGGGATTTGTCTTCACCTGTTTTGTTAACACTATTACATAAATGGGCTTGTTTTAAATCACAGCCATCAAAGTTTCTTAAAGAATAAAACCAACTGATTACACTGTATTATTCCTGTAACTTGATCTAAAGGTGGTTCTGCTGAGCACACAAAATGTTAAGTAATAAAATGAGAAGGAGCCTGAAACCTTTTGCTGGGCAATAAACAATATTAAAAAAATAATTCTGCCCTGGCTTTTGAACTTAGAGGGCTTCTTTCATGGTAATATAATATTCCATTAATAGCAATACAGCAGATAGATAAATGGAATCTTTTCACGTTGCTCAAATAACAGTTCTTATCAAAATGCAGTCTGAGCTAGTGAAACATTTGCAGTACAGAGGAAGTTCACACGTCCAAAAAAAAAAGACCTTAAATGAGAGGTTTTTTTACCGCTGGGCAGGGAAATGCTAATTACGATGTTTTTACTAACTAAACAAATCCTTCTCATTTTATTGCAGATAACACATATTAAACATAAAGCATAGTCTAAGATTTGTAGGAAGATAAACTTAGTAGTACCTACAAAAAGAAAGGAACATAGAAAGTCTGAATATACAGGAATGAAACTGGGATGCTTCTTCTTTCATGATATATTCCTGAAGGTCACTATGGGAGTAAAGTATTCTACAGTTTTCAGTTAAAACCTAAAATCTCCTGGTTTCCTTCTCCTATCCGTAACACTTAGGCAATTTAATTTGTCATAGCAGGGCTCTAGAAGTGATCCTTGAAAATGTGGCATGCTAGTTTGCTCGTGCTGAACTTGTTTCAGCATATTTGAAAAAATATTTCTATTTTGCTAAGTGCCAAGAAGGGTCAGTTTTAGTTCAGTGGACAATTTAGGGTTCACTGAGGAGCAGTTTGAAGAGATGCATCTTTTGGTTGTGCAAGAGTTTATGTGTGTTTGTCGGAGAAAATAAAATTAAGGAAGTAAGCAATGGCACTAAATGTCTCAATTCTTGTGGCAGGACTAATTTTGTATGTTAAGTTATATTGTTGCTCAACAGAAAGAAAAATTTCTGTCAATCACTGGGGTTAAAACTAGATGCTGAAAGAATTTCTGGGTAGAGAGAAATAAGGAGTAAAAAACCTGAGATATATTCTGAGTAAATCAATAATATGAACAGGCTATTTGGAAATGTCCTAGTTTTCAGTGTTATTTACAACAACTTGAAAAAAAAAGTTTTCAGTAACTTAAACTAATTATTTTTTAATGGTCAGATTGTGGTTGCTATGATTGTTTAACCCTATAACATTAGCTTAATGAAATTTACTTTTTAATTTCTTATTTCATAGAAATACTGTACTTAAGAACTCTGTATCAGTTGAAGTAATGCATCCTTGTACTTACATCTGATGCACAAATAAAAGCATAAACACTAGAATTTATATTAATGAGGATTCATGCTTTTAGCAATGAAAATAGAATCTCTTTGCACAGACTGAAAACTTATGACTCCTAAGTAAACTTAAATTGACAACACCAGTATTTTCATTTTTTTTCTACATATAGCATTTGGCTTTGTAGAGCAATAGAAAGTCATATATCACATGCTGAAATTGGAAAAAAATTTAGTTAAACCACTTTAAAAATACTTAAATACCTATCAGCTCTTTCACAAAAAAACCCAAACCCAAAAAACATACAAACAAAAAACTCCAAACTAACAGAAAAACCCCAAACCAAAACAAAAATCCCAACACCACACAACTATTTCATTCAAAATAAATGAGAAATTCTGAGGAACTCAGGTGCTATTCTGTATATTTTTTTCCTATGGAGTTGTAAAAGTGCATGCAGAAATAGAATCCGACAGTTCTTCTGTATAGAAAGTTAATAATGTCTGTTGTCTACCTTTGATAAAACACTGACTTAGATGTGAATTAACCCTATTTTATCTTGCTGTGTCATATAAACATGTATATACTCTTGTTCCTATGTGAATATACACTTCTGTTTGTTCTTCTACAAACTCTCTTTAGTCATCTAGTAATCTTACTCAGTTTTTTCCAATGCTCATTGAAGTTTTCTTACTTATTTTTAGAAGTTTTTATGGAAATATCCGTAGAACCTGGGAAAATTCTTGGTCACCAGGAATCCAGAGGAACCAGAGGTGGGTCTTTTCAAAACCATAGCCAGCTATCTGAAACATAACCCTGTAACTATACTATAGATTTCTGACTATTTTCAGTCTCCCATGTGCACTACTAGCTTGTAAACAGTTCATAGTCTCATTATAAAGCAGGGTTATCAAGAGACCAGGAAGATCTGACAGTTAGATCAGAATTCCCATTCACATGCTGATCCACATGCATCGCTTCGCAGAGGAGGTTTCCTTGGTGCTGCAAAGCAAGTCCTCTGGCTGCCTTCTAGGACACTTTCCCTTGTTGAGTATGCAGGCAACATTTTCCTGTTCATCGGAAGAATGAAGCAAACCCGATTAGATTTGTTCTCAGTCTGGGAGCAGGAAATTAACTTTGAAAATCATTTAAATGTCTTGCCTGGGGAGGGCCTTTTGCCATTTTGAGTTCAATAGTTCAATTTGACAGAGCTCTCTGCCAGATTTCTAATCTATAATAGGTAGGTGTAAGGGATGAAAATGAGGTGGTGTTTTTAGATTTATATTAGCTGAACTTTTATATTTAGTTTGCTGTGTGTTTTTGTTCTACTATTACCAGAAAAACCTGCTCTGAAGGGCAATTCTGGTAAAGAGGCTTGTGGCTACATTAGTTTGCAGTCAAGCATATTTGAAGAAAGACACGTGACTGAAGACCTGATGCTCCGCAGGTGTTTTGGGGCTTTTCACTTTTGACAACCTTTACTCTGGTTGTATGGACTGAATGTTTTTCCCCATGCTTCTGTATTTCCAACATAGGCAGAGGCAGACAGCATTCAGGACTGCTTCGTTTATGTTCAGGCACAGAAATATTTGTTTAACTCCATTCACTATATTCCCATGCAACATGTCAGTTGTGATCAACAAGAAGCACCCAAAGAAAAAGAAAGTATATCATAGAATCATAGAATAGTTTGGGTTGGAAGGGACTTTTAGAGGTCATCTAGTCCAACACTTATGTACATTCAGGTTCTTCAGCTGGTCACAAACCTGATCTAGTCTTAGAGTGGGAAGGACTTTGCTCCCCCAGTTCCCATCCTGCTATCCATCCTCTCGAGAGGTATGGAAAGAGATTGCTACGGAAGACTGAGGCAAAAAACTTACCCCAGACTTCTTGTTTGCAGTTTGTCAGTCTTGCTGATCTGAGGGGCTATACTTACTTTGACCTTCCTTTTCTATCTGACATACCTATAGAAGCCCTTCTTATTACTCTTTGCATCCCTTGCCAAGTCCAGCTCCGTCCACATCTTGGCCTTTCTGACCTCATCCCTACATAACCAGGCAGCATTCCTATACTATTCCTAGAATAATTATCCTTGCTTTCTGTCTGTGTATTTCCTTCTTGCCCTTTGATTTGACCAGCAAGTCTCAACTCAACCATGCCAGTCTCTTGCCTTTCTTGTCTGATTTCTTACAGCTGAGGATCCAGAACTTTTGCACTCTATGGAAAGCATCACTGGAGATCTGCCAGTGTCACTGTTTTCCCCACGGACGAGTAGAGAAACGACAGTAGAGAAACGTCCAGGCGCAGGGTTACAAGAAAACAAAGCAAAAGCCCCCCCCTTTAATGATTTATCAGAAGGCTTTTTATACGTTAGTTTGCAAAAGTGTATGAAATGGCATAAGGTTTTTGCCATCTACCCCTTAAGGGGATTGGTCAAGTTCTAAGACACCCATCTGTGGATGTTTTTCTAGTTAGAACCATAACAATTCTGCAAAACAACCTGCAGCTGCAAGAAGTTTGTAAAACGGTAACATTGTTTTGAGTTACTTGCATGGGAAAGACAGAACTTTCACAAAAGTGCTGCAGAAAGCTAAAGAAATTCTCTGCTGAAGCTTTTTCAGCATCCATATGCCAACTCTGTTCTGCTCCTTTTTCCTGAGGACAGTTTCCCATTAGTGCCTATTCACTAGGTCCTTGAACATCTGGACGTTTGCTTTCCTAAATTCAGGGTTGTGACTTTGCCCTTCACATGGCCTGTATCCCTCAAGACTATGAACTCCACCACTGCATGATCACTGCGGCCCAGGCTGCCTCCAGTCTTGTGAGTGAGCCCCAGTTATCTCAGTTACATTTGTGACCATCAGTCCTGTTTTGCATCCCTCTGGTAACGCTATTACCTGGGTCCCGAAGTTATTCTCCACGCTTTCCAGGAGTCTCCTGGAATGCCTACTGTAGTAGTTTGAAAACAAACTACCGAGAGACTCCAAGTCAGAAACACAGTTTAATAGGGAAAATAAAATAAATGCAGTAGTACAAAAAAAACAACCCACTGACAGAGTCAGAGGACAACCTGACCCCCTGACGGTCAGGGGGTTCATAGCAGTCCAATTAAATAGTGGCTGTAGTCCTCCTGAAGTGATGGTTCTGTTGAAGCAGTGATTCTGTAGAAGGGTCTGGTCTTCTTCCAAAGGTCCAGTGGCGGTGTAGAAGGGTCTGGTCTTCCTCTGGGAATCCAGTGGAAAAGGCTACTTGTGCTGTTCCAACCCCCAGATTATATCCAGGTGGGAATGCTTGGCTCCTTCCCTCTGGGCGGAGCATGTCACAATGGGATGGTGAGTCACGAGGTAAGGCACTGATGGACCCATTGACAGGAGATAGTCCAGAGGGAGGAGGCAGGGAACATTGCTACACCTGGTTTCAACAGCTCATGAAGATGGTAATAGAATACACTGTAACCCAGGACACCTACAGTTCGTTGTGCTACTTTCCCAGCAGATGTTGGGGTGGTTGAAGCCCCCCAGGAGGACAAGAGCCTGTGAGCATGATGCCTCCTGTAGCTGGAGCAAGAAGGCTTCGTCAGTAGGGTCCTATTGACAGAGATCAACCCCAAGGTTCCCTTTGTTGCCTCTGTCTCAAATTCTTACCCACAAGCTTTCAACCTGCTCAGAGCTATTCCTCAGGGACAACTCTTCACACCGTATCCATTTCTTGATGCAGAGGGCAAACACTCCACCCGTCTTTCCTCCCCTGTCTCTTCTGAGCAGTCTGTAGCTGTCGATAGCCACATTCCTGTCATGGAATTCATCCCACCAAGTTTCACTAGTGGAAACTAGGTCGTAGGTAGTACAAGAACAGCTAATATGTTGTGGGAGCTATGAAATTAGATACAACTAGGTTTTGTATGGCAAATGCCCTGATAGCTTTGCTCAAGTTAAGCTTACATCCTCTTTACCTTCTGACACAGTTCTGTGATCCTCTGGAAGAAAAGATGGGAGTTATAATATTTGGCACCACTATATTTGGAATAATTTAGGCTCTAAAAGACCTTTAAGATCGTGAAGTCCAACCACCTGCCTCCTTTCATATCCTGCAAGTCCTTGCAATTTCAAAGAAAGAATAATTTTACTTGTGGGTTTTGTGTCAGTTTTGTTGGGTTTTGGTTTTGCTTTGGGGTTTTTTGTTTGTTTGGGTTTTTTTGGGTTTTTTTGGAAAACAAATTTATGTATTCTCTTCTAGAATATGAAGATGTGAGAGTTAAAGGAATTGACTTAGAATGCATCCTCAGGTGAAGGAAATGAGTCCTTCATTTGTAGTGCACTTTGCATGAAAACTCCAGTGAGGAATGAGAAGTAAGAAGCACAGCTCCTTAGTATTTCTACTTTTAATGAAGATGGTTTCATACTTTTTTGGAGATGCCACTTTTTGATGTCTAATTCTCTGGGTGTTGTGTGGAGGATTGTATCTAAAAGTAAGTGGAATTTCACCAGACTCCTAATATCTGAGGCTGAAGCCTTCCTTTGCAATAGTCATGTTCCATCACGAATGTAGCTGTGAATTTCAGAATGCAACAGATAATTCCTTGGTTCTCTGACAGCTTGAATAATCATTGCCTTCAGTATTTATCTATAATTTGCTTAATTCCACAGTTCATTAGAGAAATGCAGTCTCTGAGATATGTTCTGAGTTTGATAAAAATTAAATGGAAAGTATATAGATCAAATTTACAGTCAGAGTGCACCAGTTATTCGTCTCAAGCGCCAGTGACTTATTTATAAGTTAATCTGAGACTGTAAAGGTTTAGGTAGCAGAAATACCAGATGCAGCTGTTGCATGAAAGGTGAGATGATAAGTTTAACAACAACAATAACAAGCCAAATACTGTTATGGTAAGGCACCGTGAAGTTCAAAGAGGACAGGCAAACACAGCACTTCCCACTAACAGCAGGAACGAGAGGTGTTGAACTGAATGTTATACATGGTGAAAGTCCTGATATGGCAGCAGTATGAGAGCTGTGAAGGAGAAAGCAGTCATTAGACATGATGTGGAGAGGTGTCCTGTACGACTGCAGAGCAGGGTGATGACAGTGAAGGGTCTTTATCCACTTGTTGCAACAAAAATCAGAGTAAGGCTTATCAAAATATCTGTGTACACAAAAGTGTCTTGAAGACAGAAGGAAATATTAACTGACTATTTGCTTGTCACTGGTTACACAATCTAGTCAGTAATATTTACTCTCACTTTACTGTCATTTAGTCATTTTTTTTTCTCTGATTAAAGCAATCTATCTTGTAGTCTTACCCTACTAAGGGGTTAGCAATAGCAGAGCTGCTTCTCAAGAGAGGATGAGCCAGGAGTCAAGCAAGGGCAACCATGGCACAAGCAGAGAATGTGAAATTACTAACCAGAACAAAATCTAGCAAGACTGGTGTGGTAACGGGAAAAGGTCCATCCATAGTTCTAGACAAGGTGACATAATGAGTCAAGGTTAGGGTCCAGCCAGGAAAACCTGGGGACAAGTCTGGAAATCTGGCTATAATGGAGGACTGAGGGCTGTCCAGAAGGCAGGGCCAGGGACTGGCCCTGCTGCAGCATCTCTGGTGTAGGGACTGGCAGCTCTGGGCTGGGCTGAAATGTGGTCCTGGACTGCGGACAGGGGGAGTGAAGGTGCTGTGGGTCTGCATAGGGACAGAAAGTGATGGTAGCACTCTCAGGGTTCTGACAGCTTGACTAAATATCACCTCACTCCATTGACAATGGTTTTGATTGTATCTAAGCTATTCTCAGTGCTTATTCTCTGAATGTTTCTAGCTGCAAAAGTGTGTACACTTTTTTACTATGAATGGAGAAGAATCAATACCAAACATTTGATCAGAACTTTCTTGAGCTTTGAAGAAAGTTACACATGGCTCCAAGTCCTGTATTTAAGAGCACTCCTCTTTGTGATTAGACTATAAAATATTTTTAATGGTATTGCTAGAATTGTATGATTAGTAATGTAACTCCATTTTGAAATGGGGTTTAAAAGTGGAATAATCACTTATAGAATCCAGCTGTTCCTGCTAATGAATTGTTGTAATACTATGTGCACCGCAAAAGGAGCTCAGTCTATATTCCTTTCCAGGGGCTGAACTCTATGTCATGATAATTTCAGTGTTTGATTTTGAGAACCTCAATTCTACATTAGAAAAGGCTCTAGAACAGGAAAACAACATAGACAGCAGTGGTTGTCTAATATAAGCAGATAGGGTCATCACCCTCCATTTAGCTTGCCATGTCCCCACTTGCCAGCTTCTGAGCTAGTATTCTGACCAAGGAAGAGGAGGTACTGTGCACGAGCTTGCTGATATGTAGTACCAGTATTTAGAAAGGAGAAGGGAATGCTTTATCTGAACCCAATCTCTTTAATCCCAGAAATAGTCCATCTTCCTTTTCTTCAAGTGCTAAACACGAGAAATAACTGTTTGAAGAGGTATTTTCTTGTTTGATTAATTTATCCCTTGTCCCTTCAACGAGGTAGATTTTCTGTGGATTGTTCCGGCTTTGTTCAACAGATTAATTTTAATGTGTTTATGCTTCACTTTGCGAATATGAAATAAAATGTTTTGTGTGATAGACAAACCCCATTACTTCATATTTTCCAATTTGTGCAATGCTTCTGATTTTAACAGAGGCCCTTCACAGAATTTCTGAGTCATACAGAAGCAAAGCCACTTTTACCATTAATAGAGATGAGATTGTAAGTTACACTTTCATATTTAAAAATTTAACAACCAAGCAAAATGCAGAGAGAGACAAGGTTTGGAGACACAAAGCATATAAATAGTGATGTTTCCTTTTGCAGTGGGTTAGAGCTGAGTTGATTGATGGGCTTTTGGACCAATGATGCTTCTCATGATTTGCATATTTAAACCGCTTGGAAAGTCAGTTAAATGGACATTAGGGATCAGGAGGTTGGAGGGGCCGAGCTGGGCTGGGCCAGGCCGGGCCGGGCCCCACCCCCTTCCCCGGTGAGGGCAGAAAGCTGCCAGGAAAAAAGCCATCCCGGCTCTGGGGGGCATCCGGGATCAGCCTTAACCACCAGGCAACTAAGAAGCAGCTATGAGTTGCTGCGCAGCCAAGACCACCCAGCACAACCTCTGGGGACCGGCAAGCCTCCTTTCCCCTCCACACAGCCAGCATGGCCTCACACAAAGCCGTCAGGGGGTCAGTGGAGCTTCTCTGCAGCTAGCACAGTTTGCGCTGACTGAAGAAGACACCATGCAGCCAGCAGCATAAAAGGAGCGAGGCTTTCTCCAATATAAAGCCTGAACAAGATCAATTTCTTAACATGGTGGCCTCTAGGTCAGAAAGAAAGAGAAAGTGAGTCATCTGGGACGGAGTCAAGATGGTGGCGGGGAAGAAGAGGCGGAGGCTCGTTTTTTCGTGTGTAGCTTAAAAATGCTTTCTGCAGGCCATGGTAAAGACTGTAATATTACAGACTGTTCTGTCTCTTTAATCCATTTGAAGTACATGGGGAGATGGGAAATTCATGTGCGGCCTATGGAGATGTGAGAAGTGCCTATGCCAGGCTATGTAGAAGCAGTGAAAGGCTTTTAGAGATTTGGTGAAGAAGAGAGCCTTTGTTTCCAGGCCAGAATAACTCATCTTTAAAAAGACTGAAACCCTATGTCTATGAGCCCATGACTGTGGTACGGATAGGCTGTGAGATTTTCTATGGGAGAGATGTTTTTACTGAAACAGGGTTTTTTTTCTGGGCAGACTGTTGCGGGTAACAGTTTGGAAACTACGTTAAACAGAAGAAAACTCTTTTTTCCTCAAATGTTGGAGAGACTTTTAAGAACTGCAACTCTGACCAGACCCATGTTTTTTTTTCCTTTGTGCAGGTTAGGTGAATAGGGAGGGGGAGTGCTGGAAGAGAGGGGAGTGTGCTTTTACTTTAATTTCTTCTTTTTACCTTTAATTCTGTTACCAATAAATTTTTCTTTATGTTGTAACTGTTTATGTGTGGACCTGTTTTGCCTTGCATAGTTTTCCTCAATATAATCGTATTTCCCCTTATGAAAAATACCAGATTTTGTGGGGCGTGGCGCTTAGCTGCATTGAACCACACCTTTTGAAAGAAACATGAAGGAAAATAAAATTCTTGTGTTTCATCAAAAAGGAGGAAATACTTTTTTTATCCCCTCTTGTATGTATGGGATATACTTACAGTCCTATCGTCCAGTCAGAACATTTTCTTTGTGCTTGGAGGATAAAATTGTCCAAGCAAGCTTTTGTTCTAAAGATGGAACTTTTACAAAATATACAGACTGAAAGGAGGGGGACTTAAGTCAGCATAAGGGAATAAACTAATTATGGCTGACTGGATCTTGAATATTTATAATGCAGCCAGTAGCAGCTCCCTTTGGGCCCCTTGTTTACCAAGTCTGTTGAATTTATGTGCCTTGACAGGACACATAGTTCTGAAAAGACCTATGTGCATAACAACAGATATGGCTGGAATACTTACAGGCTGTAAGGCTTCATTCACTAAGGCTGTGTCTTTCTTGAAAAATACAAGTTTGGAGTACCTTTACTGCTGAAAGTATTTACAATGGACATCTAAACAGGAAAATGTAGGAAGCTGAAAAATGGGACCTAATATTTTGACAGAAAGGTTGACCTTTGCTCCCGATTATGCCAGGCTTTTGCCTTGAAACCATTTCACTAAGCAAGGCACTAATCCCAACAGCCTGTCAAACCCCACATCATGTTTCTGTCACTTTTCCTCATCTCTGGAACATGATGCAGAAAGCAGCATTCTGTCTTTGAGGGCCAGTAGAAAAGCAGGGCTTGCATCAATGGCAGAATTGATGGCAGAAACAGACTGAAATGAGACTCTGCTTTGGTGTGGGATCAAGCATCACACACCTTCAAACAGGATTTATGAACGATTGTCCATCCAGGTGGCAAGTGAAATCTGTTTTTCCCACTCCCCTACTATCTATACAGTAAATTGCCAACAAATCTTCCTGTGTGGCCTTTTAAAAGTAGGGAAGACCAAGCAGGGGAAAAAAGTGTTTAAAAATAACCTTTGAAAAAGAATGCCTTTGAAAAATGTAGTTGCACAACAGATTCAATTGATATGAGATTGTGCTGTCAAAAAGCTTTTTCACCCAGAGCTTTTTCAAATACAGTTGGACACTGAGCCAAGTGGAAGTCATAGGCATCTGAAATGGGAGTAGAATAATTTGTTAAAAAAATCACAGGTCGGCCTGTGCTGATCTAAAATTCTGGGGTGAGGGTTGTATTTGGAGGCTTTGATTCATCACACATCCCACGCCTCATCTGCATGGTGGCTAATGAGGATGTCCTAAATGCAAGCCATTTGATTGACAGCTCTGAGGAGGTGAATGGCACTCCAGCACATGTTGCACATATAATGAGTTAAAGGGAAAGGAAGTCGAGCTTCCTCTTTCTTCTCCTTCATCTTCTCCTCCATCTGGCCCAGTGGATGAGTGGAGGTCCTTGGAAAGGCAGATGACGTACTCTAGATCTGCAGAGTGAGCTTTGATGGGCAGATACAGCAACTGCTAACAGGCATAGAGTGGTGGCAAACAGCATCTCTCTAAGAGAGAAGAGGGCCTCTGGGGAGTAATCAGCTGGCTGGTGGGTTTTGTAGTGGCACAGCAATGTGTCACTGCTGGTCAAATGCTGCAGCACCCTAGCTGTGTGGGTGACAGAACCAGGGACAGACTGCACACAACACACATTTTCACTGTAGTTTAACAACCACTCAATGATACTGTACTGTATTTGTACATATGCGCTTGGAAATGTGATTTTTTCCAAACAGCCTTCAGGAACAATGTTCTGTCATTCGAGATTTTTTTATTTTTGCTGGCAATTACCAAAAAAAAAAAAAGCCCTTCAACTGAAACAAACAACACTCTGTCCTTCATGGGTTTAAATGCTGGCTAAGTAATGAGATTTTAAACCGACTGTATTTTAATGATGTTTGAAATGAGGACAAAGGTGTAAAATTTGACAAAAACATGGCTTATGCTACCAGCATTGTAAAAGTAGCCTGCAAGTTCCTATTCTTGGAAGAAAGTTTGTGAAACATATTCACAAAGCAGGAAATATTTTACTGCTTCACTCTGTAAAAAGTCTGCCCATTCCTTTCTGATTCATCAATGAACCTGATACTGATAGGCTATCTGATAGCCTAAGGCTCAGGCCCACTCAGCACATTAAAACCTCCTATGAATGGTGGGGGGAAAAATGAGTCAAGAAAAGATGACAGACATTGCTAAAATTAGTCCTTATGAGAGAAGAATGGGTACCCAGGACAGGTATGTTGTGCAAGACTTTTGGCATTAGCATATTTCCTTTATGCTTTAATAATGTCATATATCACATTTAAAATCTGCTAAGCACACAATGTGAAATTTACATCCAATATAAAATCAGACCAACAGATTTAGAGAAGTATGCTGGATGAGGAGATGACACTGGGCTTCTGTGCGTTAGCTGTGTGGAGTGCTGCTTCTCGGGTCATCTTGACATTTCTGTGACAGCACTGACCTGCTACCTATGGCTGAGAATGTATCTTACATGGTCATTAAATCTAACTCTTCACAGAAAAAAAAATGTAGATAGTAATTTCCAGTTTAAAAAAAGAAAATTAAAATCTTGCTTTTTTGTTTTTTTTTTTTTTAAAGGACATACATAAAAAGGGGAGAGAAGAAATGTAAAGAAATGAGAAACAGAATCATAATCATTGCTTATTGTTTATATCTCGACAGTAGTAAAGAGAAAAGCAATGCATCACTTCCTAATGTGAGAAGCAGTATTAAAGACATGCTATTTCAGATTACTGATGTCATACAATGTACCAACAGAGAAACCCTTCTGCATTTCACTGAAAGTGGAAGGAGGTTTGCACTTCACATGAGTGGGTGTGGAATCCCACAGACATCCAGCACCTAGTTTTTTCTCTCCCAAATTTTATTTCCTTGCATAGAAATAGAAAAGAGTGTGCTGTAATCCACTTCAAATATAAGGTATTGTAGGTGTCAGTGATCCTGTGGGTTCCAATTCAGAGACCTATGTGGGCAGGACTGTTACCACCCGAAGCCTCAATTCTGGTTGATAGTTGGCAGTAGAGAGGCAGCACACTGGTTTGCAGTATTAGCAGAAAGCTCAATTATTTTATGGAAATAGAATATAGCCCATGGTTTCACTCAAGAAGTGTTGGACATTTCCAGGTTTAGAAGAGAAATCTTGTATTGTTTGTTTATACTGGGTGGTTTGTTAGCCTTGGTCTCCAAAATTTTCACTCTGTCATCAGTGCATAAAAATCACAAAATTATTTATTTACTCATACAATTCATTTCAAATACTGCCACATTTTGTCTGCTGGTGTTATAATAATAAATCTGTTACTCTACTCAAGATTTATCCCTTGCCCAAAAGAACAGTGACATTATATTTCACTGGCTATTCCAGCAGAAAACATCAGGCAGAGCATGTGGAATTTTTATGCCTTCTGAAATATGTTAACTATAGCTGCATTCTGGATTTCATTCCACACACTACACAGACAAGCTCTAGTATGCTTTTCAGAGAAAATAAAGCAGACAATTGCTCGCTTCTGAACTACAAAGTATGAATCCAGTGAATGCAGTGCTTATTTTCGCTCTCATTTTGCATCCCAGGAGTAAAAGGAAACTCTTCAATTCATTGCTGAAGTGTGCTAGATGTTTGTTTACTTTGATCAGATGAAAGGATGATATTTCAAAAGTGTGTACCCATATATTCCAATTTTGTAGAGTTTCTGATGCTGAAAGACTCTGTGTTGGCTTTGGGGATAAAGTAAATCATACGCTTTCCACTTGGCTGTTTATCATTCATGCAGTCTCCCATTGTTAGAACTCCCCGAACCAACTAAGTGTTTATAACTGCTTATTTAAGACTGCTTTTCAGAGTCCTCAGTATAGCATAAGAATATGTTATGGCTGTGACTACTCTTATACGTTAGTTCCTGAATCTTATTATGGGGTGAATGTTTTAAATGTTTTTTTCTTTCATCTTCTTCAGCTGTGTCAGTAGTAATTTCCAGTTTATTTTCTAGGGGGTATTTTCTAGTAGATGACCTACTGAGAGAAGATAGAGTGAAGTTAATTCTCATTATAAATGCAATGTATTTTAAAATCAATTTCAGTGTTTTCATATGGAGAAAAAGTAGAAGCATACCAGATACTTTTAAAATTTAAAACTTCACATAAAAATTTCAAAGTGCATCCTTACATTCAGACACAAAATATCTGTCTAAGAAACTAAGTCACCCAAATACATAAGAAGGGCAAAACCAGTTTTGTAATGAGTGTAAGAAACTGTGGCAATACTTCAAAGTCTAGTGTATCCCACTTTGTAAATCTATCATACCTCTTAAAAGTTGCACTTTTGCTTTGCATATTTTCTTTTCAGTCTATGTTTATTGTATTGAATAACTCATGAATATTCAGGAAAATTGAGTTTGACAGTTGTGAGGAAAGTTATAGCAAGAAAATGCCTTTTACCTGCTGTGGCATAGTTGTACACTTACCGAATCATAGAACATATCATAGAATAGTTTGGGTTGAAAGACACCTTAAAAATAATCAAATTCGAACCCCCATGCTGTAGGGCAGGGACACCTTCCACTAGACCAGGTTGCTCAGAGCCCCATCCAACCTGGACTTGAACACTTCCAGGGATGGCGCATCCACAACTTCTCTGGGCAACCTGTTCCAGTGCCTCACTACACTCACAGTAAAGAATTTCTTCTCTGTATTGTTATGGATCAAGTTGGAGCTTCAGACAAGTGCTGCCTAAAGCTAAGGTTTTTGGCAGCAGCTTGAATTTAAGTGGCCCGTACCTACAATCATTCCAGCTTGCAAGTTCTAACCATGGCAGATCAGGTCTAGTACAAAATGAGTTATTTATTGAATATACATGAGGTATCAGAGAAAAGGCCTTAAACAGTTACTTACTCCACAGTATAAAGCACAAGAACTACTAGCAGGTTACATAAAGCAGACCACGACATTATCAAGATACCTATATTATAGCTAGGAAAGAAACACTATAGGTTAGGAGTATAGGATTAGAAAGTAATTTACCACCAAAATGACAATAGTGTACACAGAGTCTTTTAACTCAACCCCCGAAAGAGTAACTACAAAATTGGCGTCCCAAGAGACCCCTGCATATTTGCAGGGAAGGTGCAGAAGATTTCTGCTTTGTGGAAGTTTGGTGTAGCTTTTAAAATGAAGTGTCTGCCAGTCAGAATTTGCAGTTTATCTTTCCACATCTGCTTCCACAGCAAGATGTTTACCGTCAGCTGAAAACATCAATTCCATGGCACCAAAATAGTTCATTACAAGACAAACTGTGTTGATTGAGTTATTTCACCAAGGCTCATGTGAGGCTTGCGTGAGAGTGAAGGCCCTGAGTTATTTCATCAGCTAACAAGCAACAGAGAAGCTTTCCTGTGGGGGGATGAGATGCCCTGCTACATATATCTAATATAAACCCATCTTCTTTCAGTTTAAAGCCATCCCCCCTTGTTCTGTCACTAATGCTCTTGTAAGAAAGTCCCTTTCCACCTTTCTTGTAGGCCTTTATAAAGTACTGGAACCCTGCTGTATGCCCCCTGAATCCTTCTCTTCTCCAAGCTGAACAGCCCCAACTCTCTCAGCGTGTCTTCACTAGAGAGGTACTCCAGCCCTCTGATCATCTTTGTGGCCTCCTCTGGACCTGTTCCAACAGGTCCATGTCTTTTTTTGTGCTGTGGACACAAGAGCTGGACACAGCACTCCAGGGGGGTCTCATGAGGGCAGAGTAGAGGGGCAGAATCACCTCCCTGTTGGCTGCTCCTCTTTTGATGCAGTCCAGGATGCCTTTGGCCTTCTGGGCTGAGTGCACACTGCTGGCTCATGTTCTGCTTCTCGTCCACCAACACTCCCAGGTTCTTCTCCTCAAGGATGCTCTCAACCCATTCTGCAGCCAGCATGTACTTGTGCTTGGTATTGCCCCATCCCCGTGCAAGACCTTGCACCTGGCCTTGCTGAACTTCATGAGGTTCTCACAGCCCCACCTCTCAAGCCTGTCCAGATCTCTCTGGATGTTCTCCCTTCCCTCCAGCCTGTCAACCACATCACAGAGCTTGAGGCTGTCAGCGAACTGCTGAGGGTGCACTTGATCCCACTGTCCATGACACTGACAAAGGTGCCAAACAGCATCAGTACCAACCTCTAAGGGATGCCAGCCATCACTGCTCTCCACTTGGACATTGAGGCATCGACCACAACACCTTGAGTGCAATCATCTAATGCAATCATCCAGTGCAGCCAATTCTTTGTCCATCTGTTAAATCCATGTCTCTCCAGTTAGAAACAAAGATGTTTGACACTGAGGAACAGTGTCAAATGCTTTGCATAAATGTTAGATGAGCTTTAATTAAAAACAAAACATGCCCCATCCCCACTTTTCATAGTTTAAAACCCAAGCTTCTCATAGTTGCTTGTAAGCAAGACACTTTTTTCCTTGATCCACTTGTTTTCAGTAGAAGAAATACCATAACATGTACATGTCATGGCACAAGAGGAGAATTATAACTTGGTGTCATACAGGAGCTGCAGGCAGTAAATAACTTCATTCTCTCCTATGTGTTGTATTATCTGTTCAGACATGTGGTTAGATTGCTTGCCATACCCCTACATATCCCCTCATCATCTTGCTGTGTTACTAACATTCTGGGATTGGTTTTTCTTTTGCTGTTTAGACATCATGTTTGGGCACACTGTATTTCTCATTCGGTTGCATGCAATTGCATACTTGGACGAGTCAACTCTTACGTAAAATCATAGGGAAAACAGAGAATGTCACAAAAAACCTCTTTCTGTTTCAATGAGAATGCTGTGCTGTACTGTTTTAGTGAAAATTCCTGAAGCATGAATATGTTGTTATTCAGACTGAATTTTCTCAAAATTTATGCTTTGACAGAAGAGGCTGTAACTGAGCTGTGATTTTTCTGTCTGCAATATTTTAAAGATTTTTTTAAAGTCTCCGACACCTGTACACCTGTCACGATAACTGAAGTACACACTAAACTAGTAATTAATAAGAATACTAGGAAACCATCTGGCAAGAATATTTCTAGGTTTCATGCCTGTATAAAATAGATCAAGAGTATCTGCAAAAACCACTGTGGAAGGAAGAAGAGCAGAAGATTCACTGGTTCAAATTAGCTGAGTAGAGGGTGCAAGTGAGCCATAAGACAGACCATACTGAGTTCGGTCCAAAGGTGAAGCTCTGTTAGTGGCTGGTAGCAGAAGCACAAGGACAGTATCCAAAAGATGACAGACACAGAAGGATCTTTTCCTTAGTCCACTTGCTTCTAGCAAAAATCACTAAAGTCACTACCTCACTAAAGGAATGCTTTTTGGTAGTTGGGTAAAGTGTCTTTCTGATAGTCACAGGGAAATTCTGTTCGATTCCTTCTCAGCACCAGAGCTACGGGTGAGGCTTCAGCATCGCAGCGAGTTCAGCATTTACTCAGACCTGCAGCCTTCATTCCTATTCCTATCTACGAGTAGTGGCCAGAATCAAATAGAGTGATTTGACTGATACCAAAGATGAGACAGGCTTTTTAGGCTAGGACTGTAATAGCCAAAGAAATTCTACGTGTAGCTCTCTTCCTCGTTCTTCAGAACCTAACTGAATTATGGATCTTTGAGGAGATGTTTTAAGGGATTTATACAGTGTGTACTGTTGGCATTGAAGTGGCTTTAATGCAGAGAAAAGCTTTAAAGATTTTTCTGATTTTTTAAGTAAGACAGAATCCAGCAGCTCTTTGTGAGGATAATTACATGGAGAGGGTTTGTCTGAAGTGTGTTTCAGAGAAATAAAGTACTCCTCAGATAACACTTTATGGTCTGCAGTTTTTGGAACTTTTAGCTTCTCTGAGTGAGATGCTTGAATCAGAAATAGGATTATGTAAACCCAGTGCTTGATAGATCTAATTTTTAATACACAGAAAGGAATTATTCTGTTCAATGTTTAAGATCACCAAAAATATGAGCAATACTTGAAAAGGTAGTCTTATGGACCTTCCTTTTCTTAAGATAATAAAAGTAAATTTGGCCAGATTTTACTGAGCATTGTTATAAAATTTTGATTTTATAGAACTTTAAAGAAGAGAAACAAGTGAAACCACTGGTATCACCATTAGACGTTTATTTGACTTGGGATAAGAAATAAGATGAAGTAAAATTAGGTCTTTCTTTTAATAATACCCAAGTGACAATGCTCAGGACATAACTAAGCTACGCTAGAAAAGAGGCTGTCTGTTAGAGCACATGAATACAAGAATTGCTCAAAAGAAAAAAAAATGTTTTGGCTATTAAAGGCAATAGTATTTATGTAACATTACGAAAAAATGTTGACCATTATTGCTTTTACAAAGTGAAAATGTGAATAAATGTTACAAACAAAAACGGTAGCCATGGTGTTTTATAAATCAAAGAAAAAAAATTAATTATTTTTATTTCCTGTAAGAAAACATCAGCCCTAAACGTGCTGTTAACAACTCATTTCAGCTGTGGTTTGCTAGAGTCAGAGCTTATGCAGGTCCTGTTGTACATCCTAATGTCTGAGAAATTGAGATTTAATGAAAAATTGGTGTATATGAATAGAAAAATTCAGGCAGTTTTGGGGGAGGTAGATGCAATTTAATTTATTTTTCTTCTTGTGACGTATTAAAAGAAATCTAAACCACCATAATATAGTCTGCTTGTTATTCTGGACATTCAAATGATGAAGAGATTCAGTTGCAGGAAGTTTTGTGCTTAAAAGCAAATTATTCAGTAAGATCAAAATGATATAGTATCTGTCTCCACCCTTCTGCTGGTCATGAATCTGGCTTGCCAGAGCTCCTTGATTAATAAATACTACAGTTTTAGATGTAATTTCAAAATACTGCTTTGGTCATTCTAAATGATGAAAATAATTGGAATGTTGCTGAAGTGCTGACTGATAATTCAGACTAGGTTGGCCTTTTGTGTTGGTATCGCTGATGAGGATAGAATTTTTACTGGTAGCTGTTAGGACAACTCTCCTATTTAATACAGTATTTTTATATAAAAAATAAAATGTATGTTGAAGCTAATAACTTCAGTCTCCTTAAGGTGAGGCGGACTTGGCAGCAGTTGAGGTATGACAGGAAGGGGAAAGTAACCAGAAAGTACCTGAGCAGTATCAGCATCATACTAGTGTTGACTGTATGCATCTCCGTCCTCCTCACACCACCACAGACCATTGCTGGGTAACGTAAGGCAGTTATTTCCAGGCTGGGGCACAAAGACCTGCCACTGGTGAACATTAGAGGGATCCAGTCATGTGATGGGTTTTCAAGAGTTGGAGTTAACTGAACTCACATTAGTCCACTAAATTATACCATTGGGCTAAACTCTCTAGAGAAACAATTAGTGGTTAATTTCTTTTCAAGTATGGTATTTTAGAAGATGGCATTTGTAAACAATAAGATACCATTTCATTATATAGCCATTATATCTCCCAAAATGGCAGGCTTTGTCACTAAATCAGACTGAATTTAGTTTCTTGTTCTCAAGCATCAGGAATAACGTCCTTATTTCAGATCTTGTGATATTTGGAGTTCAGGAAAGAGGAACTGAAAGCACTGAGTCATGTGCATACCAATTTTGCTACCACTGCACAGACTACAGTGCTAGAATGTCAGAATTTAGTGGGTCAGAATTTTTAATTAAAAAGTAGAGAGAAATTGAGTATTACAAACGTGAGGTGGGTGTTTTTTTACTGGGCAGCTTAGTACTTCTTAAGACACAAAACATAAAAGAGGATAAAAGAATCCAATGTGGAAAACCCTCTTAGAGACCCAAAACTTCAGATTTTGAAAGGAAATCTTATGACATTGTTAATGTTGACTAGAATATTTATAATATATAAATACTCAATAAGAAATATGGAATAATATAAAAATATTGTAAGAAGACTGAAAGCATCTGGACCCTAACTGTAGTGTTCCCTTATCTCCTGTTTGTTTGGCATTGTACAGACATGGCTGCATTGGGCTCACTTACATCAGTCTGAGCTACTGCCAATCTTCTTGGCAGGCTTACCCTGCTCTCCAAAGCAGCACAGGCTACTTTTCCCAACATGTTTGGCTGACAGAAGAGTTCCATTCCTTTCCTGTGTTCCTAACTGGAGGGCTTGGCAAATCATCCCTGTGACTTCTTTTGGACAACCACAGACCAGACCAAATATTCCCCTTCTATTTTCTGTGCTCACATGAGTGGTGAATGAAGAAACTGGTTCTCGTTGCAGGGGAAAAACAAGTCTAATCCAGTCATGCCTGGATGATGGAACAAGCCAGAAGGTCTCCCAGGATGGGGAGTCAGGAGTCACAGATTAAAAAATAATTACAGCGAGAGACTCATGATGCAAGGTGTTCTCAGGAACTTTCTCAACTTCTTTTTAGGTATTGGCAGGAACTGCAATCGGTAAGACTAGCAGAGCATAGCAAGTCTTCAGAAAATCATTTTCCTTGGCTAAAGCTTCTGGCACTTGAAATGGTAAAAGGACAGTTATAGTTTAGCTCACAAAGCTGCTCCATTTAAGTAAGAATGCAAGAAAATGTGGAGAGATTTAAAATAAGTAACAGGAATTCAACATTTGGGGACTGGATTATACTAGGCACATCAATCCTGCTTTTTATCGTTCAGTTCAGTGTCTGAGCACTATATATAAATAGAGATGCAAGGTAGTTTCTTCTGTCCACTGAATGGCTCAGGCCATTGTGCAGGTCATGAGAACAGTGTGGGATACAATTCTGGAATTGCATCAGGGACTGGTGGCTGATGTTGTAATGTGAAAACTCCCCCCTTCCTAGTTAGCTTTCGTCGCAGGTCTCTTTAACCCATGGAAAAACTTTGCATCTTTATGTAGTCATGCAGTCCTGTGAAATTTCAGAGTCTGGGCACAAAGCATATTCCACTGACTCTCACCCCTCACCTGCCTCCTCATGTGTTTGTCCTGTTGCAGACACCGCGGACCTGTTCATGGACCCTGGGTCACATGCAGTCAGTCAGCAGCATTTGGGGCCCACGGGCTGGATATGTTTTTAATATGTGGTCACAGAATGGCAGAAAGGTGCCATTAGCTGCATGCGGAGACAACAGCAGTGCTGTGGGCGCAAAGAAACGTTTCTATCAAGTCCATTTATATCTCTGCTGCAGTTTAAAGCAGCAGGTATTCTTCCATCCTATGAGAATGTGTACACAGTGTCATGCTTCAGGACTGGATGCAACCCTCTTTTCTGCGTTTGGAAAGAGAACGTTCTCCTCACCTTCAGTCATGCACATGCAAACCTTCACACCATGGTTTTTAGCTAGGACCCTCAGCTCCCTGCATAGCACCTGGATTCCAAAACCGCACACTCACCCACAAAGACTTCTGAGCCATGAAAAACCTATACTGGCCAGGCATGAAGCCCTGAGCACTGGCTTGCAATTATCTGTAATGGGAAATTTTTGTCATGGTACCTGGCAAAAGTCTGGGCCAGGTGAGCTACCACCTGGCAGTGCCAAGGCCCAGCCCGCAGGACAGGATGAGTTTGGGGCCTGGCATGTGCCTAGGGATGTAGACACCCTTTCTAGCAGGCCTGATGTTTCCGTCACAAAACATCATGGGATCAATTCTGTTTTCTTTATACAGAGTGAGTTGGCACTTGTCAGTGTGCTCAGTAACCTCTGAACTGGAGATGTCCTTCATACACAAGTAGTTCTCTTCCTCTAAGAGCAGTCCTGAAAGGGGACTGTGGATGGCCAAGGAGGCTTTCAGCAGGCAGACAAATTCTGCTCCTTCCTATTTGTATGGATAATTTGTCTCAAGATCAGTAATGACAAGTGTACTTGTTATCATATTCTTTCCTTCCCCAGCAAGCTATTTTTGGAAGGCAATGTGCAGCTCAGACTGATGGACCATGCTGCCACAGTCTGATTTCCGTCAAAGGATTTATCCTTTGTATTCCCACATCCTCTTGTCTTTTTCAGTTCTACCTAACGAGAACGCTCTTGTAGCTGAAGGCAGGAAGAAATCTGTCACGTACACAGCTCTCCCTCCAGCATGCCTTCCCCCTCTCTTCGTCTTGCTCTCTCTCCTTTAATTGGGCTAGAGAGAAAACATTTAGCAATTTCTCTCCCTCTTTCCCCTCATTAGGCTAACGATGACATATTCTGTTTCCAGAGCGTCTGTAGGAGCACAGTATAGCAGCCACTGCTCATTATTAACACTGGAGGAAGAAAAAGCTGGTGGCTTGATCTGGAATTTATGTAGATGCATGTAAATGAGAAGATATTTCCTTGGGATCAGATGTAATACAGAAGTGAAAAATCAATGGGGAGAATTTCAGAATCTTGCTTGGTGGTGTTTTGAGCCTCCTATTATCTTATAACCTTGGTGTTTTGAGTGCTGATATCATCGTATAACCTTATTGTTCCTAATGAAGGTACATTCTTCCTCAGGTACAATGATACACACAGACAAACCTTGGGCTTTTTACATAATCTTTTCAGTGCTTTAAGATTTATTTTGCCTGATTTAATCTATCACTTTTCTGGTTTGTTTTTCTCACTTTTATCTATACACTGACAAACCCATGTGCAATAAATTCAACATTTTTTCCATACACATGAAATTCAAACTGTTGTCTTTCTTTTTATTCAGCCTTCCTAATTTTTATTTACTTTGTTTATTGTCCTTCCTTCCCTCCTGCCTGCCTGTCTGCCTTTATTTCTTCACTTTGGAAAAAAGGTAGTAATGAACTCTAATAACATCTCTATACTTCAGTTACTGCTGCTAATTGCAATCAGACTTATCACCTACTTTTAGCTTCTTTTTGTTACCATTTAAACATTCTCAAATCCTAGTCACATTACTGACCTATTTGTCTATAGAGCTAAAAAAAAATATAAACTGATAATTAACCTACAAACAGTACAGGTTTCTATACATCAAAGGAAAATTAGTTTTAATTGCAGACTTGGACAAGATAGGCTGAGGTGACAGAAGAAACTGTATTTAATGCAACCGTATTTAAAGCAGAGTGAATGATGTATAAATGCAAAATGGATACATTCAATAGTCACTGCCTGCAACTCATTCAAAGGAATTAAGAAACAAAAGTTTCTATAAATTTGAATCCTGATATTTAATGTATCTTTTGACTTCCATCAGAGGTGTTTAAATACTTTAGGGCACTGATTAGCTAGCAAAGACTCATATTATGTATGAGAGTGAGACAAATAGGACCTTCATATAGAAGAATAAACTGAAGCACAGAGTAAAAGTGGCTACTAGAACTTCACAGAATCACAGTTGTATCTAAACTAAACTAAAATTGAGAAAATCTTGGGTGAAACTGGAGTTCCATGTGGGTTATGTGTAGTTTCTCCTTTAGAACAGCATTTGGTTTGATCCCCTTTTGTCTTCTTCCACCCCAAGGGAAAGCTCACAGGCTCTTCTGCTGGCCAGCATCAGTTGTCAGGCTTTGGTGTCTCTGAGGTGTGTCTAACCCTCTGTCCAGAGGTATCAGTTCCAGAGAGATGCCACAGTAATGTGCATGCTCACACAAATTTCAGGCAAATAGAGTGTCAGGACCTGACTGTGTTCCCGTGAAATATGTGCAAAACTAAGGACAGTTTAAGTGAAGGATGAGCTGAGCCCAGCGTCCTAAGGCAGCAGAGCTCGCAAGGAAGTCTCTGTGCAGATCCAATCACTGGCCTCTCTGCCAAGACTGTCAACAAAGGTGCCAATTAGTGCCAGTTGTGATGATGATTTCTGTGATGCCAGCACCTGTCCACTATGAACTGGACTGTGACCATCCTCACATTTCCCATTAGATGCTGAGCAGCTGTCAGGTGGTAGCAGAGCTGAATGATGTATTAGCTTCCATGCACATCAGTAAGTCAGACAGGCTATATTGTCTCTAAAATGCCTTTCATGTCAAATTATTTTAATCTCTCTTTAATAATGCAACTGACTTTGTTCCTTTGATTTTAGTCTGTTTTCTAGCTCATGGATTATTTATTCATATAATACCAAGTAACACTGTGTGACAAAACAAAACAAATTCAAATGGAAGTATAACAAGAATTTGAGCTGCAGGCACAAAAATCACACTTGCAAAAATGTACTTACACAGCCTTTTAGTGGCAATAAATTCTGTAATTATAAACTTATCTGACTTCCTGCACAACGCAGCTTGATAAACAGAGACCTGTACAGAGGAGTGTTAGCAGTGGACATGTACAGTTTTTAATGCATGCAGATTTGAATACTGTGCACCAGTTCAGTTTGGAGGACAAAAGCAGCTTTTTATATGCAGATGCAAACCAGGTATGAATGCTGAGAATCCATGTGCTGAGATCCTGGCAGGAGACCGCTGCACCCAGGGGAGTTAAGTGTCTCACATGGCCATTGTCCCAAACAGGCACAGGCCTGCACCGTGCTGCGCACACAAAATGTGCTGTGCACACAATATGACTTCCAGGTCTGTGCTGTGCTCTGCACATCCTCTGTCCGCAGGATAAGCTTGGTTGGCTGATTGTAATGAAATAGACTGTGGGCAGCTGCCACTGGGTCACACCACTGTACCTCCTTGCCTTTATCTAAAACAGCAGCAATAAAATCCCATGTGCATATCTCTCTTTTTTTGATTGTGAAAATGATTAATGGAGTTATTTTGTTTTAGGAAAACCTTACAGCAACTCAAAAGACTGAAATATTGGATAACCTTTACATGGACAAGATCTGCACAGGATACTGAGCCTGCATGGAAGCCCATTCAGTGGTGCGTAACTTGGGCTTCCTGGCCTCTGAAGGGATGTTAAGATCATCTGTGCTAACCTTTTTTTCTTTAAAGTGTTAGCTGCAATAAATCTTATTTTAAACCATATTTCACAGAGTCTTGAGTGTCCTTCTTACTGGGATTACAATGAAGCAGCAACTCCTGGCACAAAATCCTGTTTGTGGGAATGTGTGTGCTGTACATGGTATGCTGTGCTTTGATGTGTCTCTTTTGTGATCTAGCTTCAGTACGACACCTTTCCATCAGCCTCACTTTTTTTGTTTGTTTTGTTCTGCTGATAATTTATTGAATGTACGTCACAGATGATTATGTGATCCTTTACTGTGAGATGTTCTCGTGGGTTCACAGACACAACATTTTACGCACAACTCATATTCACCTTCCTCACTGAAGAAAGACTTCATGGAAATGCCCAACAATCACATTACTTATTGAAGATAACTGATGAAAGGAGGTGTCTCTTAAAGTTCAGCCTCAAGCTTTTGTATCAGTTCATAAGATGCACTCAATTATTTTGGTAATTCTTCAAAAAAGAATGACTGTGACCATGTAGTGAAAAATTCCATTTAAAGAATAACTAAATAACGCTGCATAAGATATTCAAGGTGTTCCCCATGTTAAATACTGTGTGACACAGTAACAACATTTTGCATAAGCATGAGAACTGAAAAGAGTGTAACAAACCCCATTGCCTTCATCCGATATACTGGACTCACTCTCTGAGAAAGCCTGGAGCTGTTTGTGTGACTACACACTGAGTCTCCCCTCAACATCATGGATTCTCTATTCAGTCATGCCCTAAATATGATCTTTAAAAAAATGGACACAACTCATATATTTTATTTTTTTCATATCAGAAGTATATATGGTCAGAGTTCTCAGTAATTCAAATTATAAAAAATCACAGATTTATATTGTGAATAATAATTAGGAACTGAAAAAATAGTTTTATTTATTATTTTCTGTATGCTGCATATTAGATGGCTGATATGTTTGGTTAGGAAGCAGAAAAGAGCTATTTGTAGTCATTTCAGTTTCAAGGACTATTAGCTTAACAACAAGGAACTTGACAGAAGCTTGTATCTAGTGGATTTTTTCTAGACACACAGAAAACATTAATTTCTGTAGGCACTTAAGAAATTAGACCCATTAGAGATTTTTGTCTGTAGTTTTGCAAATCCTTTGAAGTTTCAAAGTAGGTTGCACACTGCCAATGCACTGAAAAGTTTTCCTACTTTATAGTTGCAAAAAAAAGGATGAAAAATACATTTACAATCTCCAGTGGAAAATAAAATCACTTAAAAAAAAAGGAAAAAAACCACCCCACAAGTATAAATATACATACTTATACATTCACTCGAGATACTGAAAACATATTTTGGATATGGTCATTTTGTTTCTCTTGACCAAAGTAGAATGGCTTTTCTCAGCAAGATGCTGCATGTAACGTACCATGGAGAAGTTTTTTTTCAAATGTATTCTCCAGATGGTGTGGGAAAAAGAGGTTCGACACGGTTTCTAATTGTGAGCTTGTGCAAACCCATGCAGGTCTACTTCAGCCAGTAATACTTCAAGGCTTTTTTTTAATCTTTGGAACAGTATAAAATGTTTTCTTTAATAATTATTAGTATCTTTAAAATCTAACTTGTTACCTTCTTAGGTAATATCGGATTTATCATATCTCATGGGGATTGCATATAAGTAACTAATACAGGGGCACGCCATATACTTAATTTTTTCCTTTTTAAGCACAGCATTTGTTTAGTTGCCATAATAACTTTTAACCTGAGGACCTTGATGGTGTATTTTAGTGTTAAAATACAACATTCAGTTCCAGAAGACTTTTTCTCCTGTTAGACCTATAAAGCAAAAGGAAGAGTCTTCATGCAGATAATGATTTAAGGTAGGAAATTCTGACAGTTCTTATATTAAAACAATCTATTGGATATACTGAAAATTCCTTTGCCTTCGAAGAGTTCCAGACCTTCAGGGACTCTCCAAGGCAGGACACATGCAATGTGTTGTGTATTGGAATACAGTATCTCTGTTCTTAGGTTATTCAAAGAGAAGCTAGAAAATTTGTATTTTCAGCAGTGCTGATGCAGTGCATTATTTGCTGTAGTTAACACATTATATGGCAAAACTCAGTGTACTGTGCACCTTCTGTTAGCATATCTTCCCATGTTTAAGACTAGAAAATATTAATGGAAAATGGGTCATATAAGCAGGAAGGTGTGTTGTAAAGGAATTGAAACAAATAGCACATGTGCTGGCTCTCTGCTTGGCTTAGGTTTTTGAAATCTAGACAGAATCCACAGTTGGACCATTAAAGCAGAGAGAGATTTATTCTGTGTAGTTTCATCATCTTGTTACAATCTTTGTCATAGAAAAGGAAGAGAGAACCTTGTGCCATTTTCAGTTCTTGTTTAATATCTTCTTCACAGGAAAATGCTGCCAGGATATTAAACTCATCTGTTCTTTTGGATAATAAGGATGTAATGTACCATTCTGACCTTTCCAAATGCTGTGTTTCAAATTACTGTTCATTAGATTTTTTTCTTGATTAAAGTCTCACTAACCTGTAGAAACAGAACAAAATAAGATCTAGTCAAGACATAGCATATCAAGCATGATCAAAACAAAACCACACATTCGTATAGCTCAAGGACTGTAACAGATATTAACACTTTGTGGGCTATATGATTCATTCATAACAAAGAAGCTAAAATGATGTTTGTTTAAATTTTTCACATACTAATTTAGAGTTGCAAGCTGAAGAACTTTTATTTGGTTCAAAGTTTAATTATGAGAGCAAGAAACTGTTTCTGAGATCCCGTAGAAAAGTTTCAGAGATGAAGTCATAAGAGAACTGAATTATAATCCTCAAATGGAACTGTAATTAAATGATAAAATATATATGACTGAGGGCCAGATTCTGTTAACCTTATTCATTTTTATTTAGATTCAGAAATAGATATTAAGGGCAGAAGAAATTATGCATTATTGTCTAGTCTAACCTCCTGCATGGTCCCAAAATGTTATCTATCAGCCTCTGTAGCTTCTGAATGAGACGTAGCCTATCTTTCTAAGAGACCCAGATAGCTGTAATGGTTGAAAGCTTTCATTGCTAATTTGGTGATGGGGGAACAGACTGGAATTCTTGGCTCCAGCTAAGTACACATTCCTTACTCCTAAATTAGAGGGCTCTTTACTGTCCGGAATACTTTTTGTGTGAAGGTACCTGAAGGTTGTAGTCAAGTTACTTCTCAGTCTTTTCTTGACTGAATTAATAGCTAAGAATTTATTTGGTGTTTCACTGTTGCTATATTTTCCTTTTTTTTTTTTTTACTTTCAGAATTCTTTTCTGTACATCTTTTTGACTTTCCATATCTTTTTCAACAAACTATAAAGGTGCATGGCTTTCCAGTAAGTTTGACAAATGTGGGGAAAAAAGTGCCAATTTCTGAATACTATTTACCTATTTACTCTTTCAAAGATTACATTTGTCATCAAACAGCATCCCATTCACAGTTCATATCCAACTTACATCTACAGTGACACTGTATCCTTCTCAAAACGATTATTTTTCAGAATAACTCAGGATTAAAACATACTTAAACCAAAATTAACTATTAATCTAAACAAAAAATTAGATGCAAGCTGTCCTTTTGTATACAATTAAAAATAAGTCATACACTACTCCCTTGTGTTCACAGTTTAACTCTTTTATCTGTAAGCGTCCATATTAATGGGACTTTAAACTGGAAGTTTAACACTTTAGGCTGGTTTCTACTTTCTTTTTAACAGTGAAGTGGTTTTGCCTACAGTTTAACCTCTGCTGAGGAGAACTGGCCAGCCTTGGGACTGATGTTACAGAATTATGGACACACTTGGCGGTGATGAAATGACTGCTAATGGTGCTCCTGAGAGAGAATAACTCAGCGTGGGTGTGGATGTTATGACTGCCTCCTGAGGGACTGCACTATCAGAGCAATTGCTTAGCTGTTGTGTACTTTTTCTGTCTGTGTGGATCAGTAAGCATTTTAAAAGCACTAGGTAAGAACCTCTCTATTAGCACTTATGAAACCAAAAGAGACATTAGGAAAAAAATATACTGTTGTAACAAGGAAATTGCCCAGTCTGGGCAGCGAATTTCTTTTAAGTGGTGTCTCTCACACCCACAAGTATTAAGAGATGAACACAGGGATGCAATGACAGGTAACAATTCACATGATTCTCTGTAGGAAAAACAGATTAGTATCATCAAGAAGAGCAACAGCCTAAAGTTCCATGTATAACACACTTCCTCAGATACATTTTTTTCCTGAGCCTGAACATTAATATTAAGAAAAAGTACATTTCCTTAGAAAAGAAGCAGAACTCCAGGATGTAGTTGCAGCTGCAGGTTATCCCAGCTGGTTTCTGCTACAATGCTGGGTCCCAGGAGAGGGCAAGTCATCAATCAGGAAGGTTTACAATGAATCTAGATACTGTATTAACTATTTTCTCACTTTCAATTCATATTGACAGCTCAATATCAGAAGGAAGTAGCAAAGCCAAACAAGTGATTTAAGATCCTTTTGGAGATCTGGTATCCCTATGGATGCACATGTGGTTAGCCAGATAATGCACATAGACACATAGTGACTGAAGTGTGAACTTACAACCTTTTCTAGTGTCTACATATTTGAACTAACAGTGTGGCACATCAGCATCAGCTGACTTGTTCTGCCTGTGTTGGCCTTCAAGGACATTCTTACTGGAGGCACTACAGACTACAGATACGAACTAATTACCATAATCTAACCTCAACTGATCACAGAAACCATGGGAATCTCCTGCTGAATCTAACGATTCCTTGGAGGAAACATTTCTCCTCTTTCTTGATAAACTGCAATCCTTGGTGTGCTTTCCTAGCAGGGCAATACATGGAAAAAAGACTGGAACACCACAGCACTGCGTATGGCTACTTTGCCCGTCTACATGTGGTAATCTGAATCTGTTTAAGGATCATGAATGTTTTGTTTTGGGCTATTATAAAACCAGCCCCCAATACAACGGAGCCATAAGGCTCTTCGTCTTCTCAGACTGAGATTGCTGTCACTCACCCTACACAAAGTCCTACATGGAAAATGACACAAATACATTTTATTGACAGCAGGCCCAGGCACCTTCATTTTTCATCCCAATATTAAGCCTACATAAACTTCAGCATCATTGATTTTATGTTTTGTGTCCATGGGACTCTGAAAAAGGGCCCAAAGAATAACAAATGAACAAACACCATTTAAAATGAGGAGGAAGAAAGAGTGAAGTCTAATTGAACAAGTGTGTAAAACTGACATGTTATTTTGACAGCATTAATGAGTGACAGCTTGATTTTCAGAACATTCTGTCTTTTACTTTGAAAAATAAAATTTAGGTAGTAAACCTAGTTTTCTTGACAGGCCTTTGAAGAAAGGATAGGGATTTTACATTACAGGAGATCTCATTGTATTTCTGAAACATTTTTTGTATCCCCAAATATTTTACCAATAAGCCAATCCCATTACAACTAATTTAATTTTAAGGTTTTTCTTATTTTTCCTTTTTTTGGTTTTTCTTCTTCTGGTTTCTTCTCTGCTTTTTAAAGTCCTGGGTTTTTTGAAAAGTCATACAATTTTCTCAAAAATTAATTAGCTGAGCCTCTTCTCTTAAGACATAAACTATATATGTATCGTATAGGAATCAGCTTTCCTGGTAGATGGATAGACTTCCTAGTAGCAGGAAGACATTTACATATTCAATTTTTGTTTGAAGTTAGATATCAAGAAAGTTTCTTAGGACTCAGTTCTCCAAATCCCACTTTATGCTTGCTTGGAGAGCCATTAGATCCTTGTATTTGCTTTCATTTCATGATAATTTCCTTTAGTTTTTGTAAGCAATGAAGCAGTCCTTAATCACTGACCCCTTTTGATAAAAAACAAGCTTTTTAATTCCTGCAGGGTATTTATTAACCTTGCAGTGCTCAGCAAAGTGGCTTGCAGGTACACATCATGAATACAGATAGTCAAATTGCACAACAATGATGAAGTAAACTTAGCTACTTAAAATGCAAATAATAAAAAATTCCAAGGTACATTTTTAATTCTACAAATATTATTTGCAAGGTTTTTTAAAAAAATCTGGCTTTAATATTCACGAATAAAAATACAAACAACAACAACAACGACAAAAGATCCTACAAATGGTGGCTGTGATTGACCATATTTTGATTTTTGTGAAATTAGGAAAAATTCTTTTTTCTGTGCAAGCAGAGAATGTTACATTTAGCTACAGAGACTAACCCAAGGTTTGAGATTCTCTATGCTAGTATTGTGGTTGTCACAGACAATCTCTCAGATCAGAAATCAAAGGTATTTTTTTCACCCATATTTGTGTCCTGCTTGCCTGTCACAGTCCAGGATGGCATATGGATATGTCGAGACACAGACAACCACAACCAGAGCAGCATTCTCAACTCTTACATTCATTTCATGGCTACAATTAAAGAGGTTCAGACCTTATTTTTATGGCCTTGCTCAGGTGAATAAGTAACTCAGGGTGACAAAATCTGGAAAGATAGGAATTACGTGACAGTAGAAAAATAAAAGCAATGGTGAAATGTGCTACTGTACAAACTATAAATACAAATGCACTGCACTATGTCAATTCTAGTGTCAAGGTGATGGCCATAATATAATATGACTTTATATTGTTTGCTAAGACCTTTTCAGCAAGCGTAAGGGTGCAGAAAAACTAGATTTCCCCTGAATGGTATCAGTGTATCAGTTATTTTAAATTATTAACATTAAAAGTAATAACCACTGAAAATAGCTTTTCCTCCTGTTGGAGACACAGAAAAAAAACAACAGCTGAAATTTACACAACTCGTTATTTAACATGGCAAGGGTACTTTCCTTTACCCCAGGGTTAAGGGGATGTCTGGTAAAATGACATTCTCTTATGAAATGGGAAATACGTGAATATTGACAATAGGATTCAGGGCACATTTTTTCATACTGTCAAGAATTTTGGATTTGTTATGACAGAGTAGGAATGAAAGCAAACCCTTCATGTTTGCATAGACAAGAAGTAATTATTTTGATAATTTTGAAGTAATAGGAAAAGTCTAATGCACAGACTTAAAATTCAATATGCAACCTAATTTGAAAGCTTTCCCTTCTTCTTACAGAGTATAATGAATTCTACTATGAACAGAAATTAGTAACATGAAAATACAACATGAAAGAACTTATTAAAACAATGAAAATTACACTTAGGGGTATTTTACTGATTTTATTTTTTATTGTTTTGTAGCAGTTTCAAGGCATCAAATTTTTTTTATGTAGACAACCCCGGTCTTCCCTGAAACTTAGAATTTACTTCCCAGCCAAATAGATTTGTGAAATCCAAACAGAAAAAAATGAGTGTACACTGAGTACCTGTCACAAGTGTGTGCAAAGCTAGGCAGAATTCAGAGGAAATGTGACTGCTTCCCTGTCATCTTGCCAAAAGCAACAGCTGGTGAGCGCCTCAGGCTCCGAAGAGGTGCTGGTTCAGAGATGTCACTGCCAGCTCCAGTGTGCAGTTACCAATCCACTACCCTTGGGAGCACAGGCTGCAGGAAACCCCCTCACCAGGTAGGTTGACCTGGAGCACTTAGTTCTTTCACCTCCTCATATGGACCTGGAGAAGCTCCAACAACTTTTGGAGACCCTGGCACGAGGCTGGAAGCAGTGGCTGGAGTGTGGCTTGGGAAGAGTAAGACTGAAATCCATGTAACCCCAGCTTGACTAGGCTCATCCTACTGGGATGCATAAAGTCCAAAACCACAGCACAAACCAGAAGAGGCAGACATTCCAAGATCACTGCTTGTGACCCTGGTTCTCAGCACCAACACCTGCAATTTCATTCTTATGCTTCTCCAACTTTTCAGTGCTCTCCAATAGCTGTATATTTAATGTCTTCAAGAAAAAAAACACTATTCAAAAATAAATTACTTCGGAAAAGAATTTCAAATTTCATTCCCTCAGCATTACAATTAAAGCAGTTTGCTCATTCTTATAACTTTAGTTTGTACAGTGGAGTATTCTGTATATGTTCATACTGTATTACATATATATGCACTGTAAACATGACAGACAGCAATTCCGTGTCTGTGCTAAAACACTTAACAGTTACTGAAAACAGTTCCTGGTGCAGTGGGATGCTAAAACTCTACGTGTCTAAAACCAAATAGATTTCAGTGATGGTACTCACAAACTTATGTTTTATATTTCCTCAAGTTCTTCCTGTATCAGATCAATATACTCTTTTAAAGGGGTAAAATAAGTATCCTTTTATTTCTCTGATTCTTAAGAGTATCAAATCTCAGTTGCTTCATACTGCATCACATGTGTAGCATTGAACTGAAGACTTGATTTCAAATCTTCTCAAGTCAGTGAGCGTCACTGACGGTTTGTGCTGGCCTGAATTTAATCACCACTGTCCTTTGTGGTCACTATGCCAAAAAGTCACTGCATTTCCAGCCCTGAATAAAGAACGCTAGTCATGCACACAACACCGAAAGTGAAAAAATATGTACCGGGAGGTCAGCAACAATGAATGAGGCTTTCCATTTTCTGTTAATCCAAACATTTGTGTTTCTGATTTAGGGATTATGGCTCAGCAGATGCCAGCTGTTTACATTTCAGGAAAAGTCCCTCTGGTATGTATGAAGGACTTGTCCTGAAGTGAGTCTGCTTGATCTCTATAAATATTTGGAGGTAGCATGCTACTTTAATGGAATTAATAAAAATCGTGGAGATTTTTATTGGTACACAGACTATACTCCACAGAACACCATTGAACTGACTTGATGTAGCCCATTTATTAAACTGTCTGCTGTACTCTCATATTTAGCACAGCATAATCTTAGAGATGGATCTTACCACCTATACACCTATGATGAGACCCACTGAGGTGAATAGGATTGCTTATTGTAATAAGATACGACTTTTCTTTATATTTTACTTTCTTTTTCTGTCTGACATTGGAACTTCCTTACAGGTATCAATTCCTGGAGTTGTACACAATTAATCAGGGTACTGCGAGAGAAAGGAGTATCTCAGAAACCACAAAAGGCAGTTCTTAAACGTTGATGATTTAATGACATCTTTTATAGCTTAGGGTAGATCAACCTTTTGTGGTTTTAGTAAAAAGCTTAAATGAGTTCTCGTGTTTATTCTTCACAGTTATTACATTTATCACTCTTAACTGTCCTTTGCTTGGATAAGGATCATTCAAATATTTTTAATTATATACCTAAATATATTATTGTCTTCTCTTGTGTTCCCCTTCACTCTCCTTTTGTCCTTGACAATATCGGTTTTGCTGTCCATTTTTCCAGTTCTCACAGAGAACTAGTTGTGCCAACCAATTTCCATGTGATGGAAATACCTGCCCTTTTGTTGACAGGACAGACACATGCAGGATTCTACTGAGGTATCTGTACCTCTGAAGCATATACATTGTGTTCTTTAAGTGAATTATTTGCCATGGTAATGTTATGCTTACCTCATTCTGCCAGCTGAATCCACAGATACTGGGATGAGCTGAACGATTTTCTACAGTTCACAAATATTTACAAAATAAGTGGTTTTTACTCAAAAGTATATTTATGACAATGCTAAACATAATACAATATGACAGAAAATATTTCTGGGATACAGGGCAAGTCAAAATTCTAAGATGGAGATCTGGAGCACAAGAACAGCAGATACATAAAGAACATAGAGGACATAGATTACATTTTTGTATTTAATTCAGGATAATTTTTTCTGTGTTGTCATTATATGATGCATTAGAAGAGCCTGCAAATTTTTCACAGTCCTTGCACCCTCTTCTGAGGTTCTCTGCAGAGATAATTCATTCTGATTTCATAGGCAAACTCAGCATGAGTACCTAAACATTCAAAATATTTTCCATTCAACTACCAATTAAACAGCCAGTCATTACAAAAAATCTTTCTCTCTGTACTGTGTCAGTATTGTCATATCTAAATGTCTCTCTGGACCAAGGTAGACTGGGAGAAGTTAAAAAGCTGGATAAGATTCTGATAAAAAGCAATAGGAATAATTGGAAAGCCATAATAAAGGGCTAATATTGCACCACTTGGTATTCATATAAAGATTGATGCTGAATATACTTTAATTAGAATATAAGAATATGACTCAAAGTGAGATGTCAAAATAGGAAGTGCATAAAAATATATGTATGATAGAACTGAAAAGATAATTAAGACATCTCAGAGATTATATTAAAATGGGCAACTGAGAAATACACCAATATGCAACATGCATTTTGACAAAATGCAGAAGGATGTACTTCTGAACTCTGGATACTAATTTATATTCCTTGATTTTAAATTCATTGGATTCAAAGAAAATATCAAGAAGTCGTTGTGTCCATTCCAATAGAAACATCTGGTTGATGCATAACTGATGTACAAGAAACAGTAAACAGCTGAATGGGAAGGGTAATTATATTATTCAAATATAAGATCAGAAGAAAAATATTAGATTGATTTATAGCTCAGTACTCTGCTTTGCTCTGCACCTAAAATACTTGAAAAATTCTAGTGGCTAAACTGTCAGTGCTCCCTGTAGATGAAAATCTTATTACTAATTAAATTTAGAAACAAGCAAAAGCAGAAGAGGTCAGAGAAAACCAGTTTTTTTAAAAATGCCAAATGAGCTTGAACAAATCACTACGACTAATTCCTAGTAAGCACTGAACAGGCTTTAACTTCATGTAGGTTTGATGTTAAAGCTATAGAGAGTGTAAAATCTCTTGCCCTGGCAAGGAAACTTCCTGTGCTAACATCTAGCTTTCTGCTCACGTCTGGCCACAGGAGTTTTCAGGAGCTGCTCCAAGTCATTTTACTCTGCTTCAGTTGTGTTGGCCATTCCTACAGCTTGTGCTCAACAGAGTACTTATGGAGGGTGCAGCATATACCAGTTTCTCCACAACCGTGTTCAAGTTCAGAAAAACATGTAAATTAAAAGGTTTTGGTTTNATATTGACTCTAAGGAACAATTTATTCTTCTGGGTAATTTGTAGATAAGTACAAATGCATGCATGGAGTACTAACAGACTTGCCAATGTATTCCAAAAAATGATGCACCTAAACAATAGCTGGGCAAATAGTCAAAGAGATATAATAATAACAACAAAAGAAAGGGGCAACTGAGGAAGACTACGAAGGCTAGAAGGTGGTGAATGCATAGGGTGAAAAAAATTTTATGGCCTGCAAAAACATCAATAGTAGTGATGAGGCATCAATCAAAAAGTAGCTACTTGATCTTCAGGCTGAGGTCACAGGATGACAATTGGAAAACTATGTTTTCACTTCTAAGTGGTTTTGTCTGATTGGAAGTCACCAAGAGACAAAAATTTGGTGCTCAAGATGCCTTTTAAAACGAAATCAAATTTCAAGGAGAACTGTGATTTGAAATGCAACATTTATTTCTACTTTATAATGCAGTGTTAGAAGAAGTTCCCTCCATATCTTCCTCAACAGCTTTTATATTAGCAAATGCTCATATACTCAAGTGCAAAATTACTGCGAAAGAAGAAGAGAAGGCGTTCTTTTAATTTGCTTTGCTGTTTTGAACATCCAGTGACCTGCAAAACCTGGATAAAACCCACTGGTTTATTCACTTACTAGAAGGCTTTAGAAATATCTCTTCACTTTTATAGGAGTGATAAGTGCCAGAGTTGTGAAATTTGGTAATTATTTCAGATGTTAAGAATAAACATTGGTACCACTGATGTGCCTTGTATATGCTAACAATAGGTACAAAAGTTATTGGATTGCCTAATATTCATTTCTAACCTGGAGAAGACTTAGGATCTTATTTCATGGAAATAACAGAATGAATGGAAATCAGTTAATAGGATTAAACTCACTGTAGAGAGATGTGAAGCATAAAGCCACAGTTAATGACTCGTGATCTCTCTCCCCCATCCCCATCAATACAGTTTCTTTATTCCTCTTTGGTCTATGTAACTCATGTATATTCCCCTCATCTAGCAGTTCATGACCTTGTTCAAGTACTTAGTCTTTTCCTTGAAAACTCAGATGATGGTAAGAGTACTTTTTTTAAACAGCAATGAAATGTATTATACATGTGTGAATCAAATAAAAAATATTAATTGTGAAATGGTACATCTATTCACTAAAAATATTTATGTAAATCCAATTTAATTTTCACATCTTTGTTTCAAGCACTCCGAAAGAAGATGTGATGCTGAAACCAGGGCATTATTTTGGCATGCTTACTCCGTCACCTGATTGTCTCTGATCTCTTAATACCTGCATTGTGGTTCAGCATCACAAACAAAATATGTACTGTTCTTTCCTCAGCTGAGCCACTTGCAGGGTGTTTCAGAGTATCTAGATTGAGACAATACGTTATACAAATATGAATCTCTGGGACTTTACTCTTATTTCAAGTGACAACAGAAACTGTTTAAATGTTTCTCATACTAAAAAGATCTCAAATTCTGTATTTCAATCATGACAAGGTTCATACCAAACTCTTACTGAATAAATAACATATGCACTGTTACTGAATAAAAAGAATGGCCTATCTAAATAGAAGGAACTGAAGTATTGTTTTAAAGACAATTGAATATTGAGTATTGCTTTAAAGACAGTACCACTTTACTAAATCATATTGTAGTTTATGCAAAATATTGCAATATATTTAAAATCTGAGATTAGAATTAGCTTTCCTTTAGCTGATGAAACTCCAGAAAATACACTGATAGATATATTGAGGGTAAGTTTTTCTTCCAGATCCTGAGATTTATAAAACAACCTAGAGGAAAGCAAAACACAGAAGTCAATTCAACCTATGTTCAAAACCAGTGCCTAAAGTCTGCATGGATAGAAAGGAGAGCTCTATGGAGTTAATCTAATAACACTGTGATAAATCTTGGAATTCTTCTAACTGGAACAAATTTTCAGACTATTCAAATTACTATCACTCTCTTGGCACTTGAGCAATAAAGTCCTGATTTTAAACCCATACGAATTTTGCTTCAATAGCATTGCTGAGGATGAAATATCACACTATTTAGTCAATGTCTTCCGAGCACAATATTATTTGGTGTGAGGAGTGATTACAAAGTAACTATTAAGAATTACAGCATAGACTTGGTGGTATCTTTAAAAAGCGGAGTTATTTTTCTGGCAATCCCCTTGCTTTCTTTGCTATTGTCCAAAAGACACAAATTGATCTGGCAGTGTACCCTTGTGGCCCAGGTGGCTGATGGTATCCTGGGGTACATCAGGAAGAGCATTGTCAGCAGGTTGAGGGAGCTGATCCTGCCGCTCTACTCAGCCCCGGCGATGCCACATCTGGAGTGCTGTGCCCAATTCTGGGCTCCCTGGTACAAGAGAGACATGGTGCTCCTGGAGCAGGTCCAGTGGAGGGGAACAAATATTATTTAGGGACTGGAGCATCTCTCGTACAAGGAAAGGCTGAGGGAGCTGGGCCTGTTGAGCCTTGAGAAGAGTCAACTGAGAAGGGAACTCATCAATGTCTACTAGTATCTGAAGGGAGGGTGTCAGAGGATGTTTCCAGGCTGTGCTCTGTGGTGCTGAGCAATAGGACAAGAAGCAAAGGGCAGAAGCTGATGCACAGGAAGTTCCACATGAATATGAGGAAAAACTTCTTTACTGTGCAGTGACTGAGCACTGGAACAGATTGTCCAGAGAGTTTGTGGAGTCTCCCTCACTGGAGATATTCAAGAATTGTCTGGACACAATCCTGTGCAATGTGCTCTAGGATGGCCTTTCTTAAGCAGGGAAGTGGGATCAGGTGACTCACTGTGGTCCCTTCCAACCTTACCCATTCTGTGATTCTGTGAAGTTCATTCCCTCTCAAACCTGGGCATGTGGTTAAATCAAAGGACATCACCTTTGCTGGAAAGGAAGATGGCAGTACAGTATCCTAATCCTTCTGTGAGAGAAGCTGGGATTTGCACTTCAGGAAACTTTCAACCCTATAGAAATGGAGGTCTATGACAAGGGTCTGGCATACAGTGAAAGCCTTTCAGTCACTCATATTCCACTCACTGTCTGGAGATGATTCCAAAACTACATTCCATTTGCCTTGAAGTTTAAGAACAGTCAGAGAAGGAGGGATGAGCAAGGCCATGCTCTGCCCAGATTAATGGTTGTCAGTCTGCTCGTGGACCTGTTAAATGTAACTATACAAAGTCGTCTAAGAGCAGGAAGTGGCTTTGATATCAAAGGCTACATACAGGCAGCAGCTCTTAACTCAGGGCTTATGTAAGTGCATATATATAAGGACAGAAGCCTCTACTTAAACCAGCCAGTCAACAACTCTCTTTCTGAACTGTGGTGTGTCTCCAGAGATCCTTATTCAATTATTAATGCATCTGCTGCTAATTTCATAATGCAGAGTGTGAATTTGTCTTTCCACATCGAGCTCTAAGGGAAGTTTGTAAGAAATATAGAACTTGTCAGCACATAAGAGTCAACACATTACTGCTGTGCTGCAGCCATTTATAACAAAACTAAAATGAGCACTCACTTGTTTGGCATTAATTTAATGTCCCACTTAGCTCCTATCAGACGTAAATAGCTGCTTCACCCACTTAAGCATTTCTGTTCGTGCACATAATGAAGTACTCTGTACCTGTCAAGTAAGCAGAATTCATAACTGAAATAAGAAATGGATGAGAAAATTCAATGTTCTTAATATTAAGCCTCTACAAGGGTAGCATCAGACTTTTTTTATGGCTTCTGTGAGATTCAGCTTTTATTCCACTCTTCAGAGACCATATGAAGACATGACACATATACACGCTAGCATGCCAAAATGCTTCTCAAATGAAATATCTGTTCAACTTATGGCAAAATTAACAAAAGCTGTAGTTGTTGAACACATGCTATTACAAAATAAAATAGTTAGCCAACCTCTCAGTATTTAAATTTTTTTTATGTTCTCTATTATAGAAAAACACAATTTAATTTTAAACAGCATTCTAGTTGTGACCATACTCTCTTGAGGAAATTTTTATGAGAATGAACAGAGATAATGACTACTATTAGTCACTGTCATTAGCATAAACCATTAGAAATGACAATATTTGTAATAGGCCATGACATGACAATTAAAATATGACTTTCTATCACTTGTGTATGCTTTGGCTACAGCTGGTTGCTATTTTCTAAAGTTAAACTGATAGAAGTCTGGTAATGGTATATTTAATAGCATGTTCATCATCAGATCTAACTGTTTTCCACCACAGGGTATGAAGTTTTATGTCCTCTATCAACCCAAAACAAACAGCCCTACTGCTTAATGGCTCTTCAATTAATGTTTATGGTGCTACTTTTATAACCTAAGTTACAAGAAAAAAAATCCAAAAAAATCCCTCCAAGAAGCCATTTAAGAATTTAAGAAGCTCAGTGGAACTTCACTGAATACCAAAAATCACTAAAATATGTATGAGGTCCCACAGTTGAGGATGTGAAATAGAAGACACTAGAACGACATTAGAAAGACTTCAGAAAATAGAAAGAGAAGACATTGAAAAATTCTTCTAGGACAACGTTATAATTGCCATTGGAGGGGGAGAACAGAGCTTCATGTAGGGGAAGATGGTCGAGGGACTTCAGGCTGGCTGCCTTACAATTGCTGTTCATGCTGGGTTAAAACAGAGAAGACCTGTTCATCCCAAGCCATGCACAGGTCAGACTCTGTTGCTCAGATTGCAAACTTATTCCCCTGAGAGTGATTTGCCCTCAGTAACCTAGATGCTTGCCACCTACTCATATTTCTTTTCCCTATTTAGCAGAGCTCATGCTGATCAAAATGAAAGAACAGTTCAAAGACAGGTTTCTCTTTAACTGCCTTGGTGCATATTAATTTTTGTCTCTCCCTTTTGTACTAAGCCTCTAGAAAGCAATGTAAAACTACTGTAAATATGTTTTCACTGGAGAGCTGCCACTGTTCTAAATTATGAAAGCAAATGATTTCTGACTTGGGCTGTTAATTGTACATAGCAGTAATATATTAATTTTAAGCTTCCCATCATAATTCAGACACCCTGATTTCTAGCTTTTAATGATGCATTATGAGCCTTTATTTCTCTGACACCCAGGCAATTAATCATTGACACTCCTCAGTCCCCCGGAGTAGCTGGACATCATTAGACAAGAAAGAATCAGACCTGAGGGGTGGGGAAAATTTCTTTTCAGGAAATACTTGTTTTTTCGCACCATAAACTCTGCTTGACATTCATTGCAGCAAATATATTTTAATAGAACTGCTGTTATTCTGCCTCTCCTCCCAGTCTCCCAGGAATTCTTGTAGCTCAACATGATGTTGAGAACAGGCAAAAAAAGCCTTGCAAAGTTTAAAGGCTGTCAAGCCTTCTTGGCGAATTCCCTCTAAGAGCACAGCTGAGAAATGACAAACCTATCACCTGACTGGCTGGTGTTTAAAGCTGACTGCTTTTGATTAGGAAGCAATGAACCTTCCCTTCTGGAGTTCATTCTGTGTTTCATAAGCACCTATTCACTGAAAATTATGCAGTTGAACTGATTTGAATTTGATTAGTGTAACGCTCCAGTTTTATTATTTGTAGTAAATACAGGCATCTCATATGGTTTTACTGCACATTTAGGAGAATGTCAGGATAAAGACTTACTTTTACTTCTCATGTGTTATTGCTTGTAATTTAAAACAAATCCAAGAATAATATACGCCTGTATTGCAGTTACTCACTTGTTGTGCATTGCTCCATATGTACTCACACTCTACTTCCTCTCTGCTTCAGTGGGAAGAATAGGATGAAGGCAATCCTGCCTACTCAAGGACAAAGTACTGTGTCCCCAGCAGGTGAGCTGAGCTAGGACTTACTGTGAACTGCAGCAGGTAAAGTCTTTAATGGAAAAATCCTGTACTAAACTCTATGCTGCAGACTCTCGTGATATTTCAACAGGCAGCACCGAGGAGGAGCAGCGCTGCTACCAGAGGGGCCGGCACTGAACACTGAATCACTCTTTCAATGTCAGCCAGCTTCAGGAGTTGCAATGTGAATGCTCTGGGAAGCTTGATACACTTTTATCTTCTGACAGCCTTTCCATTATATGTCCTTTCACATTATTGCATAACTTCCAATGATCTGCACTGTGGACCTCAGTAATAAAAATCCATTTCATGCCTGAAGAACACAACTTCTTTGGTAAGTCAGTTTAGACCTAGACAGGGAGCAGTGCATTTGACCAGAAACAAACTCTGAGTGGAGTTAGCTGGTCAGGTCAATAAAAGCTAAAAATAATATTTGACTTTGAGAGAAAAGAAAGTTCAGGACACAGCCTAAAGGCTAGGTTCAGCCCTAGCTAAACATTTTTCTCTGTATCAGTGCTATAAGGAGAGATTAGTCACCCAAACTTACATGCTGCAGAAGGCTTACAGATATACCTACAGAACTCACCAGTAAGGTCTGGGAGTAACTGAGAGCCTAATGTCATTACTACTAGTATGGTCCATAGTGTCTTATGTCTATCAGCTTCAGGCTGAGTATTCACCAACATTTAATTCTACCTATCTTGAGAAAAATGCATATACTTACACAATTTACCTCCTCATTTACTTACCTGTTTTGTACACCATCATTATAGTGCATGACTACAGCAACATATCCCAGTCATTAAGGATGCTTTTAGAAAAAGAAAGGAGGCTCACTTCAGCTTCAATTTCAGCTAATAGTGAAACATTTGTATGATATATGCATTTTCAGTACTTCTCCAGCTTTCATTAGTACCAGCTGGCTGTCTCAAAAACCTGTAACATAATACTTTCAACAGTATCTGTATAAAGCTGCAAGACAAGAAGTACAAAAAAGCTGTTTTTCGTCAGGATATTTAGATCTTTTATGCCAGTGATAACTCCTGGTTTTTGAGAACCTGAAGCTGAGACTAGTGAAAGCTGCAGGCTGTCAGTACTTCTGAACATGAAGGTATGTCTTCAGTGCTCAAATACAGACAGAAGTGTCTAATCTGTCTCTTGAAAATGTTGAGAGTTATCAACAGAAGTGCCTTCTCCTAAACAAATCCTATTTCTTTACTAAACAAGCAATTTGAGAACAAAGCCATCGGAAGAAAGAATTAGCAGAAATTACAGAAGTACAGAAAATTAACTTCTGGGAAATTCCATAGGCCAATTTCCACAAGGTGAATGAGGTGCACAAGAAGCTCACAGTGAAGCCTTGAATTGTCTGTTCACAGCAAAGCTCCTGTGCATTGGGCTGTGCTTCTCTACGCCCACTTTTCAACTTCTTACTTGACAACAGAGCATTGGGCACAGAACAGGCTTACCTCAAACTCCAAGGACTAGCATATGCCTCAAGCCTTGTTCTTCTCAGCTCTCACAATTTAATTAATGATATGACACGATATACACAATCTGTAGCTTTTAATGAAAGTGGCTCCCACAGCTGAAATTTAAAACTTTGTTCCTTAGAAGCTTAATTATTAAGGTTGGGATAAATTTCACCCAATCTCATTTACCTAAAAGACAGCTACATAGTCTATGCTAGGCATTTAGGCACAGTTTCTAAACAGTAGAGGGCATTTCATCCTGTTTGGGTTTTTTTGACACATACCTGAAAAGGGATTAAATAGTCCTTTGAACCTGAACTGAGTATATACACATACATATGCAGCTGGAAAACAAAAAAACCAGAACATGCAAGGAAGTAATGGAATCAGATGAACCTTGGTATTTTGCTATGAAGTTCTGGCTTGCTCAGGATGGGGAAAAATCAGACTTCCCTTTCTTCCTCTATAGACTTTTGTTCATCTTCTAGAAATATAAGTAGAGTCTTCCAACCTTCCGAAATATTTTATCGCTTACTAAAATCTGCAGTTACCAAATGAAAAGGAATTACTACTCTCAAGTTTCCAAGAATTTTAGGTCATTTTCTTTAGGCAAAGAGTGAAAACGATCACTTACTTCCAAGTCCCCTTCATAAGCCATTTTAGGAAATGTGGTATAATGGTTAGGAGTTTGGGCTCTAAGTAAAGATATTTTGGTTCTGATGAAAAGCATTCTGTGTGATGCAGTGCAGTTTCCCCCTTCTTCTTCCATTTGCTATATGCAAAGCAAAAATAATAATAAATAAAAATATTTCTAAGAGCCCTAGATTACTATTTACAGAGTTAACACACTTAAATATAATCTAAGTAAACCCTTAAGAAAGCGGCATATTTTCACCCATTTTTTTATCTCACTCACAGCCTACATAAAACTGGAGTGTGAATACTGTCACCTAGGGTTTATTTCCAGCACTAGCTAGGAGAAAGAATCTTGAAAAATCCACTGAGTTTTTTCTCAAGTCTAGAATTGTGTTAGGCTTGAATAGCTTCAGGCCACATTCTTTTAGCTCCTTCTCTGCAGAGAAAAACCTACATCTAAAGCAGGGCATAGTTTAAATTTTTATCACCATTTGCAAGAGCAGATCCAAAAATAATGTGGGCAGAAAAGTGTCACCCCTTTTAGAACACATGGTGACGGGGAATGGGGTCCCATATGAAGACTTCATGCTGTTCTTCAGGGCAGATTTCAGGTCTGTTTTCTGGTGCGCAGTCAGGAGAAGCGAGGGAAGGACTGTGGTTGTGCCAGGGTGCAGGAAATGAAGGTGTGTCCGTGGCATGTGTCCAGCTACAGCGAGACTCCACATTAGTTATTGATATTACTTTTGTGAGCTGAAACCTTCTGGATGCACTAGCCACCAGCGACAAAGGCTGACAGTGGTCTTTTGTCTCACATGGTCTTGGCTGAAGAAACAAACTCATTTCTAGTAACTAAATGCAATAATTGTATTTTTCTATGACATATGGATGTATATAAGTTTATTACAGAAGAATACAACTCAGTATTTAGTTTGAAGGATTTAGGAAATGTTAGATTTGTAATTTCCAATATAATTACATGATGTCCTTCAGTACATACAAGAGGACATAGCCTTTAACTGCAGGACTCCTTACTACCCTTTTCTCCAAAAGACCTAACTCATTCTGGATATAAGATTGAATTAAATACTCGTATCTGTTTTAAACTCTAATGGTATGACCCTTGTTTGTTTTCTCTTTTTCATCCAAATGGTTGCTGCTGTAGTGTATTTACTTTCTAACAGATTTTCATTGTGCATAGTTTGTAGCAACAGTGCTACGGTAACTGAACCATATAAACCTTAACAGATGAATGTTCACAGCAGCTCAATAAAGACACCAATATTTTCAGAGATGAACAAGTGGAGAACAGAGCAAAAAACCCCAGAATCTGCAAAATTTGGTTTTCCCATGACTGTCTCAATGAATTCACTTATCCCAAGGGGAGATGACTGCTTCAAATATTTGGCATTTTAAAAATTATTTCTATGTTCAACACTGCACAAATATAGTTTAGTTATTATTGTGTTACTTCTGTGAGGAAGATGATTAACTATTATATTTCTTTATGATAGAAAAAGTGTAAGAATTTAGATACATTGTCAAACTGTCCTGTCTCAAAGTAACAAGCACCACAGGTGTCTCTGTATAAGCTCTTTTTCAATGGCAAACAAAATATGAACTAGTTTAAAATAATCCTATTTTTTACAGACTGAGGTGACCTAATTATTTCACATTTGACATAAACTAAAACCATATAGAAAAATACTACATCTCACCTGATAGACTGGAAGTTGACTGTGAGCCTGAGTGGTGACATATCCTAGAGAGGGTGGTAACAGTAGGTCCAGAACTCAGGGCTGTGGAGAGTCCCAACCTGAGCCTCAGTCCTTCAGAAGCCAGTGATTTACTGCAAATGATGTTGAGCACTCTCACTTCCCTGAACACCATTCAAAAGGTACAGTACTCCCCTAAGGCTCCAAAAATCTGAAAATCAAGATAAAGTTGGGCAGACATATTCAATGAAGAACATAAAATTAGTTGTCACATTAATGTTTTAGTTTAAATGACCTGTGTATCTTCACATACCATCTCTGTGACACAGGGTTATAGTTTGGATGGCGGAAAACTCTCGGAAGACATTATCTTCCAAATTCTGCACGCTATGAGATAAAGCAGTTACAAAAAATAACAACAGAATTTGCTACACATTCCTGTTCCCTGCAAAGGATAAGTAGAATGGGAGAGCATGTGATCACATGCTTAAGGTCTCTAAAATGATGAGTGTGAACAACAGAGCAAAAAAGAGGGAAAGGAACAAACTAAACACTGGTATTTCTAGGTTTTGGTTTAATTTTTTACTTTTTGATCGTTTTAGTAAAGCTACTATATAGAACTTTAGCTATCATTTCAGCCTAGATTTCACATTTAAATTCTTAATTTTTATTCTGCTACAAATTTATCAGGTGCTGCCTCCATACCTTTTCTGTACCTGCAAGCATCTACTTGAGATGAAGGCTCATAGTCCATGCACAGCAGTATGAGTATGCTTTTGGCAGTGTAATAAAAACATTGTGGGGGTGAGTTTTATGAACACCAACACTCTTTATGCAGATATCACAGCAGAATAATTATATTCTTCCAGAGTAAATTAATTCTGAGTGCTGGTATGGATGAGAATGGGAACTTGTAAGAACAAGTTGGGTTGGAGTTGTGTTTCATTTCTTGATAATATTAACAGAATCAGTCCCATGAGAGACTAATTAAAATAAGTTCTTATTAAAATCAATGAATTGCTAGAGAATTTAAAGATTTAGGCTGGAGAGGGAAGCATTTTTTAAACACATTAGTTAGTCTCTTCAGTCAGCCAGCAGAGACAAGGCACATCCAGAGAGTGTTTTAGAGCATCTGGTGTAGGTGTTCTGAATTATTTTCTGTAACCAAAGATCACTCCACTGAATGTATAGATACTCTAGCTACCTGTAGCAGCAAAAGTAGGTATTTGAAGCTCGGTGATGAATGTGCTCATTATTTCCCTCAGTGTCACACCGAGGTAACTTCACACAGAAGAAAAAAATCCTGATCAGTGGAGTAGGGAAATATAGACACCTTTTTACAGCTTCCAGCAAGTCTCCTGAGTTGGCAAACAACACTTCGTGGACATCTCATTATATTCTCCAAAACAAATAGATTTTCATGAAAGAATCAGAAAATAATTTTTGGGTCACTCAGGGGAATTCCTTATATCCTAAGCAAGTTTATGATACAGGAAACCTCAGTTTGCAAAGTGTGTAAATCTTTCCATAAACTTGGAGACATTTTTCTTTGATAGAAACTATTAGGTAGTTATAAACATCAGGCTTGCAAAATAAATGGTTAAAGTAAGCCAAGCACTCTGAAGTTAGTTAAATATCAGTTACAGGTCGGTGAACCTCAAATTCAGGTCTTGTCATGTATACATTTGATGTAGTCAGTGTCTGAGTTAAATTTTTTTAGTTTGTTTTTTTTTTTTTGTTTGTTTTAACCATTGAGTTTAACATTGTTGAGTTAAATTTTTTTTTTCTGCTTGATTTCATGCATAAGAAAGGGCACTGGATGAACATCTATTCAGTATTTCTTTTATCCTCATTATTCAATGCGTTTTTCCTTTATTAATTTACTGAATACTATTCAAAACTTTAATTTTTCTTGACAAAAATATGAATTTCGCAATTGGCTTTCTGTGTAATTTGTGGTTACTATGTGAATACCTCATTAGTGTAACTAATTGTTTATTATATTCCTGAGTTAAAATAAAACATTCAGCACTGTTACATTCCCTGAGAAAGCCAAGGACTGCACCTAACCTTAACCAGCACTTTACATAGCCAGGCACAGCTGATGATGACACTTGTAACTCTGATGAAAATCAGATCCAAAGAGTCTTTGAAGGATCTCAAGACAACAAGAAACACAACATTAGCAGGCATTTAATTTGAGCAACTTGCCTACCCTCACAAAAAGCTCTGCTGCCAGAGATGCTGAAGGATCATATAATCCACTCCTCTGTTTTATTCAAACTCAGCTGTTTGTCATTAAACATCCTCCACTTGTAACCCAAATCATTGGGAATGTCAGCCAGTGGTTCTGTGGCGAAGAGCCTATTTCGGCACACAATCCTTTTACGTTACCACAGATATCAACTTGTACATTAGGCAAGACAGTGCAATTAGAAATATGAGCACTGGGAAAATAAGGCTGAGATACGATCGCTCTGGTGCTGTCTAATTTGCTAATATAGACAGAGCTTTTGCTTGTTCTACATATTTCTCCTGACCCCTCCACCATGCACCCTAAGCATCTTTTTCTGGATCTGACAGTAAAAAGATTTTTTATTTTTCTGAACTGTTCAGCATTTTGACCAAAATCCTTGGGTTGAGCAGATACTCATCTTGGAAAATTTAATTTAACATGGACACAGTTGCATTCATAGAACATCTTAATGGTAGATAATATGGCCAGCCCTGCCAAAAGTATATTTACAAGAAAAATGAGAGAAATGGAGGCATGGCAGATTTAACTGTATAGCTTGTTCTGTATTTGATCTGTGAGAGCTATGAATGAGAATGACTCATTGAAATAAGTTCAGATGAAGAACCTGGTAAAAAATGTTTTTATACTAAAAAGCTAACTGCTGTCTAGATCCTTAAACATATTCTTAGGGTTATTTTTGGTTGACTATGTATTACAAAATCAGGTGCCTTATTTCCATTAATTTATCTAAGCAGACCCCAAAGTAGAAAAACCCAAACAAACGACTCTGAATCTAAAATTATCCCTAAAATGGTCTAAAATAGAACTTCTGTTATTTCTAGAACTGTCAGCACCATAAAGTTTAAGAATATGCAGGTTTTTAGGGTCCAGTCCCATTGTGCTCAGTGATATGGGGAGGACATTGGGTATTACCAGGAGTCTCATGCCCTTGTCAGTGTTTTGAGGTGTCTTTCTTGCTTATCAAAGACATACGGCATGAGAAACTTACCATGGCAAAGGGTGATGCAGATATAGAAAAATAGGATCATAAAGGAAATGGATGAAGATAATAATAAGAGGCTTCTTCACTGTAAATCTGGCATATGTAGGTATGGTCTCTATATACACACATTCTGCCGTGGCTTCATCCAGCTGCCTGGTGAAGTCCAGGAGGCACCAAGTGATGACAGTGCAATGCATTGTGGACAAGGGAGTTCAGTTCTCAAAACAAATCCCAGCTCAGAATACATCCTGTGTTTCATTTCCTGATGCAGCGTCTTACCCTCACCTGCTGCTTTGCTAATTGCACTTTATTACATCACTTTGACCTGCTGAGTGACCTTAGCCAAATCATGCAGCTTCACCGTTTGTCTAATTCTCCATTACAAGGCAGAGATTAAAATACCTGCTGCCTTTAGTAAGCACTTTGAGTTCTATGCAGCAATTTTCTTCTAAGCACTGTAGGTGCTATTTCAGCTTTGTAAGAACTACGCTGCATTACTAGGATTCCAGTAACTCTTTCAAATGAGCACTAGATTCCCTGAAGCATGTATCCCACGGGCCTTCACAGTCTAATGGGCTGTGATACAGCCCACCTGTAAGCCTACACTTTCACCTTAGATCTGCAAACAAATTCAGTGATACAAAAAGTACTTCGCCTCCTTCAGAAATTTGATAGTTCTCATGAAAATAAAGTGGTGACTACCATGAATGGATGAACTTGATTGCTAGTTGAGATTTGAGCGATCAACAGTTCCAAGGAAGTACCTTCAGCTAAATATTTTTCTTGCACATGGGAAAATTCGTTATGATGACATAAAAAGTAAAATCTTGATGTGCTACTGTATCTGAAGCACTCTTCCTGGATCAAAGTTATTTCACACTGCTGCTAAGCAAGACATGGGCTGGAATGAAACAATCCAGTCTTTAACAGGTAAGTGTTCTGTTTGAATTTAATTAAATTATAAAACTGACTACAGATCACATTCTGAATTTCATATTCCCTTTCCAGTCCTTGATGTCAGCATGGATTTTTAATATATGAAACCTGGGTAAGATCTGCAGGATTAAATTCTCCATCAAAAAGCTACTTTGCTTAACAAGGAATCAATGTAATACAACATTCCTGTCAGTTGTTTGTATCTTTACATCATGAATTCTAAAATGGATATTAAAAAGGCATTAAATACTCAAAATACCATACAGAATGATAAAAAGAACCCTATCGGTTTTAAATACTCAGAGAATATCACACTAAATTCCTATATTATTAGCCAATAGCAACATTTCATTTGTATGACAGTGTCCTTGATTATCTTTTCAGCTACAATAGGTATATGAAACATTATCTTCTTCTGTGAAGAGGAGAAAAAAAGGGGAAAAAGGAAAAGAAAAAGAAAGAAGCTGCATTGGCAAGACCTTTTCACTGAATTTTGCCACTGGTTGTGCAGGATTGTTACAAAGTTCAGGAAGAAATAGCAGGAATTACTAGCTGAGCAATGAATACGGAGTTTGAAGTGAATATAGTAAATCACGATACAAAATATCTGCAAATTTTGTTCTGTTTACTGTGGAGAAGTAAAGAAAGCAAGCCCACCCAGAATGCTGAGTCACAGATGAGCAGCTCAGCAGTTTGTACCTCTGACTTGTTGGTGGTAACACAGTGTGAAGGTCTTGTAATGCAAGGGCATGTAACAAAGGTATTCACTGCTTTCCTGTGAGTAAGCCATCCATCACGAGCTAATGCATCCAGCATGGCAACAGCAGTGCCAAACAAGACATAGGCAGCTATTCTCACACTCTATAGTAATACTGTATAACAAGAAACTGTACCTCCATTAAATCAGTAAGGTACAGCAGCAACAGAAATAAACAAGAAACACTGTTTTCATAATTAATTCTAATCTTATCAGGGCACCAAAGCATTTCTATTTCCTACCTTGTACACCCAAATGTTGTGAAAAGATATCAGAAAGTTCTGATTGTTTCCATATAGCATCTTGAAAAATTCTTAGGGCACATGCAGGATATAGATGATCAACTGCACATCTTTTTCTTTCATATTTTTCTTTTTAATAAGTGAATGATGACCTATACCATTACAGCATGGGTGTGATCTTCCTCCAATAAACCTTCCTTCTGATTTACATATTTGAAATATGTCTGCAATTGCATTCTCAACAAATCTTGCTATTCTCTGGTAAAGCATACTAGGATTCAAAATTAATTCAATTATTTTAGGAAAGGAGGCATTTATGCCTTTCAATAACTACCCAACACAGCCTTTTAATAGGATTTATATAAGAAAAACAAACCTTTAAAACAGTGACGTGTTTTTAGTAGTTTAGAAACCTGCATTTCTTATGCTTAAGTTGACAAAAATTGCTTCCCTTTGAGAATGGAAACTTTGTTCCAGATGTGCATGATGTAGAGATATATTTCAACATGTTCTGCCAAGATGTAATACACATTTCTTAGTCAACCAGAGATTGTGAAAGGACAGAAAATCTTTCCTGTACTCACACTGGCAGGCACAGTTCAGATTCCATGGTTTCAGAACATAAATACTGTATACAGTATGTGTCCACTAAAAGATACCAGCATACTCATGAGCAAAGCTCATAAATTGTCTAACAGCTATGTGGACCAGCAAATCTTTCAGTAGGAGTCATTTTCCTTAATGTCTACAAATGATTGCAAGCACCTGACCTACAGGACCAGAAACAAAACCAGTTGAAGAAAAAGGAAAGGCTTAATAATTTCAAAGCTTTCTGTCAGGTCTTAATGATAAATAGTAATGACTAGAGAAATTTAATTAGCTAAAACAGAGTGGATGATGGTGATCATCTTTGAAGCCATAACTGGTTTGAGAAAGTTATCTGTGTGCCTGTCTCAGCAGACCAGTACACTAAAACTGGCAACACGTGACACTTTTTCTGATAACTCTTGGGTTTTAATAACTGACGGATGTCATAGAGTGAATCTAGGTTTTTAATGGAGGACAAAAAACTTCAGAGAACATTAGGATTATTTTTCTGTTCAGCATTCAAATATTTTTCAGTTTTTCCTGTGATTTTACTTCTTAATTAGGGTTCTTTTTGTACTTTGATGAATCTGTTGACAACAGAGGATGACATGAAATAATAGAAAATATGTTCTTTATTCTTTGGACATTAACTACAGCCAACTTTTCCAATTGTAGCCTTTCTTTTTTGTGTGAAAAATTTGTAATCTCTTAATGAAATGAAATTTTTTTTAATCCTACCTTGAAAAAATGCATCTACAAATGAACTCTGTCCTCCTGACCCCTAAAAATCCAAGATTCTGATATGGGGATAAACTGGTTCTTTGTCACATAGGATTCATTTATAACCTATTCTATGATTCTGACTGTATTAATATTTTTCCCAAACTACTTTATCTTCTTGCAATCTTGAGCCATTTATTCATGTTCTACAACATTATAAAAGAATTTGGGTAATACTTATTGAAAAAACTATTTTCTTTAACATCTTTGCTAAGAAGTTAGCAAACATTGTGTAAGATTATAATCTTGTTTAGATCTGGTATTTCTTTCACAAAAGAAATTACAGAAGACAACAGGAGAACAATTTTCTGTCAAAATACGTAGCTGTTTAAGAAACTCATGTAGAGTTGTCTTTTCATTTTGCACAGTATTTTTCCATAAAAGAAAGAAAGTGTACCAGTAAACTTTACTGAATATGAGGTATCTCCAAGAAGGTTGCATGAAGACTGATACCAGTGCTGTCCCTACTTAACCTTTATACAGTCTTGAATTAACTTGTTTCTGCATGTTAATGCAATACAATATGGAAAATGCTCTAGGACTTCCTTTCCTTAATGGATCACAGGCTTCTTTCACCCATTATCAAAGAATTTTTCTCTCCAGTGTTCAGCGTATTTGATGATTCTCCTTTACCTCCATTTATAATTTTGTAGCTGCAATATTTGACTCTTGCAAAAGTTTGGACTTCTTAGAAAGACAGTTCACAAAACAACACTCCCACTCTCAAAGATGAAGGAAATATATCACTAATGTGGACAAAATTGGTTTTTGTTTGAATACAATACACTGGTTACTTGTTCTTGATTTTAACCTTCATATAATAATCCTGGATGCTATTTCATGAGGACTACCATAAATCCATATTCTCATGATAAAATCATAAGCCTTTCAATTGATGCACTCATTTTTGTTAATTATCCTGATTCTAATAGCAACTTGGTTGCTTTACTAGATTCCTGATATGCAGCTCAGTACCTCAGTCGTGGCTGTGGTTTGGCAGCTCCCTGGCAGAGAGAAAGGCCCTTCCATCCTGCTGTGCTCAGTCACAAGGTCTGCACATTTGTTTCCTCTGACCTGCCACAGACACAGTGATGTTTCTGATGCCCTCACTCACCATCACTAACACCAGTGTTACGCAGTTTCAAAGTCAGCACATGTCTAAATAAAATGGAGTAATTATGCTGGGCTATGGAAGGGGCATGGAGGAAGGGGATAGAGATCTCTTGGCTTTATGGTTGTAGCTCTGTCACTCTGAATGGAGGCTGAGGACGTCACTGAGCTACAAAAACATTGCCAATATCCTCTGTGGTGAGGTCAGATACACTGTACTTCCTGAGGTTCTTCATTTATTCATATGAAGATTTAAGATCTTTGTTTTAAACACTGTAAGATAAGCTGATAAAGAAAGAAAGAGTTACATGGTGCTACTTCATTTTCTAATAAAAGTTGCTGCTCTAGAAACACTTAATTTTTTCAGTTAGAATGGTTCTTGAATACATGCAAGAAGTCTGCTAAACAAAATATAATTTGCTGATTTAACTACTAAAAAAGTACTAAAACCTATATTGCACTATTTTCTTCTAAAGATCAAACTGTTCTATATACGAGGTCAACCTGGACAAACAAAAAAAAAATCTTAGAAATATTTGAACAAAAATTTTGAATTTTACCTTCTCATTCGCAATGTTTTCACTTATTTATTTTGATATTTTATATTGGTTTTCTCTTCCTATTACAAACAAAACTAATCGGTATGTGAATTAAGCCAATTTGGCTGGTGACAAGTGGCTTGGAGTGATCTGTAGCGTGAGTGGAGTTGCATGTTTTCTGGTGGTGCATATAAGTTTTCAGGACCTCAGAATTATGGCTGAGCTGACTGGTGGATGTGTGGAACATGTCACAGCTTTCCATGGAAGACCTGTAGACAGCTGTCAATTACAACAACCAGACTCTCTTGTTACTCTCTAAAAAATTAATAAAGTGGATTATGTTTTTCCTAAGACATTGATGATTAACTTCTGAAGAAGTTAAGCAAGAAGCAAGGCTTCTTCAGAAACAGTAGTGAAATATACTTTTAGTTAGCACTGAACAGCACATGCAGTTATGGGTAATTTTTCATACTATTTTCCTGAAAATCAATAGAAAAAATGTTTGCATAAACAGTTGCTTGCTTGCAGTGACTTAACCTACTTTTTCTAAATAATTCTTATGTAAGAATATTTCACAATGCATCATTTTACTGACATTTTCTGCCATTTTTTAAAATCTACACAAGTAATGGCTGTAAAGTGGACTTGGAGACATAATATTAAAGGATGCTGCTCTGCTATAAAGCTATATTTATTGAAGTCCATCCTCAAGGAGTTCACAGTAGTTACCCTCACATAAAAATGTGATGCACAAGTGAGAAATTAATTTTATCTACTTTGCCCTGGATCTCACTTACATCAGGTATGACCTGCTCACAGCTTTGTGTTATTAATCATTTCAGTAAGGCATATGAGCATTTCCTGGAATACTTATATAGTAAAATCTGTAACACATAATAATCTATAATCACAGTTATACCAGTAGGAAACTATTTATAGCAATAGAAAGTGTTTTTCTTTTCTGTAGAGATATATACTGACCAAAGCAAATTGGTGTAACTACATGCAAGGTGGATAGATGGAAGATTTGCCTACAGTGGTACACTCACCGTGATGCGAGTGTAATATGCAGACAAACCTCGATGCCATGTTATATCACTTTGGTCTGTAGGGTGGTTGTAGCATATCAATAAAAGCAATTTATAAAGATCTTGAGGTAACTCTTAGGAGAGGAAAATTAAACCCTTTATATCTTGTTATACAACACAACTTGTGGTTTGTAAGTAACTGTTGAATACCACCACAGCTGGAAAATGTTACATCATCCAGACCACAATCATGGGAAAAGATGCCAGAGTAATAAATGTGTCCAGGATTGTGTATATGTGTATATCTTATCTAGTTTAACAATGATGACAAGAATTTGTACTTTTTGTATCGTGATTAGGTTCACGCTTCTGAATCCATGGACAAAGTTGTAACTTAGCTAAATTTTTTTTTGTTTGTTTCCAGCAATGACATTTGTCTTCAGTCAAAAATCTCATATAGAACCTGAAGTCTATTTAAGGAGGTCATTCAAGACAAACTTTTAGGTTTAAATGTATTTAACAGAGAAATATAAGTAATGCCTCAATCCATGCCATTGCATAGTAATACCTCAATGTCCCTACCATTCTAAAGCATAAAAAAGAAAAATCTACCAAGCATAAGAATAAATAAAAAACTTCCTGTCTCCATACAGATACATTTTTCATAGGAAGAAATGTTAAATATTTTCAGAAGCAAAGACAAGCTAGTATTGTGTTTTTCTTTGCTATGTGACTAAACAAAATGTAGGCATGCTTTTAATAAAACAGAAGCTCATGGTTTTGGCAAGAGCAGTTATGAAGTACACCATCTTAATATTCACCATTTAAAGGCCAGATGACAAGACTTCTTTTATTTAAATGAAGAGTTGCATAACACATATGTAAATGTTTTGATTGCCATTATACCATAATCACTATGTTGATACGCAGAGAAACATTGCTGGAAAGACACTGATTTTAAAACTGTAGCTGAATACATTTTCGTGCATTAATAAAAACAAATGCACTGATCAAACAGGAAATAGGAAAAACCCCTGAGATGCAGCAGAGCTTACCTGACCACTTCCCAGCAGATCTGCTGCTTAGCTGTCCAGTGCCTGTGAGTCCCTGAAATAGTGAGACAGAATAAACTCAATGTAACCATCGTGTAGCCTACTAAATTCACTTTAACACTTCAAAGGACAAAACATACTCAGCATAAACTATTCAAAAAGAGCTAGCATGCAACTCCAGCTGCAAGAGATTTTGTTCACAAACTGAACAGCAATCGGCCTGTACTTTAGCCGCATCAAAAAAGTAAACCAATCACATTGACAAAAAGCCACTGTAAACAAAAAGACTGTATTGAAAGGATTAACAGTTTTGGCATCCCTACCATCAAGTCTTCTGTTCTTTTTTCTTTTCTTCATCAAAATTTAGGTTATATACTTGTTGTTAGCAAGAGTTGCATTACTATTATTGTTAATTTTAGTTCTGTTTATTACCTTGAGGGTTATATATTGTAGAATAATTTTGTTGTCACTAGTTAATGTTAATTAGTTGTTTTAATAGCCTATATACCTATTTGTTATCTTTTGGTAGGTTTACTTTTTTAACTATCAGTAACTTAATAACTGAGAATATTTTACATTACTGTTGCATACTCAAAATTACAGAGTTACTATTAGTGTTACCTGTTTAACGTTTAGTCATCCTTTGAGTCCTGCGACATATTTCCTTAATAATCATCAGCCATCAAGTCTGATAGTCTCAAAAGAAATATCAGCCCTCTAAACTGCCTTCAAGGGCGGTGATATTTAGCACTGAAAATTACAAATAAAGTTTTTGAAGTTGAGTACCAACAACTGGGCAGTGACACTGATGATTTGTTTATCAAGACAAATTATTATATACTACGAAAAATGCAGTCAACGCACTCTTCTGAGTGAAAACAAATAGGTGAATCTATGCAATGCTTACATGTTGAATGGGATATTTAATGTGCGGGGAAACTCAAAGGTTGAAGAACTAGCATTTAGACAGTCTAACAGTGGTAAGTGGTAATCTTACCTCTTTAAACTCCATTACATTCTCACGAGAGACATGCTAATACAAACAAGTCAATCAGAGTTTGTGTTTAGCAAGATCAAGCTTAAAGGATAGTTTAAAATCCATTTATTGTTCTAAAGCATTTTTTTTCCATTAACATGTTATACATTAGTGGATACTAACCATGATTCATGTAACAGTTTAGTTTGTTAACTTTTATATTATTTAACAACCAGAAGTTATTAATACAACTTTTAAAGTCTTACACAAAAAATCTTAAAACAGGCTTGGGTTCATTTTTGTAATTTTTATATAAAAAACATTTTAGGCATCTCTTGAAAAAGAAATAAAGCAGGCATTTAAAGCTAGAAAACAAGTAATTCCAAATTTAGTTTGTTACAAAAGGTTTCAGCTTTATTGACAAATTATGGCAAACATATTTGACAAAATTATGGTTTCCTATTTAGAGAAGCTTACACATGGAACTTTAAGTGATTTTTTTTAACAAATACAGGTTAAAACACTGAACAACTTCAGTTAGCTACATACATACAGTAGCTGCTTGTTTTCAACCCCATTAAAACAGCATTTAAAATTAAATTTACAAACTTAATATCGAACATCTTAATCTAAACTAACATATATTAAAAAAGACAGGTTAAAACATCTTATCTACAGCTTGATTATTGTCTGGCTCAAAAAAAAAAAAAAAAAGAAAGGAAAAAATAATCATATTACAGTCTTTCAGCAACCCTAAACAGAAACTCAGCCTTAGCTAGTATGTAGAGAGACTCAAGATCTGTAACAGTGTCATGCTTTTTAAGTTACACACAGCAATGAATACAACCAACAGAACATCATCTTTGAATAGTTTATAGACAATGCTTGCCAAAGGTTTTTTGTCTCTGTTTTTTTAAGTCCGTGTTATAAAATAATACTAATGCCAATGTCACGCCAATGTTATAGGAAATACAAGTAGTACATAGGATAATAATGAGCAGTAATCCCTAGGATAGAAAAGAAATGGACTATTACTTGTCTTGTTGCTGTTTATGTGGAGACCACAGGCTATTAATTGTCTTTGAGATGAGGTCACAGATGAAGAGGACCTTCAATATCTACCATAGGGGTGTTCCCTGTAACCCCCTCTGGCTGACCTTGGAGGTGGTGCCTTTAGGCTGGAACGGGTTGTGGCCCATTCTTCTTGTGCTAAAAACAGAAAAGAAAAACAAGTTTTGTAAATATCTAGAATTGAAAGAACAAAGGGATGCCACTGCTAATGGTTGTCAAAATTCTTGAGGGTTCTGGCTGAAAGCTTTAGAAAAACAAAATGAGGATGGTGTTATCATCCATTTCTTTATCCTCCCACAAAAAAACTTACAGAAAACTAACCTACTTCTCTACACAGGCAACCTGTCTATCTTAGGAAGAAAAAAAAAGCCTTACTCCTGCACTTTCAGCAGAGAATGAATAACTACTGTGTTGGCGGTACAGTCAGCTCTGGAAAAATCACTGCATTAGTCTGCCAGTTCAGAATTTATTTGATGTTTTGAGTTTCTAGCATTTAAGTTAAAGCAGAAATGTGAAGAACATTTAATGCAGTTGGTATGGTAACAAGATGAGGAGTTGAATAATGAAAAGAAAGATATGTTTGATTTTTTACTTCCATTTGAGACCAAATGAAAGAAAATAATGGAAGAAAAATGCGTTGAAGTGAAGTTACTACATTAAGCAAAGATTTTACTTTTCAGTATCTTTAGAACACTTTTTCAAATTTGGTGAATCAAGTATGCTCAGGAAGAATAAGCTAAAAACCGTAAGTCTAGTTCAGTTTTTACAAAGCTTCTACAAATCTTCCTCCCTGATGTGGTATTTCTGGAATTTAACCCTCCTAAAGGGGCAATCAGGGAACTCTCTACAGTGGTGGTCCAGCAGCTGAACCCAAAACTTGAATTATCACCTAAATCAGCCAGTGGGTCCTCAAATGATTTCTGGTTTTGTCTTCCACTGACTTTAACTGATCATACTTAGAGTGATTAAAATGGAAATGCACAAACCACAGCGTATCGTAACATGCCAGAGTGCAACATTGCCAGTATCTTGTTTTTGCTAATGGCTGGTGACTTTTGTGGCCACTAAGAACATAAATAGCTGTCACTAAGGAAAAAGTACTAAATGGTTAAATCAGGTATCAAAGATTCCCTTTGTAAAAAGATAATGCTGTGTGAATATGAAAAATGAAAATATAAAACATAAAAAGCCCGTTAAAATTCTGAAAGCTATTTCTTCTCTGCAAGATGTCTTCTCTGCAACTACAATTCATTATCTCATTGCCTTGAGGTATGAGGGGAATAGCAGCTGTAGAGCTAAAGTGAGTTCAGGCTAGCATATATGGAGTGGGCATCTCTGGAAAAGATTTGGTAGCAGCTGATCTTGCTATGGAACAAGAAACACTCCTGCTGTGATTTTTTGGTGCACTCCATTTATTTTCTTTTTCTTTGAGTTCTTCAGGATGTTCTCTTTTTGAATATCAGGGGTTTTATGGTCACATGAAACCAAAGTTTACTGTGGAAAGCTACTGCCTAGAGGGTTGAAGAAGTGGCAGCCAATATGATATAGTTCTAAATCCTCAGGTATCTCATTCCTACAGGGAATAAGTTTCTGTATAGTGAATTTAAAAATCCTGCCTCTGCAGTAGGCATCATTACACCCTTTAAAAACAGCATTTTGCTGTAAATTTTTTGCAGCTTCAATTACACTTTGCTGAAGTGGTACTGCATTTGCAGAGAGGCCTTGGGGACAAGAGAGATTTATATGGAAAAGAGAAGCTTTATTTAAATAAACGAAAATGACTGAAGTAGTAAAAATATTCAGTAAATGTACAGCACAAAGACAAGCCAGTTTCTTGTTCCTTTTTAGTCCCCTCACCATTGTCCAGATTGAAGTACCTTCATATAAAGGTGAAATGTACAGTCTTTTTGGTAGTACTCATGCAGTAAAAAATGAATATATTACCAACTGGAGGAAACTGTTTTTCCTTGACTGTTCTTAAAACCAATTGCTCCTGTGACTGTACCAGCTCCTGATATGGAACAAAAACTGAATAATAAATTGTGGTACAAGTCTCTTATGCTCTTTTTTTCAGTAACCTGGTGGACCTATTTGCTTGATTTCAGACTTTAACACCATAACTGAAACATGACGTGACAGCTGACAGCTAACAGCTCCTGTTGATAGAGCCTACTGTATTAACAGGTGAATCCATAGCCAAAACAGATGTGGAAGTTTTGGGACTACAGCCTTCAACTGGGAAAACCCTGGTGTCTACCACTCATCCAGCATCAAAGGATTATATATTTATTGTGGAGAAAACAAGATGATAGGGAGCAGCACTATCAAGAGTCCCTGAACCACACCGTGCCAATATATTACAAGATGCAGCCACATCAAAAAAGAAAATCAGATTGCTAGTGGTTTTTTCCTAGGGGGGGTTTTAATGAACAATATATCTGCATGCTAGTAATTAAAAGTTCCTTGACATGAAAGCTGCTCTTTCATGTCTCCCTTCCAGAACTCCAAGGTAACCTCTTTCTTTTAGCACCAAGGGAAGAAAGAAAGGGAGCTCCTGAGAATGGAAATCTCTATTTTCAGGAACAGTCTTAAAAGGCTGGAGTGCTATAGATCACCTCAGCAGTCACATAGAGATCTGGGCAGCTCGTTGGGTAGTAGAAGGGTTGAAAGTTTGATCACCAGGCTGAGTTTCACTGTAAGAACAGAAGAACAGTGAGCAAGCCTGGTCTTTCTCTGAAAGACTGTGCCAAAAGGGGAAGGAAAGAGAGCCTGGACATATTTCATCACAATAAAGTGACATATTAATGAAACGGAAACTGAGAGGGATTTCAGGTGAAGAGCAGGCAATAGGTGTAGCTTTGGAGAGAGAAAGGTAATTGGGAGAACTGCAAGTGAGAGACTGCCCAAGAGCTGAAGAAGTGTGCAGGGTGGTTGTTGTGTTTTAACGCTGATTCCTTTTCCTTTTTCTGATTCCTGTGAAGAGAAACCCTGCGGAGTTTGATCTTCCCCTTCCCTCGGTGACATCCAGACTTCCATCCAGTCTTTCTGCTCTAGCAGACCACACTCATTCCCTGTCCTTTTCACTTCTGACTGTCTCCAGTGCTATCAGGTTTCAAAGACTACGGTTAAAAAGAAATCCACACAGGCAGATTAATAACTGAGGGCAGAGGGTCCAGTTTCTTCAGGAATTTGGTGTTATTGCCAACTTTACCATCCTTAGTTAAGGAGAAATATTGTATGTTTTGCTTTCAGAAACTGAAAGTATAAGTTATAGCAGCATGATGGAAACTTAAAAAGAGTTTATAGGTGAGGAATCTGAGAGTGCTTGGGCTAAAGGATTGCTTTGTGTGTGATATTAAGTGTAGCAGCTACTTTGGTAAGAAATGTGAAGACATGGGCACAGCCCTTTTAATTCCACTGCATACGTCTTTCAATCTGCTATATGCTCCCTGTGAATTGGCATTTGAAGCTCATCTTCAGGATATAAAATTAATTCTTATTATCACAGGCAATCAGCACCCTTGGTTTATGCCTAACTGAAATTGCATGTTAGTGTTTTTGCACTGCTTTCTATGGTTCAGATGGACTCTTATTTACTTTACTGTGTTCATTGAGTTATAGAAATGATTCCAGTATTTATTACAGACACTGATGATACATGAGGCTATCTTTGAAGATTATTTTTTTATCAACTGCTAGGAGACTCCATAGCTTTAATATGTTTAAATACAGAATTTTAGCTAGTTTTTCTTTTTCTTACTGGAGAGTCAGAATGTAAAAAGGTCATATAATTTTTAACCTGAGAAATTTCTTTGAATATGGGATCAAAACGGTAACATTTATAGCACAGAGAGGGGTACATATGAAGTTGTTTCTGTCTTACTATTTTAGCTATGTGTTAATCAAAGAAGAGAAAAATTCAGTGGTCTATCCATGTGGCTATCATTACATGCTTAAATGTCTTCAAGTAAAGATTAGACAAAATCACATATTCAGACACTTTTTTTTTTACTCTTCATTTAGCATTCTGCAATCTTATCATGGATTTTTCCAGCACTGAATAAAACTCTTTCACAAATGCAAAGAGGGAAACAATGCAATAGCTAAAGGGCAGATCACAATAATGGACAAGCTAAAAATAAAAATATATATTAATGGCATGTGATTTACATAGGAATATATTATTTTCTAATTATTTTTTATTTATAGTCATTGCTTAGTCCTGGTACAAATCAAGACCTGATCACTTTTTCTTCCTAAAAGGTGTATAATCTAGTAAATTAAGTTTTTCTACAATAACAATAATAGTTTCTGCTGGACAAGTAAAAGTCAGTATATCATGATGAAATTTGTGGAGGAAAGATTGTATGGAGGGTTCAAACCTCAAGAATGCTGATAAATGGGTTGATAGAAGAGATGTTACCTTAGGATACATGAATTCTCATACTTCATTAAAAGACACCAACATGCTCCTGTTATGGAGAAACTCAAGAAACTGCCACCCTAGTGTGAAATAAACCCTATTATATTTAGTATCTTAACATTAACATCTGAATATTGCCCACAATTATTTGGCACAATTTTATTAATTTCTGGTCAATTATTTAAGACAGATGGCCAGGAAAATATTAGAAAGAACTATTCTGAATAGATAGTTAAGATGTGTGTAACAGCAAGTAGTGTAATGGTTCAATTTGATTTTTCATTTACCTTTTGGTGTTTTAGAAACAGAAGTTGTTTTTAATTCAGAATAAAATAGTTTTCTTTCCTGTGAGAAAAAAAAGTCTCTTTTACTGCATACATGTGGAGAAAGCACACTGCACAGGAATTGGGATTACTAGCTCTACTCCTTGTTTGCTCAGTGACCTTGGACAATTGTTCAATATTTTGTGGTTTGGCTTCCTCACTGGTAGAATGAGACAGGAATACCTCCCTCCCTGGGGTGTTCTGAGATGTAGTTAATTGCCTGAGCAGTAAGAGAAAAGTGATACAGATGGGCTGAGCAGAAGACCCAATAGAAATCAGACATATAGCTTTAAAATGAGAACTCTTAAAACTAGAATGCCTTTCTTTGGACAACTCAATTTGTGCTGTATTTCTAGTAAGCCTCCAAACTTCTCCCTCCACAGAAAGATGGATGGAGACAAAATACTGCTTGAAAATGGCTGGAAAATTTGTCCTACCCAAGCTAATGACTGAAGCTCAACTATCTTTGACAAAGCCAGTATTTCAGCCCAAAAATCCACACAGAAAAGGTAGCTGCACTTTGCTTGTGTCATAATTGGACAAGTATATATTATTTTAGACAAACACAAAACCAGATTTTATTTGGTTTTTTTTTTTTTTTTTAGGAGAACATGCACTTTTTTTTTCACTCTTCTAGTCTCTTTTTCCTTATCTGCAAAGCTTGCAAAATATGCAGGATTTTCTGACTTGACATCTATGCATTTTACTATTTTATGACAAGAAGAGCTGAAGTGACTATCTTTGGAATCACAAATGGTGCCTTGCTTATTTGAAATTTGGAGCTTCGAGAAGACAAGAAATGTTTCCAAAACACAGGCTCAAACCAATTAAGCTTACTTACACCATTCTAAATACCCTTTATTTTACTAGACCTGCTGTATGAAATATATACGGCTTAAAAAACAGAAATGAATGGAAAACCTTGTGGTTTAATACTCTAGTTTCTGAACAGGGCTGTAGCTCTTCAAAACACCCCAACCTACTGCCCCTATGCTTGATAGCACCTTCTCTTCAGGAGGGCTAACAATTTAAACTGCATGTCTGTTCCAAATCTGCTTTCGGGTTGTGAGCTTCTCTGGCTTAAATCGAAGTGCTTGTGCAGTCCCCTCTGCCAGCCCTCCCTTCAGGTGAAGTAATGACAGTGAGAGGTGCAGTAATGACCACTGGAGAAAATGCTTTCCTAGAAGGCTTCATCCACTTTTGTAGTGAACACCTGCCACAGACAGGGAAGGAGCAGCATCAGAGTACACTGGCAACTAGTTTGGGAAACCGCAATGCCAGGAGGACAAAGACTCTTATCAGTGTTGTTGTGGGGTGAGCGTGGATGTTACAGAGTAGAAGGAGTTTTATTTTTCACTTATTTTAAATAAAAATTAATTTTCTATTACTTTATGGTCATGCAACATGAAACATGCACTGATATACCACATCTGGTATTAAGTAGATGCACATCAATATTACAGGACTTTTGTCTTACATTCTCCAACACTACAGTTTCCATGGTGCAAGACAGTGAAATTATCATTTGAAATATTATATAGGAAAGTTTTGCATAATTTACTTATTCTTATTCTGTCATAGAAAATGATTTATACTTCAGAAGTAATAGAGGAATCACAATAAGTTGCTATAAATTAAAACCAATAGTGTTACATGCGGAATTTTTTTGATTGTTGTAGCATCACTGAACTTAAAAAGTTTTAGGATATACAGACAGTTAAAAGAATGTGATGAGTTTAAATATGGACCTTTCTAAAGACTTATAGACTAATTAAAACACTGATTTGGAAAAACAGCAATAGCTCTAGTATCATCCCCACATTAGTTGTCATAGCTGAATTCAAAATGTGCTCCTTTCCTTGCAAACTTTCAAAATCACGCTCTTATGAACATCATAAATCTCTTATGAGGGAATGAATGCCACTTGGGATACAGCTAAGGTGATTTCTCCAGTAAAAGAATTGATAAAATTTTGCAGAAAATCAAGAAAATGCTTTTGACAGTTCATTCAGTCCCACAGTAGGAATGCTGCTATCAGTAAGTACAGGAATGATTGAAATAGAAGATTAAAGGAGGGCAATTTATTTGGTATTTCTTCTGTCCATATGCAGGAGAAATTTTCAATGCCTCGTGTTTCAGTGAAATAAGAAACTGAGCACTGTACAGGAAGACTCAGGAGCACTTCTGAGTTCCCAGGGCTGGGTGTACATCTGCCTCATGCTCAGCAAGAGACCAGAGGCCTCAATCAGCCCGAAATAAAGGTGGTCATGCAGGAGCATGACACACTCCTCAGAACCATGGCACATGTAGCAAGGTTGTTAGCAGGGACAGCTTGGGGGGCAGTAAGGATGCAGATGCTGTATCAATATCAGCACACAGTACACACCAATAGGAATGAACTGTAGAGGAAACCAGCTGACACTGAGGACCTGATATTCACAATATGGCTTCTACAGGTATTTTGCATTTCAGACTGGCCCTAGTTTGAGCTTCTGGAAGCGAAATCTCATAAACAGTTGGGATTGCATCTTTTGCTTTAGTTTCAAACTAAAATTTATGCACTTTGAACCCACTTAGTGATGTGGACAGAAGACCTATAAATGCTGACAACTGATAAACCTACTTCTAAAGAACATTCCTGCTCCCATGCTAGTGTAGAAGCACACAGCATGTGCTAAGCAGTCAGCCAGGTGCTCTGTCAAGACACCACAAAACCTCCACCACAATGGTACAATCTGTCTTTTGTTGCCTCTGAGATGCCTAATAAATAATAAGATGGATTAGGAAGTGGTTGGAGAGTCACATCCAGAGGGTAGTGGTTAACGGCTGAGAGTCCTGATGAACATGAATGACAAGTGGTGTCCCTCAGGAGTCTGAAATCGGACCAGTGTTATTTAATATCTTCATTAATGACATAGGAGAAGGGATTGAGTGCACCCTCAACAAGGCTGCAGATGACACCGAGCTGAGTGGTGCTGTTGACACACCTGAATAACAGGATGGCATCCAGAGGGACATGGACAAGCTTGAGAAGCGGTCCATGGGAATCTCATGTAGTTTAACAAGTGCAAGGTTCTTCATGTGGGTCAGGGCAACCCCTTGTATCAATCTAGGTTGGGGGATGAACAGACTGAGAGCAGCCCTGATGGGAAGGACTTGGGGGTGCTGGTGGATGAGAGGCTGGACATGAGCCTCACAGCCCAGAAAGCCAGTTGTATCCTGTGCTGCATCAAAAGCAGCATGACCAGCAGGGTGAAGGAGGGGACCTGCCCCTCTGCTCTGGTGAGACCCCACCTGCAGTGCTGCATCCAGCTCTAGGGTCCCCAGCAGAGGAAGGACATGGAGGTGTTGGAGTGAGCCCAGAGGAGGCCACAAAGTTGATCAGAGGGATGGAACAACCCTGCTATGAGGAAAAGCTGCAAGAATTGGGATTGTTCAGCCTGGAAAAGAGAAGGATTATGATGCCATGATGATTTTTTGCTTTTTCATATACCCCTCTCATATACCCTTCCACATACCCTTTTACACAGCTTTGCATGTATCCTTAGTGCTTTTTATCCCACATACTTGTAATTCCCCAAGTCTGATAACCAGCTTAGACGCAAAGTTCCGTTAAGCCAGGAGACTAAACATCTTGAAAACCTCGAAGTTGGGTCAGAAAGCCCCAGACACCAAGGTCCTCTCCAGAACACATTCTGTAAACCAAGATAGGCCCATTCAGGGGGAACATTCCTCAGGACGGGGGCTCCTCTTGAGCCTCTCATTGGGGAATCTTTGATAGATATGCTAATGTGCAAGGTCTATAACTGTATACGTGAATTATCGTGTGTGTGCATCTTGGGTGTGCATCTTGGGGGGAGTGCATCTTTCGGGTGTGCACTTTTGGTGTGCATTCGGGGGTGCTTTCTGCCTGGGTGTGGTGCACCAGAGGATCCTTGAATAAATACCGAGGTAAAACCCTTTTTCTCTCTAACTGTGCTTGGATTTAATTCTAAGCCTAATGGATAAGGCACCAATTAAGGCAAACTAATTGCAGCCTTTCAGTACCTGAAGGAAACTTACAAGAAAGATGGAGAGGGACTTTTTACAAGAGCACATAGTGACAGGACAAGCGGGAATGGCTTCGAACAGAAAGAGAGCAAGTTTAGATCAGATATTAGAAAGAAACTCTTTACTGTGAGGATGGTGAGGCAATAGGTGTGAGTGCCCTATCCATGGCAGCATTCAAGGCCAGGTTGGATGGAGCTCTGAGCAACCTGGTTCAGTGGAAGGTGTCTTCACCCATGGCAGGTGGGTTTAAAACAGATGATCTTTAAGGTCCCTTCCAACCCAAACCATTCTATGATTTTATTATTCATTCCATTATAGTTTTAAGACCCAGACACCAAGGGAAGTTTTCTTTGGTGTGCTACCATGATATTTTCTAGGAGACACCAAATGTATACACTCAGATGATATAAATGAAAAATTGGTACACATTAGTAAGACTTTGTTAATTAGTGTTAGTAAAGACATTGTAATCACAAGCCATGTGAGATCAAACACTGTAATGATGAGAATCAGACCTATGTCTCTTACATCTGAAAATCAGTCACCATGAACTATTTGAGCACTTGATTTCCTATATTTGAATATTTAAATGAGACTAGGCTACGAAAAAAATAGGGCAAGAAACCCTTAGCATGCTGAGCATAATGAATATTAGGACCAGTGATCTACAACACCAAAGTTATTGGAAATGAAGAAGGATCTTGGACTCAACAGCTGAAAAAAACCTCATATCTCCATCTGCAGAGCAACTACTATGAAGTGCTTCTTCAAAATTCACAAGAATTTTCTCTGTATACATTGTGACACGGCTTCATTTTACTTTGTCATTGCCAGAGAGGGTTTATTTCACTGTCATTCATTTATTTATTAGGGTGGCAGTTTCTTGAGTTTCTCCATAACAGGAGCATGTTGGTGTCTTTTAATGAAGTATGAGAATTCATGTATCCTAAGGTAACATCTCTTCAATCAACCCATTTATCAGCATTCTTGAGGTTTGAACCCTCCATACAATCTTTCCTCCACAAATTTCATCATGATATACTGACTTTTACTTGTCCAGCAGAAACTATTATTGTTATTGTAGAAAAACTTAATTTACTAGATGATACACCTTTTAGGACAAATGCAGAATGAAAAAATAAACAATATAATATAAAAAGTAGTGGAATATTGCTGTACGTTTTTAGTTGTTAGCTATAAAGGTCTATAAAGAATTTTTTTATGAAGTGCCATCTCTGTAGAGTATTACTTAGTAAACTAATTGTCGTAACAGTTGCAAAGCTCTTATATAGAGTGACTGGCAGGGAATTATTTGTGAAATAGTTAAATCATTGTAGCAGCATTTTACAACTTAAACGATGTCTTACATTAAAAGGAATTATACCAAACAGTTACACTCTCCAATTTTAATTAAAGATGGAATTATCCTAAAACCAAATACCAAGCTCAGTACAAGTACTTAATGCTAAATTGGAGTAGAATATGCATCAAAAAAACATGGTCATTTGAGGAAATCTAAACAGCTGAAAATTTTTGGTGAAGACACAAAATATTTAAATAATGTCTCCTTAATGCAATGGCAGAACATGCAGTAAACAGCCTTACAAGCTTCTCCTGAAAAGCAGCAGTAATGTGACTGGAGTTTGTCTTCCCTCTCTGCGTAGGTGGCAAGCTATGTATTAACCTTCCTAACTCTTGCCTAAGGCCTTTGGCAGATGGTGTTATCCTAATTTAATTGTGGTGGTTTAAGAGGTTATAGACCTCAACCTATCCTTTCTACCTAAGGTTTCTGCTTCTTTGGTAGCAGCAACAAGAAGTCTGTGTGTACTGGTCTCTCAGATACTGCAGTTCATGACCTGATATAAAAACAAAATGGCCATCATTTTCAGGTAATATACAAGGCAGGATATGTACCAGGCTGTGAACTGTGGCATCTGACAAGAGGCACACTTTCACTATTGTGGCAGTCTCCCTTTGGAAGCAGGGGCAGAAGCCTCTTGAACCTTCTGCAGCAGCAACTGGCAGAGCTCACCGCTGGAGTCTCCAGCCTTTGGGAGAACTAGGATAGAAAGAGCAGCTGATAAACAAAAGTTTTGAATGCTCTGATCAGTGCAAGGGCAAAAAAGGATTCAGATGAAAAAACAATGAGGCAGGTCAGATGTAATGAATACAGCTTCTTGGTTGTGCCTTGCCAGCAAGTCATACTCTTCTTTGCTATCTCTCTAATGTGGCCTAACACAACACAACACTTGAATCAAGAATGCTCTTTCCTCTAAAAATAAAAAACAGGTAAAAAGAGAAAGAAATGAGAACATGAATTGATTACAAAGGGCTTTTCATTTACAGTGGTCCTGTCCCGGCAAGATGCTTTTTGGAGTTGAGCATGACATTACACACGGGCAGGAAAGATTCTTCGTTACCAAACTTTAGGTGTACGTTTTATCCTAATTGATTTATAGGACAAATCATTAAATTCATATTTTCACTAGATATCTCTTCAGATGACAACACTGCCAGAAGGGAAACCACAAAATTACTAAAGTATAATGAGAGCAAAGAATAGAAACCTTTTGTTCATAAATTAATCCAATTTCATGCCTTCTCTTTTAAAACATAAGCATCAAGTTAACACGACAATGTTACCTTAGTTTAGACTTATCTGCAGGTATCAAAACCTTCAGCGACAGAAGTATCATAAATGTTTGTTGAGTGTGATTATAGGTGAGGATGCTTTACATTTTTGAAAATTCGTACAGTACTTTAAATGACTGGTCTTTTCTTTTTAAAGTGCAGTGATTGGTCTTTTATTTTTAAACCCCCTTCTAAAGATATTTCTTTACAACTCACATGAGGAAGCCTATAAGGCCTACATTCCCAAGATTTTCAGGCATATGTCTCAAATTTATGATCCTCAGCCTGGAAAAATGATCCTTGAAATTCTCTGGAAGTAGCTTCATAATCCTGATCTTATCAAAAATTTGTAGGAATCTCACAATTCCTGAGTACTGCATTTCCACGTGCTCAGAGACTGCTGCAGGGAATGCTTTGAAGTGTCTCTACTTTTATCTGAGAGACTGGGTGACAAGCATGTCAAATCACAACAGAGCTTAAGTGACTAACTTCATGAGGGGGTTCCGTGCTGCAAATTTTCGTTCATGGAACATCCTTAAGTCATTGGAAGCAGTGCGATTTTACATACACCCCTGATCTTCCTATTGTCTTGGGAGATTCCTTGGCTGGATTTGGAGGGGATGGAATTCTTAGGAACCTACACAAAAGAAACCGAACAAGGAGTTAAGGCATTAAAGGTGTGGATTTTACAGCACTGAATACTGTTTAGGAATCCATCTTGCCCTGCTTCAGACAAGCGACTTAGACTCTTCCTTGTTTAGTACTTCCATCTAATCAGAGAGATGTGAACTTCTTGAGAATTAAATGGTGTTCAGGTGGGCTCTGCTCTGAAATACCCCTCCGATTTTTGCAACCATACTGTGAACAATCCATAAATGCAATTATCTTACAAACTTCTGAGGAAACAGTGCCCCAAATCAGAATTCTCCACAAATTCTTTTAAAAGGAGCACAGAAGAATCCATGAGACATAAACCACCTGCTATGTCTCAGGAGTACAGATAGCAAGAAAAGTCATAGCAGCTGGCTCATACAGGAGTACTATTGTGCTCTATAATACTTAACAAGCTACAGAGAACCCTATTTTATACTTTAAAAAGATTGTAAGTACAAAGTAGCACTACTATTTCACGGAATATTCTTCATGAAAAATGAAAGAAAACCTTCTCAGGACTGAAAACTGTCCTCCCTAAAGGTAAGTTGGAAGGAAGAGGATGCATGGGAGAAAGTAAAAAAATGCCAAGCTAGTAAATTTTTGATAATTCAGACATCGTTACTGGAATGGATAAGGGTGAAAAGACAAGTTGTTGCACAAAACATCTAAGAGGTGACAAGACACCAGTTCTATATTCATGTACCATTTTTCTGTGGTCTTATTCAGAGTTTGGGAGGTGTGCCAGAAAGAATTGTAAAGGAGGAATATAGTCTTGTTATAAAAGGCAAAACAAGGTGTGAAACTGAACTCAGATGAAAGAAAGACTGTTGATTTCTGCAGGATAGTGAAAAATGAAGGAGTAGCTCATTTTATACAGTGGGATGGATTCAGGAGACTCGCAATGAGTTACAAAACATCATGAAAAAGTAGAGAACTGAAAACAGAGAGTTAGGGTAAAGTTAGGTGAGGATGAGAAGGGGTGATGTCTCAGATCAGATACAGAGAGAACATCAGTGTTTGCAGCAAGAACTCAGAAACTGAGGAAGTTAGGCATATATTCTATAGCTCTATAGCTCTGTGTACTCAGACTACCTCCTCAGATAAATATTGGTGACTTAGGAATGACTGAAGTTCCCGCACAGTTTTCCAAGGCATGAAACTGGCAAATTTACTAATCTCCTAAAGTAACTGAACCAACAGTAGCATAAACAGTTACATATAAATGTATCTGCTTCCAGAAAGTAGCAAAATTGCAATTAGAAATATTACTCAACTTTAAGTTTATTCCAGGTTATTGATAACACTCAAATCCTTGTATTCAAATGCTAGCTCAGAAAATAGTTCAAGCAAAAAACCAAAGCAAGTCCACAGTTATCAGCCATGTATTTCAAGACAAGTCTAGGAAAGGAAGTCCAGGCATATGGGGTTTGTTTCAGATGCTAAATGAAAAAAAAAAAAAAAAAGCTTCATGCAGAGCATAAATTTAGTCATGATGCCACTCTGTGCACACTTTGTAAGCCTTTGCTAATTAGTCCATTCAAAATCCCTGCTGGGAAAACAAGTAATATTCTTCTAGTTTTACAAATGAGGGATTGGAAGGAAAGTGACACTACTTTAAATGTCTTGCCCAAACACATGGAGATTCAGCATGGTGGAGTGTAATTAAAAGTTAAACAGTGGGTAATTCTTACTGCTGAACTCAGACTATTTTTTTCTGCATTGCCCAAAAGCTTAGCAGTGCATTCAGGAGAGCAGTGGAGAGGGGATCTGTAGATGGGAGGAAGGATCTTCCACTACAGCTATTAAAAATGTATGTGCAAAAAGGAAACAAACAAAGGGTAACTGAACCACTCACACTCATATGGATAAGCTATTATTATTACTTGCCTAGCACTGAAAATGTGCTTGACTGCACATTGTATCATCCAAATATATTGTGAGAACTGATTGTACAAAAAAATTATTTCTGATTATGCAATGCAATCATTTTGACGTCTCAGTAACATCTATTTCTGTACCAATACAAAGGAAACTGCAAGTTTGCATTAGTGACATTTGCTTCACAGCTGCATGAATAATATTTATTTCAAGCAGCAACCCTTATATAACCCCTTAGTTTAACTTTCATTTGCAGAATCATTTCCAGCAGCTCTCATTTTCACAATGCTGTGGAAGTCACCATGTAGACTTGGGATACTTTAGAAGCAGTAAATCAGGCATGACATCTCTGCTGAATATATTAGGGTCACTCTTTAGGCTGACAGTAGTCAGCTTTGCTCTGTTATTTCAGCGAACATCTCAGAGTGAGATTCACTGTGCCATCTGATGGTACAATGTACTGGTAATTATTAATAGGAAAACATGGACTAGACTCTAGTTATTGAAATCTATCACTAAAGCAAACAACAGATCTAGAAAATGTTTTGTACTCATTGGAATTACACTTCTCTTCCTTTCATGCCCCCCAGTACCCATGGAGCTATTCCAGCTCAGCCACAGACTCGGTGGGGAAGTGGAAAGAGTACAGCCCTCGCTCTACTCATACTGCCTAGTGTGTCATGAGATACTCCTTTATCTCGGTGCAGTAGGGGTTCCCATGGTGATATAGGACCCTTTCCTTCTTTCCACCTTGATTAAGTCTGTATTTCAAAATCTCACAAACCTTGCTGGTTGAAATGATTCACATGACAGCAGCAGATGCATAGTATTGTTAGGGCATCAACCAAACTGAAATTTAACACTGTGAAAGATATTCAGGCACTAATAGAAACTCTACTGTTGCTGTTAAACTGACTTGTGTCTGTGAGTAACTGGCTTTGTAATTTTGATTGAAATTCATCAGTTCAATTTTCTGGTCCTAAGTCAAAACTCACCCTAAAGTTACACAAATTTATTTTGTTTGGTATTTGTAAAGTCAGAGAAATAAAGAAAAGTGTACGGAAGTAATTTCTGAATTGCCAGGGACAGATATTTTCGTTTGATTTCACACATTTGCTGAAGATAGAATAGACCTTACCGTAGCTGTCATAAGCCTCTTCACTTGTTCCGTGACCATAGTCATAATATTCAGGCACACTGTAACAGATTCGGAGAGCCATGTCACTATTATCATGGATAACAACTCAAAACAAAAACAGAGCTCACAAAATGAAAGGCATTTTAACACTTTGACATGATAGCATAAGTCCAGCTAGTTTCAAGAATAGTGAATATTTGAAAATATGAAAGAAAATGTATCAGTGACAATAACAGCTATCATACAGTACATCACATTTCTTATCTACTGAGCTTAAAAAAGATTTGGTCCTAAATATGTAAACCTAGGAGATGTGACAAAAGACTGAGAGAAATTCTGTCTGCAAAAATGAGGTCTGAAAAAAGACCACTGTATCATTCACCGTTGTTAAACTGCCAAAGGGGGTGTTAATCTAATTTACCTGAAATTCTAAACATTTATGCGTTATCAAACTCAGCACAGTTTGTTTTCACAAAGCTGACTGTATTGTATGGCGTGGAACCTGTAAACTACTTATCTTTACCAAAAACACTGACAGGTTTCCAGCTTTGATCCTGAAGAAGAAAGCATGTTCCCACTGCCTGTAGAGAGAACTCTGATTCTCCACAGCCTTTTTCTGTACGTAGTTATTGGACACCCATGGAAAGTTTTATACAGTGATCAATAAAACACATATTGAAAGAAACGAGGGTCTAGGAGTGCAAAATTCACAGTATCAAACTCACTTTTTCACTGTTTTCAAAAATTATGTATAGTCATATTAACATGTTATCAAAATATTTCAGATAATAGTTACATCCTTATAATCAGCAATTCCCAGCTATTATGTGGAGTGGGCATCCAGAAAATTCAACCTCTGAGACATAACTAAATGGAAAGGGAATTATTCACACTTTTTCTTGACTGCTATTATTATTTATAGTTTGCATTGTGTTTTTGGTACCTGGTACCAAATTCAAGATCAGGCTACTTCTATTCTCAGGTACCATACAAGAATCAGTCTCTGCCCAGAAAAATCTGCAAACTCCATGAACTCCACTATATTGTATTTCTTCAATCTGCAGTGAACCAAACAGAAAATGTAACACTTTCTCTGTTGATAGTTTTCAGTTGTTGTCACTTCTGCATCTTTTTCCTTGGACACTGTGTGAGACAGACTCTTGCAAAATGAACAGATGCAGGCAAGCAGCTCAATGTTGCTATAATTACAACATTATTGCTCAGGCCATTTTCCATATTGGATTATTGTTTTAAAAATATTAGTTTACACTTGAGAGAAAAGCTTAGTTGACAGTGGAGTGCAAGTAGAAATATTTCAGAAGTGCAATAGAGATAAACAATCGATCTATAACAATTATTTTCTTAACCTAATTTTGACCTTGTTCACAAACAGCCTGTAATCAGATTTTTAATTTCTTGAACTTAATAGCTATCCATAACTATTCTTGGAATAATTTCTGAGAATGATTCACGTTCTCTGTCTCACTCAAGAACACTGACAGCATGTATCTGATAACTGACAGTCAAGCTGTTTTGATCTGGGTCATGTCATCACCTGAATGGCCAGGGACAGCTCTCATAGTTTTCGGCTACAAACATCCATGGATTTGGCTTGGGGGTTTTTTGAACTGAAAATGTAACTATAATTGCTGTGCAATAATTCAGTCGTTTTGTCATAAGTCATTCATGTGAGTGAATGAATTACAATGACGTCAGTATCTCAGAGGGATGAAATTCATTTGCTAAAGCAGTTGCAGAAAATGGACATAAGAATAACATGAATGAAATGAAGTTAACACTTCTGAAGACTTCTCCCAGTGCCAACCGAGCTCTATAGGACACAATCACTGTTGAGACTTCTCAGATAATGGAAGCCATACAGTTGCTTGAAAATTAATTATCTAAATATACAAACCGTCCTATTGAAATGGTGCAAGAAACAAACAGGAAGAATACATCTTCTATTTGTAGAACACAATATTAATTCTGTACTATTTTGCAATTATTTTAGTAGCCAATTAAATGTAATTACAGGATTATATAAGGTGAACTAAAGCACTGCAGCATTAGGGTTAAATCATGTATCTAGTCATATCTACAAAGCTCACAGTTTAGATGTAAGAAACGACTTGCACTGTTTAGAACAGACAGATGACATACCACCCAGCTCTGGCAGACAGCCGTATGAAAAACTAATTTTAGAAGCTGCATTTTGGCATCCTGCCTGCTTTCCTGGGTAGAGGAGGGTGTTGGACTAGTGAGTGGTGTTAAAAGAAAAGAAACAGAAGAACTCCCATCTTCTGCCAGCAGATAAGACGCTAATCATTCTTCCTGATACATTTTTGCAAACCAAGGCAGCTGCAAAAAGGCTAGCTTTAAAAGGAGGCCAGTCCAGAGGCCAGTAACTTATCAACAGCAGTCCTGCTTTCAGTCGTCACTGATCAGTCGTCACTTGAGCTATTACCCATCAACATAACATCCAGCAGAACATAAGACTTGCAAGAGCAGGTAAAAGATTCATTGCTATGTTATTGTTGTTGTACATTTTTATTTGAGAAAAAAACACACAATCATAGAGATAATAAGGATGTGAGATAAAAATCCTGCAGTGAACATTCCGAACTGCAATACACTATCAACAGAATACTAAGTTAATACAGAAACCATCATAAAATAAGAAACAAGCTGTATTGCAACTATAAAAAGGAAGTAATTTGTTACATACCGCATATTTGATGTTTGTGAGCACAATACTTAACACATTCCTGAAAACACATAATTCATAGCACAATACATGACTGCCATCTAAGTCCTCCAACTTTATTTCCCTGAATAATACATCTTTTTCATAGATTTGGGCCAAAATGGCATTTCGAATTCCTTGCCAACTCATATTAAAAAGTGTTTTGAAGAATATATAAGTGAAGAAAACTTATTTCTTACTATGAAATACTGGACTTAAACTCATATTTTGTGAGCCAGACTGCTTATCCATTCATCTGCTCTATTTTAAACCTCTCTGAATACTCACTAGAATCTATTATATGCATTTAGTTGTAAACATTTTCCTCTGTTTTTCATCAAAGTGCGTAATAGGCGATATTTATTAAAAATGTGTGATAGGTTATGGCTTTACAAACATGAGATTCTTTTTTTTTAAATTATTGAACTAGAGAGAGATGTAGTTCATTTGCATTATGGCCAACTGAGAAGGAAGCAATCAGCCAATGCACTCAGCATAAATAAAACTTGTTTATATAATTTTATAGTTCTCAGACTGTTCCTGGAAAATATAGTGATCATGAGCTCTAGAAACCTCTGACTCTCTTGGCAGTGCTAATTGGAAACAAAACACCATTATCTGTCATTAGCATTCATTACTTTCAAGCAACATGAAGTGTAATTCACTTAAAGTACATGCACCCACCTGAAAGCAGGATGCAACACATCTCATAAAGCAGACAGGATTAACTCATTACCAGCTTCTCAGCTTTTACTTGCACTATCCTTTAACACCAGATTTCTGAAACATAGAGGTCTTGATGTACCATGACTTATGCTTCAGTAACCTTCTAAATGTAGCACTCATGGAAAAATTGATATACACAGGGTTATGTATCTTACAAGCAGTTTAACTGGGTTTGTATCTGAGAAACTCTGATGCAATTTTTCTCTGTAAGAAACATTTACAACAAAGATATATGACCCTGTCCTAATTCCTATTCTGTGGACAAGGAGATTAATAATACATATACTGTAAATCTTCATAATCTTTACCTATTTAGGGCTTTTTTTTTTTAACTTTTCATTTTGGTTAATGTTTTTGAATATGTTCATTTTAAAGATGTGAAATCAAAGTTTCCATAAACTGTGATCTGTTCTCTTCATGCTGATAAAGCCAGATCAGTTTCCAAATAAACCCCCAAACCAACACAAGATGATCATTTTTGAGAGATAAGGGTCCTTTAGTGCCTCCAATCTGTATTATCTAGGCCTCCTATGATACGACAAAGGCTCAAGTACAGAGACTGTATCTAAACGGCAATGTCTAAAGGCAACAGACTTTTAACCTCTCGTTAACTGGGACTTTTTCAAATTGATATTAGTGCAAAAAAACGAATTCCAGTTTGACTGTGTCAACACCCAAGGGAAGCCACACAGCTTTTTGACCAAAAGGCTGTAGGGAATAGTGCTTTAAAGTGGTTTAGACTGAGAAACACAAACAAAAGTGTTAAGATTGAAGGCACAAAACCCTGACTCTTGGGTCAACAAGCTACCCAAGGGAAGCGTGATGTTCACCACTCAGAGGTCAGTGGGGTTAGGTACAGGAAAACATGACATTAATGAATAGACTGCATTAGCCTTTGACCAATCTCTTCCTGCACCTGCAGGAAGCTGCTGGCAAGAGACCCCGGGTTAGCAACATTACCATCTGGCTCCCTGGCTGCTCTTACAGCTGCAGTAATACAAGGCAGCAGAACATTGCAAGAACTGAAGAACAGAAGTACTTCTTGTTCCCTTGTGCTGTTTCGTGGTGTGTGGTTTTTTGTTTTGTTCTTCCTTTCTCTCTTTTTGTTTTTTTGATTTTATTTGGTGAAGGATGCATCTAAGCTTTTATTCTCAAGTGTGGTTGCAGACATACAATGGGGTCTCTAAAGTCAAAGCAGAAAGGTACAAGAAAGAGTTAATCTTCTTTAACCACTAACACGTGAATCTGTACAGAAGCGTGTTCTGTAGTCTATCCTGAAAGATCCTAAGAAACTGAAAGTCTTTGAGTAAGATCTGTAGATTTAAAAGACTATATTTTCCTGTAAATACATTTTTTTTTCTTTCCTAGTGGTACTTTTTAACTGGGAGAGTATATGTTACTATACTGTATTTTATTGGGAAATGTTTGGGAAAGAGCTGGTCAATTTAGTAAAGGGGCTTTTGATAAATCCTTGGAACTTTAACTGTGCCATTAGATAATAATCAGGTTTCTTTTCTGAAATATATGAATTGGTCCAAACTAGAGATTCAGCTGATGCCAGTACAGTTCCACAGTTCAGACTCATAATAAAATAGGCTAAAAATTTGTACACTAGCCTTTGAAGAAGTAAAAATAATTTGAGATACTTCCATCTTTGTGTTGTAGCACTCAACAATGTGAGAGTGAATCAATATTGTGGTTTTCAGACTGGAACTCTTTGAGGAGGGATTCCCAGCCTTTGTCAGTTTGCAATCAGCATCTATACACAGGTACAGATAGATGAACCTTTATCGCTCCTTAGAGATATATCCCAGTCAGGGTTACCTTTAGACAAGATTCTTGAGTCAAGCTAATGCCCAGGACAGCTCACAAGGATCCCTAGAAATGAGATTTAAAATCTGAGAGGTGGGATTCAATATTTTAGACAAGTATCTTTTTCACATCCTCAAATGGATCCTTTGAACTCTTGTCTATATACCATTATCTCCTTCCTTCCCTATATAATTTGTGTTCAGTAATCTTCGGCATTTCCAACTTCCAACGTCAATAACTGGTACAATCAAATATTCAGTTCCTGTGCTAACAGGATCCAGTCTAACATTACTGCAATTGTTTTATGTTTGACTGTGTTTGTAAAGCTTCTCCCTCCTACATGAGGGAGGAGCCAGCAGGATTTAACACACAGTTGGCCGTGAAAGAAATGCTGTTTACACAAAGTGGTATACTTCTGCCTGGAAGAGAGACGAGCAAGATCTGCAGTCACATGAATTATAATATATGAAATTTTTACAAAATAGTATCTCATGGTGGAAATGTGAGAATAAAGAAATAATCCTTCTAGGAATCTGAAACTTACTGGAACATTTTTACTTAATAGAGCATTATATGTACAGGGAAAATGACAAATCTTTTGAATATAGGAGCTTATAGGATTCAGCCTTAAATCACAAATATAGTCCTTTACTCAATACTTCTTTAGAACTAATGGAATAATATGGTGAACATTTTAGTGGATAAAGTCTCCCTTTTTCTGAAAGCTCAGTTTTGATTGTATCCAATATTTTTAACAGAGAAGAATATCTCCATTACCACACTCCTGGATTTATTTAGTACCTTACAACATGCCTGAAGTTAAACTAGATTCAACTGTCTCCAGCATTTTCGTATGTTTGATTTTATGCTACTGAAAATAGGAATTTAAAAATATTATAAACAACGAAGGCAGTAAAGTTATACAAGCATAAGATTGCAGAGCCAACATAATTGCAAGATGACTTCGGGTTCTGAACTTTTTGCAAAATATGAAATAGAAACCAATCTGCCATTTAATTTCACATGGCAATTTCTATTTACCTATTCTACATTCCAGAGTAATTTTCTTATAGACACAGAATTATGACTATTTCAGAATGTAATACAAAATGTCTGCAGACACAGTATTTGCAAAGGCAATGATGCAGCATTTTAGGAATCCTAGACAGTTTTAGAGGAAAAACTTTTCTCTAGTTCAGAGTAGTGAAATTTGATTCCACTTTGCTCATTGAATCAAATAAATGAGAAGTGGCATTTGAAAACAGTTTCTGATGATGAATGCCATAAGTAGATTGCTGTGAAGACACATAAAATGTCATATTCTAGGCTTCCTGCCTTGATTGATTTCAACACTTTGGAAATAAAATACAGGGAAATCTTTATTTATGGACAGGCGGATATAAGCACAAAGCCAAAATGAAATACGAAAAAATATAAATACAATGCATAGTGCTTTAAAAGTGAAAGAGTGAGTAGTAGAGAAAACAATAACGAATATCAAAGTTTGCAAAAAATCAGTGTAACCATTCTACCTATTGCAGCTTGGACTATATTTATGTGTCTATGTATTTTACTACATAGTAATACTTTCATAGCGAGACAGAAGTGTGAAAACCTCTGATTATATCACCAAAACATTTAACTAGGTGATAATCTACTAATTCAATTAATGATTATTCACAGTCCCGTCTAACCATTGTTTTTAAACTAAGGACAAAATTCTTTCATTTAACTATGGATAGTTTACAACTAATGTGCTGGAACTTTTCCCAAAGCAAGTAGTCAAAAACAGTGGGACTTCTGAGCAGAATTCACTAAGGAACATGTACACCCAGCTGAACCTTATACTGCTGTCTTCACACGTATACTAGTCTGTTATTTTATTTGCAGCACTGCTTGGAGAAATTCATCTTTGGAAACAGATATACATACAACATCTTGATATCTGGAGGTCAAGCAAGGATAACGAGGATGAACTGGAGCTCAGGCAAATATATCCTGCTGATGCAAATAATTCCTGCAGATACAACTGGATAAAATACTCTTCCTAAATCATTTTGCAGCATGGTCTGCACTGATGTGATTGTATTGTAAGCCACATAAGTGACATGGACTGAAGTGTGGTCTGTATTGTACTCCTGCATATCAGATCAGAAATAAGTAAGTGATCCCTAAAGCTCCTGTACTAGCAGCCCATACTGCAGGAAAAGAAGCTGTAAACACAAGCTGTAGAGTAGATAACAGGAACTTTGTAACAGAAACAATAACCAGGGAAAAAAGTTTCTTTTCAAAGTCAATAACTTGTCATATATTCAACTTCAATGGCTGAATACACTCTTGAAATTTTCTGTGGGTATGAGTCATTAGAAGAATGTGCATCAGAACTGTAGCACCTATTAGAGGTTGAATGGATAGGTATTGTTACAAACATATAGCTACTGGGATAATACTACACTGCTATGGTCATAGCATCTATTTTCCACAGCAGCACAGTGGACATAGGCAGCATTTTTGTCCTTTTACTTCTGTTACTAGCATTGAGAAACAGATGCCCAATTGGACTTTGCACATAACAGCATAGCTTTAGGTATTATTGTATCTTTTGAATTAAATACAATTCAGTTAGGTGAAAGATACCAGTCAACTTGAGCTTCTCTCTTACTGCACCTCTTTTTCTCTTCTTCTGTCTTCTAAGATAATTCCATTTTAGCAATTATCTAACACAATGTTTGTCAGTCTTCAGATCTTGTACGAACTTGGAATTTATTCCAGATATATTAATGGCATTGTTTTTTATGTTAAAGTTTAGATTCTGTACTATCATTAACATCTTAGAGGGGAAATTTGGAGGTGACATGGCCTATAATATGCATGTCTGCATCAGAAACAAAAGTTTGACCTTTTGCTCAGCAGATGCAGGATGAGAGTTTGACAGACCAAAAAGAAGTCACCAGCCCAAAATGAACGGCATACCAGCATGAAATGTCTGTCCAGAGGACTGCTGCCTATAGCATTATATAAATTATTTGCAAGATTAACAGTAAATATTTTGCCAGGTCCTAAAATTGGGTTACTGTCATTAGTGAGGCTGGGTGTAGGCAGGCATGAGAAATGCTTTTTACCTATGTCATCTTGCAGTCACAGCAAGGATGACAACATGCCATCACAAGACCTGTACTGCTGTGGGATGGAATCTGTAACAGCAATGTTATGCACTATTTTCATCTGTCTTTTATCACTGAATTATTTATTCTTCTTGTCAGTAAGTTATGGGTTTCCTGATATCTCCAAGTCTATTTACAGCCTAAGGTGAGAGTCATAAGCTCTTCTTTCTTTAGCAAGAACACACTTGGCAACTAATTTCGCTGCTGAACTATGTTTTTAACAAAAGCCATACAGAAAAAAGGCAGAACAAAAAGCCAGGCAACCAGACCTGAAAGCCATTGGCAATATATCATCTACCTGTTCAAAAAAACCAGAATGGATTGATGGATGAGTGTTCATGCCAGGCACTGTGGAACAGGGAAATAATATCAAACCCAAATTTTAAGCTTCATCAGAAAATCACGGGCTTCCTTTGTTCTTACCTGTTAGGCACCATTGTTTACACTACATATGGCTGGATAAGTTAGGCACAAGTGGAGCAAAGAGAATATACCCTTCCTGGTTCATCCCATGACTGGCCGGTCAGTGCCAGGTTTCCTTGGTATCTCTTTTGGCTGTGAGACACGGTATCTTTGAAATGAAACTATTGGTGCTGGCAGAGACACAAAGGTCAGTGGCGATGACTGCAGATGTGGCAGCAGAGCTGAAGATGGCTCTGTTGGCCATCATGGTTCTCAGCTGATTCATCAGCAAACGATCCATTTCCACCAAATTATTCTGTTGGTCTTGGCTGAGGAGTCTGGGCACACTTTGCATGTGTGATCCCTAACAACCTCTGCGTAACCAAAGAGGCTGACCTACATCTCCTCACAAAACTTTGCATCCTTTTCTGCTTGTGATCTAGTGATCTCAGCCCATGAATCCTGGAGAGTGGTGATAATTCAACAGACTTAGAAGTTCCTGGTAAGAAAATCAAAAAGTGTATTACATTTTGAAAGCTTAAAGGATTCTCCTATATTTTCTGTGTTACATACAGCTGAGCTGGAAATTGAGACTTCTACCATTTTGTATAATATGCTTATATTTTTAAATAAAGTTGTCAGACTAGAGGTTTGGGAGGTAAATCTAGCTGGCAGAAAGGTTTTGAGTATGCCCTGCCTGACTTTCAAGTACATAGGGAGTAGTGTATGAACTTGACAACTACTGAATATCTTTTGGTGTGTCTGGACAGGCAGATATTCTTATCACTGAGATCCATCTTCACATTACATGGAAGGGAGGGGAAGAGAGAGGAAAACAAGGTTTCATCAAGAAATTAAAATTACAGTGGAATATTGCCCGTGGGAAGTATGTCAGATCTGGTGTCTTCTCCTGCCCACTGAAATGGTTGTTTCCTTGTTCTCTTTGGTATTGGACAAAGTGTTTGTTGTAATTACCTTAAAAACTGTATTTCGACATCCAAATGAACAAATTACTGAAATGAGCAGGGTTTCTAAATGTCCTCAGAAAATGTGTAGTCTTTCACAGAATCCTGTAAATAATGCTTACAGACTCAGTTGGGAAGGACAGGCAGCTGTTCACGTAAATCTGTCCTGAGGTTCCATCCTGTGTTCTGGGTTGTCATCACGGGACAGGAACATAAGGAGGGAAAAGGTGGCTGTACAAATACATCTTCTGCTACTTAAGGCATACCTCCGTTCAATATAGACTGTATTTTTCACAACCCCTAATTCTCTTATTTCTAAAATAAGCCTCTCCAACTTAACAAGATACAGGTGGCACTTACCATAGGTAAAGTCCTGCTTTTCTCTTCAAGTTTCTTCTTGTGTTTTCAAGTTGCAAAGCGTGCTTGAGATGCCTCAGCTTGTTCAGACACGCAGACTTACTCTAGGTTTCATTCCAGCCTGATTCTGAGACTCTGTCTTGCCTCTTCCACAGGTGACCCCATCCCCCTAATTTCAGCTTAAAAATCAGACTGCTATCATGAAGGACAGAGCCTTCTGTCTGGAGAAGTTCATTGGGGAAATCCACTAGAGAAGGACCTATACAAAATGTGTTGTTGGCCCTACAACACCATCCCTGACTTTTAGTACAAATTCTTAGATAATAGTGCACTAAAGTACAGCATCTGAATGGTCTTGGGAATTGGTATTTTTAGCACTCCTTCTACTAAACCATAATCCTATGTTGTAGCACCGTGCATGTCAATACTGTGCTCATTTTCCCTGCTGTTGGCAGAGCTTAGTTTGCAAAATTCTAAATCAGACCTCTTGGACGACAAAGGACTAGAGACCCCAAAACAAAATGGGCAGAAAGACTCTGGCAAATGGGAAGTAGATATAAGATATGAAAGACAAAGGCAGGGGTACAGGGGTGGTGGCGGCAAGCCACCCAAACTCTATCTTCACTCCGTGCATGGGGTGAGCAGGGAACAAGGCATGACTTACCATGAGCTGTGCTCTAAAGCAAACTGAATTCAGCCTGAGTTCAGGCCACCCACCCTGTCTATTCATGACCCTCCACCCCAACACATTCTTCTTTCTGAAGCAATGAAGAGTATAAAGCTTGGTCAACATGCACAGCGAGACAGACAGTCAGACAAGAGTATGTATCATCTCTAAGAATTTCCACATTGATTCCTTAATAAGTCATAAAAAGCAATGAGATAGAAAATGAATAGAAATCTTGGTACTCTGCATTAAGCCACTAACTACAATTTCTTCTCATCTCATGCTTTAGAAGTTCAGTCAGTCCCTGCAGAGGGAAGCAATGATAATTTTCTGGCTGAGCATGGACACTGTTGGCAAGTTTTTGTTAATTTTTTTCCTCTAAATCACACACTGGATGAGATGAATAAGTACTTTGAAGCAGTACTACTAATCTTCTTTGTTAGGTGAGCACTTGATATGTCTTGCTCATATGACTGGAGTATACTATTAAGCAAGATCTGAGACTTGGAGAAAACATTTTTAAATACATATCTAACCAAATATTTTGGGTACACTATTTCAGTGTATAGTATTATTATTTTTATTTCTGGCTTAGTAGGCAGGCATTTCTATGAAGTTAAATGGCCAATAAGGTGCAGAAATATAAATTGTGTATTTAATGGTCCATTTGTTCTTTAAATCCTTGAAATGAGAACTGTGTAGTTCTGGAAGTGCTCTCTTTGAAATCAATAGGCTACTTGAGGCATTAAGTGACACTCAACACGGGTAAGTATGACTGTACGTCCTGTCACATATTTCAAAAGAAAATGTTTTAGTTGCAGATTTTAAACAGATTAGGTATCCTGGAGGTAGCTCAAATTAGTAGAAAACATATCTGATGACTAAGCTTAATAGCTGTTTAATTGACTAAATTATGTGACTATAAATTTTCTTTCTTGCATCAAATCTTCACTACTAGTTCTAGTTGCATTATAATACACTCCTCATAAAGTTGATATATTTGTCATTTAGTTGCCTGGGACATCAACTTGAAAAGAAATTACAGGTTAACTCAGATGATATAAAGCAATGTCATAGCAAGAGATTTCCAACTAATTACTGTTTTTACATCAGAAGCAATATCTCCTGTGACAATTCACTCTTGTAGCAAAAGATGAGCTGAATTTTTTTAAAAAAAGCTGAAGTACATTTGACAACAAGAATACCTACCTACACAATGACATGATGGATGCAGCTAGTAATGTATAATTACTTGAAAGTGTTAAAGTATACTTGATGGGGTTCACATTTAGGTGTGACAAATCCTTTTAAATATACTTCACTGGATATAAAAATACTTATAAAGTATTCACTCACTACAGCAGTTCTGGAGCTGAACGTAATTCTGACAGGCATTTTCCTCAGCAAAGCATTCAATGAAAAAGATGGCTAAACAAAAAAGCAAGTTTAAGGTCCTCTAGCCTTTGCAGAACTCTGTATGTATACATCACTTTCTTGCTCAGTGATAATTACATTAACTCAGTTAAAATCTGTGTCTTTTCCTGTTAAAATTTCATTTGCCTTTCCACAACCTGAGAAGTACTTTTAGCAATGCATAAGAGCACTTTCTGAATAACTGGCTGAAAGACCCTTTTATCCTTTAGCTTAACTGTGAAAAAGATGCCATTCCATATTTAATAAACATTCACCAACTGTCAAATAATTGAATGAGTGTGTGAGGTGTATGTATATAAAAAAGAGATCATTTTTGTTGCCTCATCTTTATTACACAAATCAATATAAGATCTGTATGTAGCTTTTCCTTATTATTCCATATCATAAGGACAAAAAATAAATTTCCAACTTACCAGTTCTGAGAGTTGCTTAGAAAGTAACTGGTTGAAAACAGATGGTTTCAGCCTTACTTCTGGCATGTAATTCCCTTCTATAGTTTACCTTGATGGCGGATGCCAGCCAGAAACCGGTATCTACCATCACAACTATTTTTTTTTATTTCCTTCTGTTTTTTCCCAAAACATTGTAAAAGCCGTAAGCATGAGATGCCCTTCACAACTTATCACCAGTAAAGGATAAAAAAAGGGTACAAACAAGTTCAGAATACATCAAATAAGAAAATGATGTAATCGATTGTAAAAAAAAAATACACTTAATTTGCACCAATTTTAAAAGCACAGCTGCTTTCATTTTTGCTTCATCTGAATCTCTGTATATAAACTCTGACTGTCATTATTACTTTTTGATAGCTTTCTAAAGTACTCTGAGATTTTGTAAAATTTAATGTGGAAAATAAACCAGTAAATTTACATGAAAAACTAAGAGGAAAAAGTGTACTTTGGAGAAATAATGTAAAAGTACAAATGCTTACCTTTGTGTTTGGGTGGCATAACTGTTATCATATGCCTCATAGCTTGGATCATCATATTCACCCCCATATCCATCATCGTATCCCTAAGGGGAAAACAGAGCACCACAGCTTAGAAGAGTGATAAATCAGAGCATATTATCAAGCTGTAAATATAAATTGCATCAACACATGCACGGCATGCTTGCCCATGATAATGTGAAACACGCAGCCAGCTGAAGAGAACTGTGAATTGTGAAGAACAACCTGTACATTGCAAGAGTAAAGAAATCTTTCACTCATTTAAGAACTCAGCTTATTCACTGATAAACTGTGGTGCATTGTCCGAACCACAGTGCTTTAGTGGGATCTGTGTAGAATACTCATGAATGATAATAAAACCAACAATTTCCTAGCAGTTTGTTACATAAATGGTTCCATAAATACCTACAGGTGAAATGAACAAATGGCAGGTCAAATATATTGACTGTTCTACACTATTAAGAACGGTGTTGGGATAAAATCTTAATATTCAGTCTATTAAAAACCACAAAACAACCAACAAAAAAAAACCAGAACAAAAAACTCAGAGCCTATAAGAAACTGTATCTGTCATGCAAGTGATTTTTCTAAATATCAAGCACATGATTTTTATAAATAACACAGAGTAAGCCCCTTTACTTTCACTGAGCATCCTACTCTTTTTAAAAGCATTTTCTGTGACAAATTAACCAACACTTTAGTACAGGTTCCTCCCATCTAACTTAAGGTCCTCACTGAAGGGCTCAGACAGATGCTCAGTTTGTCTAAGCTAGAGAGACACAAGTGACATCAGAAGGTGGTTCAGCTCATCTAATGCCTAAACTTTCCTGAGGGAGCCATGGGCAATTGTGATCCTGTGTAGCTGTCTCTGAACCACAGAATGCTCAGGAACCACACAATAAATAAGTAAAAATATAACCCAAGGGATGACTTTTGATATGCTCTTTTCGTATGACAGGACACCAGAGTATGTAAGAAATGCTGTATGGAAGCTCTTTCTTTTTCTTTCTCTGTGATTTTTGGTAGCTAGTACTTTTAGTTAAATAGGAACAAAACATTTTGTTGTCACAAGAAAACCTTACTGTTAAGGGAAATGCTAAAGGAAATAGGAGACTTAAAAATCTTTGACTTAATATTAATTACAGCAAAAGGCAGTTTTTTCCCCCCACAAGCTATGCAAAATTTAGTCAGGTTGAGGGGACAAGGGACAGCATGAGGCACCTCTGAAATAGCAGCAGTCCAATAAACAATCAGTCTAGTACACTAACATAACCACCCAAAGTACGGTGTTAGTTTGGTACTTCATTATTTCTGCTAATTAAACTCCCTAGCGGTATTGAACAAGACTTCACTGGCACTTCTAAATTCAAGAAAACATTCTATGGAGGAAGCATTCAGTTCTGTCTCCTTAGGTCAAGCATATTAAATTTGCCTGTTCCTCGGGGCTACCCAGCAGTGAGGGTAAGTGTGGTTTCCAGGTGGGAGATTGCATCCCTGTGGTGCTGTAACTCCTGAAGGAAGGACAGGACTCTGGACGGTGACTTCACTTCTCAGACTGTGTCAGCTGTAGAAAGGGAAAGTCTTTGTGGGAAGAAGGGAGTGTCCATTTTGGAACTGAGAATGGCCTGTCCCAGAATCTGAAGTCCACACAAACCCCATCATCTTCCATTTTGGGTGGTAGTGCACTGTTTTGACTTGTCTTCATTAGTATAAACTCATAGCAAAAAGTACAGCTAAAAACATATCCCCGCAGATGACAGTGATATATTTAACATTATATAGCTAAATACACAATCTTGCTTCTGGGGACAGGATAAGAGAAAAAGTGCTCCCCAGGAGACGTATGTTAGTCACATTGATTAGTATGCTACTGGGTGGGATCCTGCTACTGCGAAGATGAGGGTGATGGGAGTTCCTATATAAAGTCGAATAGCTAGAGGACAGACATTTCAGCCTGCTTACCCACCATCTGAGAGAACAGGAAAGGCAACAATTACAAATTGGCTCTCTCAGTTTCTTGATGCCTGAGGTGGATCAACATTCAGCATCAGCAGGGCAGAGAACACTTGTTAATATCTGACACCTCTGTGGGTTCATGTTACAGATTTTAACAGCCTCCCTAAAGGCTCAGAGCAGGTCAATACAGTGCAAATGGTTCAAGTCGAATGGTTGGAAAACAAAGTAAAAAAGCACAACATACCTTTAATAAAGAAAAATTATTTTCTGGATAATGTTCTTTTGTTTGTGTCAACCTGTATGAAAATGATCTTCTAATCCTACAGGTGAAGTCTTTGTGTAAGACACATACCAGCATTTATGGAAAGTTTAATATGATGTATTGTACCCAGATACCCACCGCGCCTTTAGGCACCTAAAACTGAGACCCAAAATAGCTCCTTTCACATCCTTGAAGTGTTTTAAGCTCACTGAGCAGTTTTCTCCTCTTTAACCTTCAGCTCCCCAGAACCTACAACTTTAATGTTTGAAAATATTTCTTGGATAGGCACTTTGAGAGATGAAACACCCAGCTCCCACCTAGACTCTGCTGCGTCCGAGGATGTCCACATTCACATACTCTGCTCTGTGTGTGATGAAGATGGTGCTCCTAAACCAGTTCTGCATAAATCCAGAGACCAGAACCCAGGATGCCCTCCCTAAATGCAGTGTAATTTTTTACTCAGAACTAGACTCAGCACTTCATGCACTTTCTAGGTCTATTAGTGCTTCTATAAAAAACAAACAAACAAACTTTTCCTGTGTAGAAGTCTTTTTGTCCCGTGGTAGCTGCCACCACCATTCAGAAGAAAAAGCCTACTGCAATGAACTGGAACATAGGCAATGGGGAACTATTAGAAATGTTCAAAGTCAAACTGATAGCCATTTCTAGGCCAGGTTTTTGAGCCAGGCTACCTTTATCTCAGGTATTTCTTAATAAAACAACTTTCCAAAACATAAAAAAACCCCCAACAAAACCTCTTTACTTTGTGTCAAGAGAAAGGACAGTGAGTCTTCCAAAGAACAGGATTTACTCTGGCCCTACAATGATACATCTTGGATGGGAGATAAAATAACAGAAATACTCATTTGAAGCTGCAGTGGCACTAAGAATGTTTATTAACAATTATGGATGATTTTGAGGAGTTTTGGTATTGTTTAGAGTTAAAAAAATAACAAAAAAAGCTGAAAAGTTAAGTAAAAACTTAAAATAGAACTCAATTTAAAAAAAGACAGATTTGAAAATGAGCTTATTTAAGTATTTACTAGTCTCTCCTGACAAAGGGAGGACTGGAAAACCTTAGGAGAATCTCACAACAGCATCTGAAATTAGGATTTGGAAGACTCATTTCAGGAGGAAATACTCCCTACTCTACTACTGATAATGAAAATTATAGTCAGGGAAAAAAGGGATATAGAAGCAAAAAGGGACATAATTGAAAAAAGGCTTATATTCTACTACTTGAAAAAAAGTTAAGTACCAATTTGATTCAACACTCAAGAGACTATTGAGAAAAATTTATTTTATTTATTTAGATTTACTCAAATCCTCTTCCATTTTCAGATGCTGAAAAAGATATTAGAAATACAAACAAAATTTTAAGTATCATTAGTTACAAGGGTATCATAATATAACACAATCAGCTCTCTTTAAACATGAATTTCCTTCTTAGTGTTAAGACCCTGTTTTGAACAATAACAGCCCACACTCAAATGCACCAAGTTTAAATCACCTCTTCTCTGAATAGCCTTAGAAAATAGAATTTTCACAGCATGCTCTGAAAAATGGTAGGTTTCAAGTCTGTGAAACCAAGAAGGAAAATAAATCTAATACTTCTAATGAAAACTGCCCTACTCACAATATTTTATTTATGTCCTCGTAATACATGATAAAATACCTTGTAAGAGAGTTGAAACTGATTTTTTTTACAGAAAATAGCCCAACTCTTTCTAAAGTAGCAAACTGCAAAATATCTAGACTTTTAAAAGAAAAACAACAAAACCCAAGCAACACTAAATCAAAATAAAGTGAGTTATGCAACTTAGTATTTTAGTTGGCAAACACGTGAACATGAAAAATACCTGCAGTCAGAGAACCAGAATAGCCCTTCTCATTAGCTGCATCCAGCAGTACACAAAACTTAGTCCTGTACCTCAGAGAAGGTATAAATATCCCCCTCTAGTTGTAACTCTTAAGTAAGAGCAGTTAAGGGACCTTTGCACAGTTTTCACTATTTTCTTTGCCTTGCTTCTGTGTTGCTGTCTCACTCTCTTTTCTGCTGTGACTTGGCCACATCTGTGCTTTCTCACACATCCACATCACCTTAGCTTAGAAAGCTAAAAGCCAGTTGTCTATCACTGAGCTAGCAGTAGATTCCCGAAAGACTCACAGGGCAGAGATAAAATATTTTAGAGGATAATTCATACTATTAACACATACTTGAAAAGAAGCTGAATTGCTCCTTAAATGAGAACTTTCTTTCCAATGACTATAAAGGGAGCCCAGGATGGATGTGTTAGATTTGGATAACTGATCTTAAGGTAAGCAAGCTAGTTTGTAATTTGAAGGAATTTATTTCTCATATTGAGAACAGTCCTAAGGGAAAGAATTTGGAGGTGCTGGTTGATAAGGAGCTCAACATGAGCCGGCAACGTATGCTTGGAACCAGGAAGCCAAACACATCCTGGGCTGCATCAAAAGCAGTGTGGCCAGCAGGGTGAGGGAGGGGATTCGGCCCCACCCTTCCATCCTTGTAAGACCTCACCTGGAGTACTGCATCTAGTTCTGGGGTCCCTAACATAAGAACCTGGACCTGTTGGAGTGAGCCCACCGGAGGCCACCAAGATGATCAGAGGGCTGGAGCCCTTCTGCTATGAAGACAGGCTGAAAGAGCTGGGGTTGTTCATTCTGGAGAAGAGAAGGCTCTGGGAAGACCTTAGAGCACCTTCCAGTACCTTAAAGGGGCCCACAAAAAAGCTGGAGAGGGACTTTTTACTGGGATGATGCCTTATCCTAGGCTTAGAATTAAAAGCCAAACATAGAGGGAAAAGGGGTTTTACCTCGGTATTTATTCAAGGATCCTCTGGTGCACCACATCCAGGTAGAAAGCACCCCCGAATGCACACTGAAAGTGCACACTCGAAAGATGCACCTCCCCCAAGATGCACACCCACAATAATTCGCATATACAGTTATAGACCTTGCAAATTAGCATATCTATCAAAGATTCCCCAATGAGAGGCTCAAGAGGAGCCCCCGTCCTGAAGAATGTTCCCCCTGGATGCGCCTATCTTGGTTTACAGAATGTGTTCTGGAGAGGACCTTGGTGTCTGGGGCTTTCTGACCCAACTTCGAGGTTTTCAAGATGTTTAGTCTCCTGGCTTAACGGAACTTTGCGTCTAAGCTGGTTATCAGACTTGGGGAATTACAAGTATGTGGGCTAAAAGCACTAAGGATACATGCAAAGCTGTGTAAAAGGGTATGTGGAAGGGTATATGAGAGGGGTATATGAAAAAGCAAAAAATCATCATGGCATCAGGGACATGTAAGTTACAGCAAGGGAGAATGGCATATTAAACAGTTGGTAAGGCTCTAGTTGCCCAGAGAAGCTGTGGATGCCCCATCCCTGGAAATGTTCAAGGTCCAATTGGATGGGGCTCTGAGCAGCCTGGTCTAGTGGGAAGAATCCCTGCGCATGGCAGGGGGTTTGGAATTAGATGATGTTTAAGGGCCCTTCCGACCCAAACCATTCTGTGATTCTCTCATTCTAAGGTGGGGGGCAGCTCTAAGTAGATGTAGAGGAACACATTTCAGTGTATTAATTCTACATAATTTAGAAAAATAGCAATTTTATTCTACCAATTACAAAGAGGGGTAAAAACAGTAATTACTTTATATTTGGATTGTTCAGTGTTGAAAACCTGTAGTTAGAGCAGACAAATCTCACTGAAGTACCTGGAAAGTTAATCTGTTGCTGAGCAAGGATTCCCAAAATTGTAATTTATAGTTAGAAATTGAAATTCGGACTAAATTATTCCATAAATATATTCCATAATGCCTGTTATTATAGCTGGCCATAGCTTCTTCATCTATACCTCCAGGGTAAGAAAAATGAAAAACTAGATATTATCAGGTTTTTGAAGATGATATGTATATATATCCCCTGCACTGGAAGATTTACCAAGCATTTTGAAGATGAACTAAAAAATAAGTAGAGTGGCACAATATCCATCAAAATTATAATTAGTAGTAATAATAAAAAAATTAATGCTGAAATTAAAATGGGAATACCAATCAATTGAAAAATCAGAGCTCTATGTTAGGGACTTCACAAATGCAATGTATGAACTAGAGTCTACAGTGATGAGACAATCCAGAGCAGACAAGCTCGCTAGAACCAATGAAGTTGTCTCAACACACTCGACCTCTTAACGAGATCACACCAGCAATGGCAAACACCTTTATAAATGAATGGTAAAACATACATATACTCATAAAAATATAATTAAAATGTCAGTATAGTCACAGTCATGGCGATTCCACAAATTCAAAGCAGAGAACATTCACGTCTTCGTATTTCAATGGTTTAAATAAATCTCATGCTGAACAATTAAGGCAGTAAGAATGAGTGAATCTGAACAAGTTTAGTACTCAGATAAAGATAGGGCAGAGGACATGAAAGCAAATAGCTGTGCAGTGCCAAAGCAGGCACAGTAAAACAGAATCTCAAATACTTTCAAAAAATTGCTGTGTGCTCTCCTAAATATAGGCTTAATTTCTTTTCTTCCTTATTTTTTTTTTGGTATTTTTTCAACTAAATGCAAAATGAATGAACAACACTTAAAATATATTTTGGTGCACTGAAAATCAGAACAGAATGAAAATGTAAAAGAAAATCTAACAGAAAAGAGACTTTTCTTACTCCCTCCATATTTGCAAGACCAGAGTACAGCACAATTTGCTGCTGCAATTATTATACTCCAGCATTCATCTGGTTAACATCTTTCTTCAAATCCTTCTGTTTGCTCTCTTGCGCTCATGAAGCCACATGAGCCACGTGTCAAAGCTCTGTAGAATCAACTGCTGCTTACATCCATTTAACTTCTTTCACTTTCCCCTAACTTTGCTATCACTGACTCTGAAACCCTTTCCTCTCCTATTTACTTCTGATGCTTTTCATACTGCCTCTCCCTATGGAATGGCATCCTAACCAGTGCAACAATCTTTTACTCAGTTTCCACTTGACAGGAATGTCTTGCAGAAACATATTTCTTCCAGTATCAATAAAATGACCTACTTTAGTAATAAGCAGCAAGTGGAGATGAAAAATAATCCAATGTTATCTTCTTCGTGTATCTGCAGTAAGATGCATTTTTGCATTTGTCTATGACTCTGAGATTCCTGAAGAAAGGGTTTTTTAATTGGTATTTTTACTGATGATGTGTACTGTTTTACATAGTACTTGAGTGATAATATATTACAGTAGCAAGTTGCACTGGTGACATTCTATCACATAAATCTCATTTAAATGAAAGATTTCTTTTTCCTATGAACTGAAATGAATAGAGGAGAAAGCAGCCTTCGGCTGCCAAGGGAGGATGGGCTGCAATACACCCATTATTGGTTTTAATATCTTTATCACATCTAATATTTCTCTTTACAAAATTTCCAGCAAAGCGGATGGTGAACCTCTTGTGCATCCTGATGCTCCCTCAGCTGTAGATAGAGAGCAATAGATGGAGCTGGCATAAGATCTGTCCACAGAGCAGTAAGATTTAGTGAATCAGAGATACAGAAATAATTACAAGTATCTACTAAACAGTGACAACTCTCCTGCCCAAGTTTAGTAACTTATTCATGGTTTAAAGCATCTCATTGTGCTTTGACTTGCTAGACGCAATGTCTTATATGTTAAATAAACTCCATAATAATCTAGGAAATTATATTTCCAGGCCTTGAATGGCTGGGAATTCCAAGAAATTTTACTTTTTATTTTCAAGCCCTTGAAAACTGGATAGTCCATCTCAGAGCTTTTAAATGTTCAAGTAAATGCTGTGGTACTAGCAAAGAGCAGAAATGCTTTCATAGGTGCTTTACAGGACCTTAAACTGCATTTAATTTTAAACCAAATTTCACTATGATGTATTATTAATGCTGGAAGTAGGCTAATACAACTTGGCCAAATGCAAGATACTGTGCTCTAGTAAATACATCCTCAAATTTTATAAGCTGCCCATATCTTCGAATTTACAGAATTCCCTAAAGAAAAGACTTGTAGGAGTCATGATGATTAACAGCTATACAATTTTACTGCAGCACTGAAGAAAAAAGCTCCACAAAAATAGCCTTATATTTTTTTATGTCAATAAAAGAAAAGAAAGTACATAGGTTAATTCTTTGTGCAATCCTATTGTTTTTGATCCACTTTTATCCTCTATTTAAATATATTTAACCATTAAGGATTCCATGAATTAGTAATACATAACAGTTAACAAATCTTCAAGTGCTCAAAACCCAAGGCAAATAAAGATTTATTTATTTATTAATCCTGAAGCTGGTCTAGATGAGCGTTCAGGCATTCTTAATGTTGGAATCTTTATATCCTAATATTTGGAAGACGCCCCATACCTTTCTCATAAATTACAGCTCTTGCTTAATCAAATTCCAAATGTCTAGATCGTTACAATTTGAGTTCATGACATATTTCCTGGAATCTAATTTTATAGAAAAACATTTCTAAAAATCAATTTGGGCAATGAATTTTAAATTGTCTTCTGTATGTGATTTATGAATTTTGCATAATTTTTGAGTCCATATATAAACATATATATCTTAACTCTTCCATTCATTTTTCTTACCTTATGAAAGACCATACAGGAGTATTTAGAACACGTAACAATGCTGCCTCTTATTTACCATTCGTTCAAGCCATTCAGCTAAACAGTATTTCACCAGTACCATGATAACCTTCGATTATACTTTTTAAGCTGTAACCTGAATAATGTGTTCCATATATATATATATACATATATTTGAACTGATTAAACTTTTCTCCGTATTCAGTTTTTAAGTGCTGATGCAATGAAATTTACTATGAAAAAAATAATTAGCATTTAAAAGTTATGAAAATCAGTCACTACAGAAACTAAATTCTAAGTTGGTATCAGTTGCAGAAGAGATGAACTCATCGTTTTTTCTGCTTATGACAATGATTAAGCTTATTATACAAGTGTTGCTTGCAGTGAATGCAGCAATGTCTGCACTGCTGCTAATCACATTTGAACAAAAATGTTCCTGAAAATTCTTCTTGATCTGGTGTACTGTAAAGGAGTAAAATCCAAAGTACCTACTCACAGCATCTTCTTAACAGTAATATTTAATTTTCTAACAGATACTGCCCGATTGGGAAGTATAATTTAGCAAGGATTAAAGGTACTGCAGGCTTTTATTCTTGGATTTTAAAAATATGTAAGAAGAGTGAACTCAATTAGCACCATCTTGTACAGGAATTATTCATAAAGGCCAGGTATAATTAAAAGAAAACATGCAGAATGTAATGGGACTTCTCATTTGTGAATATAATAATGAGCAAAACAGTAAAGAGCAGTTAATACTTATTGAGATATTTAAAGGTAGTCTTTAAATTGTTATTCCCTCAAGTTTGAGCATGCAATTAGAGAAACTGGGGATGGAAATGAACAGATCATCTATTAGAAACTCCTGTCAAACGTGATTGCTCCTTTCAGCACATTTTTTAGTGCTTTCTCTAATCAAGTGCTAAATATTGCCAGGAGTAGGGATTCCACCATTTCTCTTGGGAGACTGTCTGACAGCCTAATAGATCTTTGTGTCAGACACCTCTGCTAACTTTATCTCATATGACTAAATATATCCCACTGTACCAGTGAGATGCATTCTCACAACTCAGTCTTCTCAGTGTTCTCCAATGTCTGTGTTATATTCTTTAATTTTCTTTCAAAAATTACTCAAATATAAAGATTCAAAGTCAATGCGGCCCTGACACAGACAGAGATATATTGATCAGCAGACAGCACAGCAACCAGTGAGGACCCCCAAATCTTCATAAAACCCTCATAGATCCTTGCCTTTACAAATAGGGTCCAGGAAATGGCTGTACTGCAAAAGATGTCTGGTTGTCTTTGACTGTAGTGGATCAAGATTGTTAAATACTACTACCAGTATCCTAAAGTGAAAGCCTTCTAAAGGAAATATCTGTTAGTGGTGATAGATGAGCTGCCTGAATTAAATCCTTAAAGTCTGATGGATTTTATTGCATTAAAATCCGCCCAGAAAGTCATAGCAAGTCTGTATAGATCTCAGAATATTTCACAGCAACTCATTCGACTTACTCTGCAAGCCTTTGTGCTGTGCACCAGATCAAATTCACATATTTTTTTTCTTTAGGTGATGGAAGTGATACAGATACGGATCAACCAAAATCCCTGCTAAATAGAGAATAAAAATTCCTGTTACTGTGTATGGCGTATTCCAAAACTCTGGTGCAGCCTGGCTCTCACGCAAACAAGGATGTGTTGTGATCCCAGACTGAAGAAAGAAGGAATTATAATAGTTTCCCCTGTTAAATGCTACACTCTTTCTACCATGCACTTGTAATGGCTTTGGTCGAGCTTAGTCTTTACCTGCCTCCTATCATTCATGGCTGAAAACTCAGAAAACTGACCGGGTATTTGATCCATGAACTGAGTTAAGTGTGCTAAAGGTACAGAAACAGGTAAAACTGACATACTGAAAACACTTAGTGGTATCTCTATGCCAATTCTTTTAATGCTTGCCTAGGAATAAAAAGACAGAAGAAGCAAAAGAAAAGGTAAAAATGGCCAACAGCTCTGCTCACTGCAAGACTATTCTCAGAAGAGTGATTCTGACCTTCCCTGGGGCAGACTGTCAACAAACTAAGGACTAAAAAGGATTAAAAATATTGATGGACTGCCAATCAGAACAGTACTGATTTTCATTTATCATATACACGTAGAAGTTCACATCTAATAATGCCTCTTCTACTCTAAGCACTGTGGTGGAGACACCAGAAGCAGAGTTCAACAACCTTCTCAAGCATGCCTAGGGCTGGATTCCCAAAGTGTACAGATCATCCTGGGCCATGACTGCTCCAGCTGCTGGGCAGTCTACTCATGGTGTCCAACAACGCAACTGAAAATGTAATTTCTGGTTCCTCTGTTTTAACAACTACATTAGATAAAGAGTGACAGGCAGACTACCTGCTAAAAGAAAGAAGTTCTTGGAAGACATTTTTCTCTGGCCATAGATGTGGAGGCATAATATAAACTGCAGTGAACATTTGTCTGATGTACCTGAAATCTTGTGTTGTTGCTGCTTTTTTGAATGAATAAATTTTAATATTATTCCTTAGGTTTTCTCAATATGATCAGAACCCTTTTAGCTCCATATTCAGAATCAAAAATAATTTTGTGCGGTTTTAGCTCTCTGACTACTTGAATTTTAAAGCCTGCATATCAAGTCAATTTGTATTACTCTTCTAGTGTTAATTGACATAATCTTATTTTTATTGTTTATAGTTATAATTTTCAGCTTTCTTTATATTTCATTTTATTTTTATTGTATGAAATATAGATTGTGATGATGCCATGATGATTTTTTGCTTTTTCATATACCCCTCTCATATACCCTTCCACATACCCTTTTACACAGCTTTGCAGGTATCCTTAGTGCTTTTAGCCCACATACTTGTAATTCCCCAAGTCTGATAACCAGCTTAGACCCAAAGTTCCGTTAAGCCAGGAGACTAAAAATCTTGAAAATCTCGAAGTTGGGTCAGAAAGCCCCAGACACCAAGGTCCTCTCCAGAACACATTCTGTAAACCAAGACAGGCCCATCCAGGGGGAACATTCCTCAGGACAGGGGCTCCTCTTGAGCCTCTCATTGGGGAATCTTTGATAGATATGCTAATGTGCAAGGTCTATAACTGTATACGTGAATTATTGTGTGTGTGCATCTTGGGTGTGCATCTTGGGGGGGGTGCATCTTTCGGTGTGCACTTTCGGTGTGCATTCGGGGGTGCCTTCTGCCTGGATGTGGTGCACCAGAGGATCCTTGAATAAATACCGAGGTAAAACCCTTTTTCCCTCTAACTGTGTTTGGCTTTTAATTCTAAGCCTAGGATAAGGCATCAGTGATATATCATAATCAATTCCATTTCAGAAATAGAAAGTAGGGAAGTGGGATGAAAAGAATTTATTAATTGTTATTTCCTTTTAAACATTGTTTCAGCGCTTTACACACTCATCTGTATCTTGTTTATGCTATGATAATACCTTGCCCTGGGTAAGATAAAAATCTACTTGTGTCTCAGATCTTCTTTTAAAGAGCAACAATGTTAAAAGGATTTTAAAATTGAATTCTTTGAAATTTATACCGGGTTTTAGACAGCAACCTGAAAAGGCCACCATGTCGATTTTGGAAATACTGAAGGAAAGACTGTTCACAGCTAAATAACAAAGAGAATATGTCAGCACTTACTGTAGTAGAAAAGGAGAAGTAAATGGATACATTTTTTTACTATCAGTTCAGAGAAGATGCCAGCTAACTCTTACACTCTGCTTGAATATTAAAAAAAGTCAGTAGAAGGTTATTCTCACCTTCACAGAATCACTAAGGTTGGAAGAGACCTCCAAGATCACTGACTCCAACCCTTGACTAAACATCACTGTGTCAATTAAACCATAGCACTAAACACCATGTCCAGTCATTCCTTGAACACCACCAGAGATGGTGACTCCACTGCTTCCCTGGGCAGTCCATTCCAATGCCTAACAACCCTTCCAGTGAATAATTTCTTCCTAATGTCCAATCTGAGTCTCCTCTGGCACAGCTTGAGGCCATTTCCTCTTGTCCTGTTGCTGGCTGCCTGGGAGAAGAAACCGGTCCCCACCTGGCTACAGCCTCTTTTCAGGCAGTTGTAGAGAGGGATAAGGTCTTCCCTGAGCCTCCTTTTCTCCAGGCTAAACACTCCCAGCTCCCTCAGCTGCTCCTCAAAAGACTTGCTCCAGACCCTTCACCAGCTCCGTTGCCCTTCTCTGGACATGCTCCAGCCCCTCAATGTCTTTCTTGCAGTGAGAGGCCCAGACCTGGACATAGGATTTGAGGTGTGGCCTCACTAGTGCCAAGTACAGGGCAAAAATAATTTCCTTGATCCTACTGGCCACACTATTGCTGATACAGGCCAGGATGCCATTGGCCTTCCTGGCCACCTGGGCACATGCTGCCTGCTGGCTCATGTTCAGCTGTTGTTGACCAGCACTTCAACGTCCTTTTCCACCAGACAGCTTTCCAGCCACTCTGCCCCCAGCCTGCAGCTCTGCACAGGGTTGTTGTGACTGAAGAGCAGGACCACTATTCCACAATGTCAGTATTATCTCCTCACTGGCATTGTCCTTGTTCTGTTAATGCACTGGAGAAAATAAAGACATTGATTTACCTGTGATTGCAATGGTCAATGACTCAGGAATCCACATTAAAAGAAAATCTTCCTGATTCACAGAGGCAGTGTCACTGCTTTATATAGTGCTTCATAACAATATTTAGTTGGGTTTTGAAACAGAAAATACATGAGACAGAGGGTTGGGTTGGTTTTTTTCCCCTAGACAAGACTAGGGTCTAATCCAGTGTTAAAATGTATACATGATTACAAAAAAACATCTAAACATTATTTAAAATTTCAAAATTAATTTTCTTTAATTAACTCTTTCCATTTTTTCAGTTTAATAAGATGTCTTTTGCATAAGTTCATAAAAATAAATTCTAAAAGCTAAAGATACTAAAACATAAAAGGAAATAAATCCATAAAAATATACTTCCTGACTGTAGCAAATTGCACACTGAAGGGAATATGGTTTGAAAGGAAACTGACTATTTTTGTCACCGGTGATTTTCTGTATTCAAATTTTATCATCAGAAACATCCAAATCAGGCTCATGAAAATATTTGACACCTCTGAGTCCCATAATTGTGAATCCAAAGAATTCTACTTGAGGCTGAAGTAATTAGCAAAACCACAGCTGAAACTTCATTAACTTAAAATCTCTACCAGATTCTCAGTCTGTTCATGTATCTAAGAAGCAAAAGGTACTGATTTATCGATGATGTTGATTTCTCAAATGTATCTGCTCTAAAAATATAAAAAAATGAAACTCTCCTCCTAATTTCAGTATTTCTTTACATACCAGTAGCCAGTCAAGAACACAGATCTCAATGAGGTCTACTGAATACTCACTTGCCTATCTAGCACTAATATTAAAAGGAAATTAAGTAATTTGGACTAGCAGTATTTATTCCCTTGGTAAAATGTTCGGAGGTCTGTCAGTAAAGTGACTGGTAAATTCCTAAGCATCTCCTTCTTGAATATCTGAGAAGCCTAGAACCTGGGCTCAGAATTATAAAAAGGAGGAAGGACACCTAGAGTACTTAAAGCATCACTGAAATAATACTAAATTATTACTATGCAAATAAACATTAAGCATTGCATCACTGGTGATTAAAAGAGAGCCTTCAGCTTTTAAATTGTAGTCATCTTGCCAGCTGAAGAAGGCTATATTTCAGTTTTGACCTTGAGACAGACTGATGAATGTATTTGCAGTCAGTACTGGAGTAAAAATCAGAGAAGCGAGAAAAACTGAAAACATCTCTTGTTGAAATTAGAAGCAACATTCTTCTTGTTGATTTTATCATCTATAGTGTCTAAGGATCAATGAGGTTCCTGTATTTCAAGATGTGGCTTGGAGAAGCTGAATGTAATTTAAACTTAAGTCCACTTGGATAAGCAACAAAATTTTCTTCTTTGAAAGAGATCTTTCTCATCAGTGCCTGCTGGAGGTCAAAAGCACAGTTCAGAAGGTCAAAAGCACAGTTCAGTGGAGTTTTCTAGTTTAAGACTAACTGATTTTGGTGTCAGTGTGAAAGCTAGGTACCTCACATCTGACCACAGGGCAGACACTGAGAGCCCAATTCAGCAGCTACACATAGTTTTCTACTGTCATTTTAGACGTATGAACATATCCCAGCTTTTTCCTCCTAGTCCAGCAAGGCAGAGGTTTTTCCTGGGTCTTATATGACATCAAAGATTCTCTGTGGACGTCTTGAAAGGATCAAGACCCCTACAGCATCTTCAAATAACATTAGAACCTGTGTCCAGGCAGCCCAACTGAGTCTGAATTGAGAGACTTGCTTGGAGATGAAGGCTACATTAGTGTTTTGAGTTGGGCGCTGCCTTAAGCACTGATCCTCCAAAACTGAGGCTAACTACCAATATGTCTGAAGTCTCGAATCGTCTAAGACTTTGAGACTGATATTCCTACAACTTTTCTTCTAGGCAGCCTTGTGGCTTCAATCTTGGCAGAATTGAACAGCTCAACAACTATATACCACTAACAACTATTTACTGTCCAATAAGTTCTCCATTTATCATCCAGGAAGGTTTTGAGCTAGTTGGCATGCCCCAAGAATACCTAATACATACATCTATGAGTCTGCCCAAAACCACAGCTGATACCCCTTGTTTCTTTCCAACAGAGCACAATACTCAATACTCGCATGGTGTACCAAAATTATCTGCTCTCTTCCATTGGCATTCTATAGGAAAGATACAGCTCCTCTCTATTCCTTAGTTTTCTAGCTGCAGAAGATTCAGGGCTGTAAATCATAATCATCCCCAATGGACTTCATAAATATAAATAGATAGTTCTATCTATTTCCTCATAATTGAGCAAAATTCAAGCATGTTATATGAAGTTTCTATAATATTGCAGCTGGGATGTTAAACAAAGTATTTTAATATGGAAAAATTTTGAAATAACAATCTTTTAAGGTTCTTGATTTCCATTCTCAAAAAATCTTTCAATCTGAGATGTAAATCTTAGTGTTTAAGTACATAATATCTCTGTAAAGGTTTTGTGCATTTACAGATCATCTTCTAATTGTCTTTTGCATTGTTAATTTCATAAACAGAAACAATATTCCATGTTTTGCTTCTGCTTTAACTTTCAGTGAGAAAGCAGATGCAAAAACCACTGCATATTTCTGTTTCCCAGATCATTCTCTGCTTTTCAAAGAAGCTAGCATTGATCACAGAAATGACAAGCAAGAAAGAAAAATATTTTTCTGCATGACTAATTTGTCTTCTGGATTGTTCAATCCCTGTGGCAAAACCACCACTGACGTTTTGGTCTCTATACTTTTATAAGTTACAGTACACGAACAACAAGCTATCCACTGAGCTAAGAGCACTTCCTCCTTGAAACAGTGGGAAAACTCTCATGGACTTCAGTGGCATCAAAATTAAAAGAACAAATCCGGAAATTTTTTTCATTTTTAGATCTTTTGGATCATTTTGGAAATGTAACTGTAGGTATTAATATGGAAAGTAAAAATACGTTACACTCTAGTTGTCATTATTTGTAGGAAAAACTATCCTATTAATAATGTAAACAGTTATACTGATTCTGTTTAGTGTATTAAAGAATTCAACTTTCAAGCAAAGCTATGATATAACACATTATCACTCTCCCTGTTATACAGATGCAGAAAACAGAATTTAGAAGTGTTAATGTAGTTAACATGCTCAAAAACAAAGTGAAAATCTGTGTCAGAGCAATGAAAAAAACTCAGAGTTATTTGGATCACATCACCATCTTCCTAAGTGGTATGAGTCATTCCTTGCTTGTGTCAGCTTTAAAAGCAGATTAGATATTGATGCCATGGGAAAGGCTGTTTTATAAATCTTTTACGAATATCTTATCAAACAGCTTCACCAACTCAAACACTTTAAGACCTATAATTAGAAGCCCACAATATGAGGCTTATGTCACCTTAGAACATGCAACATACTGTTGCAGAAAGATGTGTTAAAATTGCACTGAAATACATCTCTATGTTGGTGAGCTTAAGGCTTTGTTCATTACAGCCTGCTCTTGTACATCTTTTCCATTATCTCATAACACTTGATGAATGCTCAGACTTATTCTTCAAGTTTTGAAGAGTTTTAAGCTAATCTGACTGACATAGTATTCTTTGGCTTTGTCAAAATATTTCCTTATCTGATTTCACTAACACACAAAAGGCATAGGCTGCCCTTCATTTCATTGTTCACATATTTGTAATAATGGCACAACAAAAAATGAATAAGATTGCAAGATGATAAAAAAAAGTTTCTATACTTAGTGATGCCCATCAGTGTGTCTGAGTGCTGACAGACGATGTCAAAATAATTATTTGAGGGAAGAGTTTAACTTGTCTGTTTGTGAGAAAATTATGGTTTAACTAAGTATGTCTGGTATTTAAAAATAGATGTCTTTTTCATTTTTATGTTTTGTTTTTTTAAAATTGTTTCATCCAAAGGGAAGGATAGTGAAGAGATCTCTGCTAATACTGTGGTTACTGTCACTCTTTATCTCTATTTTATCTTTTAAATTAATCTCTCATCATATCATATTCTCTTCCATTACTGGATGACTACAATCAGGATTGAGACAGGAGCACTGATGTATAGATACCTGAAAATTTATTGCCCTAAATATTTATGTAAACAGACACCTTAACACTACATTTCACAGGGAAGTCATTAAATTTGATCAGGAAATTCAAACATCCCCTCCTCAGAAACAGCCTGTGTAGAACTTTCTGCTTGTTCTAATGCTAACACTTGTTTTTAGTTAGTATTTTTAAAGTCAAGATTATTTCCTAATACTTTGTTTTAATTCAATTAAAATATTATTTCTTTTTTTGAGTTTAGTTTCTTTCTTTATATTTTTCTGTGTGCATATTTTAGAGTAATATCTTTTGTACTCCTATGTTTTTCTACCTATAAAACACTATCAAGAGAGTTTGTAGGCCTTAGAATGTCTGTCCAACCATTCCTGGTGGATGGTGGTGTAAAAGCAAACAAGCAACGGAAAGAAAATAAAGGGAATATATGATGAAAAAGTAGAACTTCTTGAAAATTTACCAAAAGATGAAATAAAGTGATACTTTGATTTAATCACAATACATTTCACAACTTAAAAAAAGGTGTTCTGTTCCGTTTTCCTTTCAAATTTTCCTTTCAAAAAAGTGAAGCCCTTCCCTTGAAATTGAGATCCTTCTGTGAATGACTGAAAGCTGGTCCTTCTGAAGAACTGCTACTAGACAGGTATGCATAAAAGTTAGAAAAAGCTTCAAAATAATTTCTTTATTTACAAAATTAATTTACTACCTGGACTGACTAATATCCGTTAATCAAATTTATTTCTGGTAAACTCAAAGGAACCATGACCATTTCATTTCTCTTGTCATAATAACAATCAAATAATTTTAAAACAATGTGGCCTTCTAAGGTAATACAGGCTCCACAGTGAATAAATATATTAAAAAAATAATTTCCATTGGAAGTGTGATAGTAAAGTGAAGGAAGTAAAGATGATATTAATTGTTCCTTTACCAGGTATATCAAAATTAAAGAAACTCTTCAAACTCTCTAAGTCTTGGAGGAGACATGGCTAGAAACTCCCTCTTGGAAGGAGGTGCTCTGTGCTGGAGGAGTAACACCTCTGATGGGACTGTGGGCAACCCACATCTGGGGCGGGGACCCCCTGAGGGACTGTGGGCAACCCACATCAGGGCAGAAGAGAAGAAAAAAACAGGGAACACCAAAGAAAAACAAGTAATAAGGATTGAAGAGCAGAAAGAAACTACCATTTCAAATGGGTTACACTGAAATCAACGAAGACTCCGCAACAAAGTCAGTCATCCTCATGAGATAGGATCATCTTCAAGCTGTCACATGTCCTAAAACTTACTTCTTCTTTATATTTTGCTGTTATGACTTCCTTTCTTCATCAAAGAGCACTTTGAACTTTTCTCTTTAGTCCTAAGCATCCTAGGGAGCCATTTAAAAATAAAACCTCCAAATAATAATTTTGCTAATCAATATTGGTAAGCTGGAAAGATATTTCTTGTGTAAATTACCTAACGGAGATCAAGGTGAGAAAAAAACCAGTGCTAGATTCTAAATACAAGTTAGAATAAACAGAAAGATACATTCAAATGAAAAAGCCATTGCTTTCAGGCATGTTTCAATAGAAACACAATCCAGCAGTTACTTGTGCTATAGATGATTGATAGTCCTGTTAAAAAAATAAAGTATGTTGCTATCTCCCTTGCATTGTTTCAGCCATTGGATCCAAATTAGCCTTAAAGTACCACCTTTCCAGGTTAATAGGACATCAAAACCAAATTCTTTTATTACACAGTTGGCTTCTAAAAACTTAAATTATAACCTCTTGTTCGAGGTGCTAATTATTAGGAATTTTTTATCTCATTAATATTCTACTGTAATAGGCCTTATGAACAACCGAGAATGAGATGCTTATTTTTATCACTGCAAATTTAATTTAAGAGCTTCTGTGGTGAACAAGGTTGCTGAAAGCTTAAAATACTGATTCACAGTTCAAGACAGTTTAGTTGAAGAGATGAAGGGAACAGCCTGAGTCTGGATGAAGCAGAAGTCTGAAAGATTCAATTTGTTAAGTAGAATCATAGAATCATTTAGATTGGAGAAAAACTTTAGGGTCATCGTAAAACAAAACCCAAAAATATCTGAAAACAAGATGAAAAGTACAAAGTAATTTCTAGCTTTTTACTCACATAAATAGTGAAGGTGATCCTAAGAAAATCAGGTGGAAAGCAAAATCTCACAAACAAACTAAAACCAAGGACTACATCTCTCCCCAAAGACCTTAAATCTAGATTAAAAAAGCTATTTAGATACTAATGCTACTGATCCACACTAAGCACTATGAAAACAAGGGGTGTTAGACATTCTAGTGTTTCCGTGTATGTCAGGCTTAATATTATCATAAAATGTTAAAAATCAACACAAGAGCTATTCTGAGAAAGCAGTCTGCTTGAGAAAAAAATACCCATAAAAGCAAACTAAGCCATGATATTCTGTGGTATGGAAAGCACATATTTGTGTTTCAGCAGAGGTAACAGCCACCTAGAACAGGTAATACTCTTTCAATATTCATGTGTGCAAGCCGAGATGCTGCAAAGGTGCACACAGGTGGCACGTGCAATTCACCTTGCCCTTTTGATAGCAGCTGCCACCTTCCACCACGCTCTCAGGCAAAGCACAGGGCGGAAGCCCTTACTTGAACACATCTTTGTGAGTGCAATTTATTGTCATGGACTAAAATCAATCAGGCATAGCAGGTTTGGTTATACCGATTAGTGACATTAAACTGTCTGTCCACCAGACATCACAGGCCACACCAAAGCTCCAACTAGTCTAGTATGCTGCAAACAGTAGCAAATATTTTGATAAAAATTATAAATAGTATAGACAGAAGTACCATGTAGAATAAATAAGGAGTGACGATCTCAGAGACTTTGAGGATTAGTCTGTTGGCTTTTAAGCAACAGCAACTTAAGGACTTCCTATGTCAGTGGCTGGAACTGTGCATCATGGTGGACCTACTTTCCACAAAAGTTTGCAATAATTTTAAACTGATTTTAAACTCATTTTTGAACCTGTAACATCCTGTGACACAGATTCCAGGAGTTACTTCCTGTGTGAAAATACGCATCCTTTTCAGTCTTTTAATTGGATTTATACTGCTCCAGATACGGGTAAACTAAGGGATTAGTGCACACTTTGTAATCTTTTACTCAATAATAAAGCCCATAAGAAAACTATTCCTCATATAAAATGATGGCTTAATATCTTTAATAGTTTTCTTTTTTTTTAAAGAACATAATCACAGTCTTCTCAGAAGTGTCTGGACTAACCTCCATCCTTTTTTTTTTCACTGCCTCTAGATAGGCTGCTCTGATTCTTTCTGAACACCCCATCAATATGTTTGTGTCAAAGCTTTTTCTTTGTGTGTTAGCTTCATCTGTCCGTTTTGTTCTTCAGATCTTCCAGCAGTTTTCCAGTGGAAATGTCCAGCTTGCTGACCTCTAGTTCTCCAGATTACCCCAAATTTTTTTTTTGATAGATTTTGTTTATTGTGTTTCTATAAAACGTGTGTGCGCGTGCACATGCCTGTCTGTCTTTCATGTAAACAGGTGGATGCCCCTTTCCACTTCTGTATCTGATTATCTTCCTGGGATTCAGCTGCTTCCTGGGATTCAGCTGCTTTGCAGAAATGCCTGATAACTGCCATGAGGAAGTGTGCTGCAGAACAAGACTTGCCTTTTTGACGGGTAACAACAGGTCAGTGTCAATTTTTGAACTTTCAGACTTATTGGTAGCTACACTTAGAAGCTCTTCAAGCTTTTTTTATGCTCTCCATTTTCATATGATGTCCATCCTTCCTGGTCAGCGTGGATCACAGCAAGGTCTTAAGCACACAAAAAGGTATCCATGAATGTGTATGTTTGAATTAACACGGATGCCCAATTGTGAGATATTTCTGTAGTGCCTTAAAACCATCCTTGTCTTCTTTCTTTAACTGCACCTTATATATTTTATGCAAATCTGATGTCCTCTTGTTTTCATGGATAGGAAGCCTGAGGTCTAATTAAGTCAAATCATCTTGCATAACAAAATGAGATCATTTTATATTAAGCTTCAGTGTATGTTTCTTCCTTGTTCTAAAATGGTGCTTCTGTGAGCTGCAAGAAATTTCTATCCACAGAAATCTTTTCTCTAGCCAGGGTAGCTTGATTAGTTCCCTACTTGTACTGACAGTATATTTGTGCCTCATCTGTGTGCAGGGGTTGAGGAAATTACCTGTGAAGCAGTTGTAAAAAACTCAGGTGCAATAGCAAAACTTATTCCTGGGGGATAGTAGCCTTGCTGTCTCCTCCTGACCGGCATGCTCATTACCCTGGCACGGAAGGAAGCAGGCTGGTTACTGATTCAGTTCCAGTTCTGCATTTTCCCCTAGAGTTGGCTCAATGGAAGTCAGACAGCTGACAATCTCAGCCAAGGAAAACTGCAGCACAGAAAACTGTAGCATTGCCTCAAGTCATTTGACTGTGCTTTCTGCCTCACAGTATTTCTCTCTCCAAGGTACACCTCACAAACTTCAGCTTCAGACAGGAGCAAAAAACAGATTGAATTTAAATGCACAAATGTAAATTATGATCATAATTCATGAAACACACAGATACTGCAGTTTGTAAAGATAGCAAGTGAAGAAACTATAAATAAACTTCTGTCAGGAGTGAGAAACATATTCTCTAATATAAAATGCAAAGAATGTGGGAATATTTCTGTGAGCATAATATAGCCTCATTCCATTTCAATGATTCTTCCCTGTCTACCAAGACCCAGAAGTGACTGCCATTGCTACCAGATGATAAGCAGACAAGAAAGCATTTAAGATGAAAAAGATTAATCTAGCAGAAAAGTTCTAACCATAAGAACTTTCAAACTGGATATGTCTGCACCTTGAATCCTGTCTTCAGTTCTCAGGCCCTCACTTCAAGAAAAACACTGAGAGGCTGGAGCCTGCCCAGAGAAGAGCAATGAAGCTGGTGAAGATTTTGGAGCACAAGTCTTATAAGGAGTGGCTGAGGGAGCTGGGGGTGTTTAGTCTGGAAAAGAGGAGGCTCAGCAAGGACTTTATTGCTCTGCCTGAAAGGTGCCTGTGTCAAGGTGGGGGTTGGTGTCTTCTCCAAGGTAACACATAACTAGACAAGAGGAAATAGACTCAATTTGTTCCAGGGGAAGTTTAGATTGGATATTAGGAGAAGTTTCTCCATAGAAAGGATCATCAGCCACTGGAACAGGCTGCTGACAGAAGTGGTTGAGTCCCCACGTAGATGGGGCACTTAGGGACATGGCAGTGCTGGGTTAATGGTTGAATTTGAAGGTCTTACAGTTATTTTCCAACCTAAATGGTTCTGATGTAATCTGTGATCAACTAGAACAGAGTCCAAATTATTTCATTATGTGAGGAAGGGTGCATTTTTTGCATAGGAAAACTCAAGAGAATTACAGGCAGAGCTCTGTGTAGAAAGATGAAATTGTGGAGTATCTGGAAAGAAGTCAGGATGGCATCTGCTAGTCTGTGACACATTAAATTTTGCTTGCATTAAAGAAAAAAAATTGTCTTAGAAAAAGTTTCAATTGTTTGATTAGAAAAGTTAATCCTAAGAGCATAAAGCTATTTTTCCTGGCTTACCTATTTCTGCTTTTTTTTTTCCTTCAAATGGCCACAATTCATGCTAATTCATATTCCTAAGCAAAAGGTAAAAGTACATGGTGGTGGCACAGGAAACAGGTCCTTTTATCAGAATCTGGCTGACTTAGCGAGGGCTTCTCTCTCTTCATTTTGGTTTTCTTGAAGCACAGCACTACAGTAAGTGCTGACACTAGAATTATGCCAAAAGGGAAGTGACAGGAAAACAGCCTATCTTTTCTATTGATCATATGTCAGCTTTTTTATCTATAACAAATGTTTTTTATTTCCATTTTAAAATACAAACTAAAAAAGGAAAATCAATGTTTTCTCCAATTCTGTAAATGAGTCAAAACAAAAACAGATGAACACTGTAGAGAAATGAGCAATACAAAGACAGCAGAATCAAGGAAATTGTAACAGCAGCATCTTTTTGACTGAAGGTCGCAAGATCTAAAGATTACAGCAAGGGAGCTAAACTAAGTTTACTGAATGCAAAAATAGATTACTCAATACACACATGCAAACAATGGCAGCCATGAAGGTAATAGTTCCGTTCTCGTCTTCACACCACCTTCCACATAGCCGAAACATTGCATTTTTCTACTTAATGGTGCTGACTGTAACTCAGTCTTTCACCTCAATTTTACCTGTATATTCAAACAAATGGTAACTAGGAAGATGAGAAGATATAAAAAATTTTATGAAAATCTTAGTTATTCCAGTCATTCCTGTATCATTGGGTATACTCTAGACTAGTTTTATTAGGATTGTGCTTTGGGCAAAATTTCTCAAGCATATTTGACTACTAATTAACTTTGGCAGAGTAGAAAATGTGCATTTAAGGGGGGTAAAATTAGGTCCTTATGAGCATGGGGAAAGTTAAAAGCTTCTGCTAAATCAAATTTGATTGGAGTTCTACTGAAATTGTGGCAAGTATGTTTTTGAGATTAACTAAATTTTTTATTACTGTAACACAACTAGTATACTGAATGACTGCTAAATTGGTGGCATACATCACAGTACAGGCAGGAAACCAGCACAACAGGAATCCTATATAGAGAAAACTGACTGCTTTCATACCATTTTTTGGTAGGTTCTTTTTTTCCCCTTCCAAAAAGGAGACAAGTATGTCTTGCAGAAATATTGCTGAGGGAATAGAAAATGGGAATTTATATTTTGCATAAAAATATAGTTAGGAAATTATTGACTTTTAACTTTAGGATGAAAGCTTAGCTATCAGAAAACAGCTAATCTATAATGTAAAAACAAAATGCAAAACTGTATCGTGAGGGAAAATTCTCTTAGATCTACATGACTGAACTTAGTTCAGACATGCTGCATTCCCTCAATATGCAGAACTTACACTGATATCAACGGGAGGTCCACAGAGTCAGCAGGAGCACCACATCTGAGTCAAGACTTCTTGCGACCCAGTTTAGGTTCTTCCAGCACTAATACATTATGCAAATTGGATGTAAAGAAGAGTGTCTCTGTGGTATTTGTACATGGATATGAATCTGGGGAAAAATCTGTGGAATTAAAAATTCTAACTTCCAGAATGTAGGTACAGATATAGCCTGACTTTTAATTAATTACACATTTTAATGCATTTAAAAATCATAAATCTTACGTAACAGCTTAGATTTAAAAATGTGTTTGAATATGAATTTCTGCTGTACATTTATGGAACAGAAAGAGATTTAGGGGTTGAGGGCTCGGAAAAACAGTAAGTTACTATGAGTAAGATAGAATGTGAATTGAAAGACAGCAGTGCCATAGCAGTTACCTATGGGCATATGCTCACTCTAAATTTACCATTTGTTTCTAGCCATCAGAAAATTACAAAAACCTGAACATTGGAAGGTTGGATCTTGAGATTGTCTAGTCCAACAGATAGCTTCCAAGAACCAGACTGATTTTGAGAATTGCCAAGTATGGAGACTCCACAACCTCTCTGCTCGACCACTTCCGTAGTTAAAGAAGTGTATTTTATTTAAGTGGAACAGTCTATATGTCAGGGTGCACTTACAGCCTTTACTGGCCCTGACCTGCTCACCTGGAAGCTCCATCCACACCCCTGCCCATGAGCCCAGGAGCCCTGTTTCAGCTTGGTCTTCTTTCTCTGCCTCAGTGATGCCACTGAAGAGCCAGTCTCCAACTGAGTCACAGCTGTGCTTGTTCGGAGCCATGGACCCTCTTGTTCTGGATCCCAAGTGCTCAACTGGCTTCCCAGCCTGACCTTAGGTCTGCACTGTCACCATGGACTTGTCTGACAGTCACTGAGCTGTGTCTGACACTGTTCTTTCCCACCAGACCTGATCATGTTCTGTGGATTGACTCCCTGGCTTGACCTCAGGTCTGTCTCTGCTACAAACTGATCTGATGATCTGAAGTCTTGATTGAACCTGCACATCATCTCTGAGTCTACCTTGCTGGGACACTGTGGGACTGGGCTCTGGGTGGTAGGGCCCCCACCCTCCTGGCCATGATACTGGCATCAATTACTGGCCTCAAGACAGCCCTTGCAGTTCTTGACACTGTATTTTCACTGGCAGCTCTGTGCCTCTGGCAAAAATTTATGCCTTTTAACTTCTCTTTCTCAGGTATTTAAGCATTGATAAGATCTCTCCAGGTCTTGTCTCCAGGCTGAACAGTTCCCACCCACTCAGCCACTATCCATATGTATGTCAGTGCTTCAACACTTTAATCACCTTCATGGCCCTTTGCTGGACTCACTCCAGAATGTTCATTTCTCTCACACTGGGCAATCCAGAGCTGGCCCCAGTACTCCAGGTGTGTCTCAGCAGTGCTGAGTAGAGGATCACCTTCCCTGACCTCTTGGCAGTGCTCTGCCTAATGCAGCCCAGGATGCCATTGGCATTCTTTGTGAGGGCACATTGTTGGTTCACGGTCAACTTGGTGTTCACCAAAATCCTCAGGTCCTTTCCCCTGAAGAAGTTCAGACAGTTGGCCCCAGCTTGTCCTAGTCTCATATGAAATGGGAGCCTGACTTGAAATGTCATTGCTGTCCTCTTGGGCAGCAAATTCTGATTTCAGCTAAGCCACTGCTGGATTTTCCATCAATGATTTGTGTTGTTGGGTCACATGAGGGTGGAAAACCTCATGTAGATTTACAGAATTGATGTACAGGTACTGTGAACTGGAGGTAAGGAGAATACAGCTGGAAGGGGAGGGAAGTCAGGTTTCAAAGTGGGACTTGAAATTCAGCTTGTAGAAATTTTGCCTTTGTGCTCAATTAACTGATTAGCCATCTGCATAAAAATGAATTAATGAATGCTCAGGTAAGTTGGAAGACCATCAGAAGACAGAATTGTAAGTAGTATATAACACACACATATTGTTTCTTTAACTATCTATGCCCTCAGATATTTGTATTTACTATACGGCACATTCAAATATCCAGTCCAGTTTGAGTTAAAGCTATAAACGTCAAACAGAAGACTCTTTGATGTAACTAAAGGAATCTTTCTCGATAATAGTGTTGAATTAGCTTTCTTGAGTAGGGATGCAAAGAACAAATTAAATTTCAATTCAGTCTCTAAAAAAACCACTCTCACTTGATATCACATCTATTGAGGGAGTGCTCAGCTCAGCGGGCAGCTCATTCAAAGAGACTTTGCCCTCAAGTAGCTAATTTTCTCCTTATTTTTTGCTTGAAAATAGAAATAATTATTTAATAGCTAATATTCAACCACCAATTAAATTTACCTTATATATATCTGCTTTTCTCAAACATTTAACAATTTCACATGATATGCACACAGCTAGCAAGCTTCCCACTTCCACTAAGCACATATAAGCTTAAAAAGGAAAAACAAAACACCCCCAAAACCCAAACCACAAATATACTAAAGAGAAGACAATGCCATAAGCAGGAAGCTTTTGTTAAAATATGCAATTCATAACTTAGAAAATTGCAAGCTGTCTTAAATTCAATCTCAGCAGTATTTTAGGTCTGAGTTTTGCCTAGACTCAGTTTAATTACAATAAAATTCCACTTCAGCAGTCGGTTTCAGAAACACTATTGACCAAAGAAAAAGCGTAATCTTTCTTTTATGACATGAACCATTTATTAATAAATATAAAGCTATATAACAAGTAGCAAAGGAGTCATTACATGTGACCACGAAGATATGTGCTCATTAAATGTAAGAGGGAGCAAAATAGTGAAATAAAAAATACAGTCTGGTCACTTCCTCAGTCTCTGAATTGTGTCCTTTTCCCATCCAGCATACTAGATCAATAACTAGAAGCTTTTATTCAATTTATGATATATAGTTATTCTGCAGCAGTTATTTTCCAAATGTGGGCTTTTTGCTTTTTTGCAGTTAAGTTCACGACTGCAACCCTATACATACATTAGAAATTTATTTATCTACAGCATTGTTACCTATGTACAGCTTGTTTTCTTATCAACCTGAACCAGAGCTACGTATCGCTAATCCTTACTTGGAACACATGACATCTTAGTAATAGCATTAGTTTTCTGTTTAATATATAATACAAAAAAAGTAAAAGAAAGGTACTGAGTATTAACCCATGGAAGAAGGAATTAGATGGCTTCTTTGAAGTAATGCTGCATCTAACAAACCTTGTATTTAAGACACGGTTGGAAGATGACAATCAGTATTGTTCCTGCAGAATTCTTACAACTTGTAGGTATTACTTGCTCAAGATCCTAGACCAACTTTGAGAAGGAAAAATGCAAACAACAATGCAAACTAACATATGTTCAACCATTGACCTGACTGAAGTATCTTCTTCTTCAGCACAGTAGATACACTTAGTAGAAAAGAGACAGCAATTTCTGATTTATATAGTTGACTCATAAGGAGTGAAGGTGTTTCATCCATTGCAGTTGATAGTGGTGCCACTGATTTGGGCAAATTGGATGCACAGGCTAATTTCCTCATTAACTGACTCAGCCAAATCTAGGGCTCATGAGAGAAGATTGATCTAAATACCTCTTGGAAGTGTAAATGAATTTTTGGTGAAGCTACTGATATTAAGACACTGTTAGAGTTAGGAATTCATCAGACCACATCATTGTTTTGTTAGATCAAGGCAGATAGGAATGCTACAATATTCAAAATAAGCTGGAGTCCTAATTTGTCAAATATTTGGTTAAAATAATTCATACCCCTGTGTCTGATTAGCGTATGAGAGCAACATTTGACAATGATACATTCGTTTATCCAGCCAGCTCTAAAGGAAGAATACGATATACTGTATTTTCCACATAGTGATAATTGCAAGGACTGTAGGACTGTGGTAAGTAAAGACAGAGAACAGAAAATCAGGACATTGTTCCACTACAGATCACTGGCCTGCAAGATTTTGACAACATAGTAAGGAACATTTAGATTAAAATAAAGGGAAGTTAATTAAATACTATTATCAAGATTGAGGAAGGCTGCTTGAAAATACACAGCCTTAAGCTTCAAAATTCAGAAGACATGGATGAAATTAGGGCTGCGTATATGTGATGTTCATAGCTCTTTGTGTATCTTTACAGTTTTTCTCCAGATCTTAGGGATGAAAACCCATTACCAGTCAATGCCAAACTGAGCAGTACACCTGTATAGATCAGGAACAGATCATCCTACACAGACATGGCAATTGTCAGGACCACAAATATGAGTTTGCGGAACAGATTGCCTCCAAAGACTGTCACTCAGTACCAAATAAAGATGGAAATTGATGGAAAAAAAGGTTTGTTATGAACTGCAATGCTGACGTTTTTTTGAGACTTCCCAGAAGAGGTGGTAACAAAGCCCTTATACTGGAGTACCCTATCAAAACTCCTGAAGAGTCATTACAGAATGTTGTGGGCAAAAGCTTATCCATAATCACTAAAAAAAGTATGGAAAGGGAGGAGGAAACAGTAATGTAATTTTTTCTTGTAGGGTGATTTTTCCCTTTTCTTGGATTGTAGATTCTTCTTCAAATCTTTCGATTCCACCACTGCTTTTTACCTGCTTTTTACCTGCTTTTTACCTGCTTGATAATTTTGACATCTACACAATGACAGTCATGATACAGTGTTCTTTTAGATACAACATACATTCTAGAATTTCTTTTTTTATTTCTTATAGCCTACAGAACCTATGAATAGAAAATTTTGGCAAGACTTAGACTTCTTCAGTCAGTCTATTCCTTTTCTTAGTACATAAGGCCAATCCAGTGGCAGGACTACTTTTGAATAATGATCAGGGCAATTTTCTATGTCTGCCATCCATCTCCAGCCCCTCATGAGGCTATAACCCATCTCTCTAAGCTCTTCTGTGTGGAGTACAACCCACCAGAATAATGTAATGGATTTGGGGAGGAGGTCTGTCATGTAATATGCCTCCAGATATCTCATTTTCAAGATACCACAAGTCATTTTTCTGATGGATTTGATGGTTTAATATCCCTGTATTTTTTTTTTCTGCAAGAGTCTCAAAACTACTTTATGCTGTATTTTCAAGTTATGACCACTTAAAAGAAAAAAGAAGCACAGTTAGTTTTCATAGGCAAGGAAGGCATCTGAACTTTCAGATGGAAATTGTAAGCTACTGCTCACCCAGATGCCAATTCAGTTCCCTGATCTTGAACTGTCTTGCTAAGTCAGATTTCCTGAGAAAGGAAGAGCAATTGCCTCAGATCTCTCTCTGGCAGAGTCAGGAGATGACTCAGACTGTACAGTACTTGCATAGTGGCAAAACAGATTTTCTCACTGCTTTGAAGGCTGAGTTCTCTGTTTAGGAGCCTAAGTCCAGTAGATAGTGCCAAGGATGCAGAACCTACACCCACTTCAAACTTTAGAAAGTCTTCTAATTAGGCAAAGGTTACTGGTTGATAGAACAGTTATCCCTGTGTTGGATTTTTTAAAAAATCTCATATATGACCATATTAGCATAAATTTTCTCAAACACTCCACATCCTGTGTAATTCTTCTGATTAGTTCTGTCAACTTATCAACCTCCAGCAGTGATATGGACATCTAAATATCCTCTAAGGGAATAGGGCTGGGGTTTGTACTTCCCAGCATGTCCTTTGATTCAATTCAACTTTCTTTCTTTTTCTGTTTATCTTAGATGTGTAGAAAGATATGTTGCAGCTAAATGAAGCACAGACTATCCTACCTCTCTGGATAATCTTTGTCAAAATGGTAGGTAACAATAATGAAAGCAGAAGCTTCTAGAAGCAAACCTCACAAGAGAATCTTTCTATTGATTTCATTAGCTAATGAACCGTCATGTGTTTATAATGCAAGATTTTTGTGCATATTTCTATTAAAATTTGCACTCAGTCCTTGTAAAATATTAATTATAGTTTCATTTTCCTGTCCAGGGCTTTTATGAGCACTTCCTAGTAGAAATACTTTTGTGATGTTTCATACCACTTGAGTAATTTCTCAAGGAACATTTATTATATGTGAGCTATAGCAACTAGGCATTTATGAGACTTGCATATGACTCAGAGCTTGGAAGTACAGTTTTGTCCTTGTTACATCCTAAGAAAAATCTACGAACTTTTAGCATTGCTTTCTCTAAACATATGTTCTTTTATATTTTACATACAGTACAAGTGAAAAATTTAGACTAATACAAAAAATATTGTAATAATATAAAATGCTGGCAGAACTCAGTTTTATAAAATGGAAGAGTTATCCATTAAGATAATTGATTGCTAATATTTTTAAAATTTTAGATAATTTAGAATGAATTCTTCAATCTGCTTTATTGGAGACTGGAGCTGGAATTTGAAAAATGGAAAAAAGAAAAATCCAAGTCAGACTCAACACCAACTCATGTGGCAATGCTTCAAAGAGGTCTCGATGTACGTTTGTGGAGGTAAGAAATCAAAACCCACAAATATCTGATGAATGTTTTGCAATCCTTATGGGTAGGCAGCAGTAAAAGAGGTGTGATAAATCAATAGAATGAATTGTCAGGCCAGTAATACGGCTTGCATTGTGCTGCTTCTCATTAGATGCAGCAGCAATTGCAGAAAAGCTATTACAGCATTCAGCACTGTTAACGAGATGTACTATCACAATTAGTCTGCTGACAGAATATACAGTCTGCAACTCGGTTACCCTAAAACATTTTTCCATGTAAAAGAATTTAGCAAAGACAAATTTCTGATAGCTACCAAACCTTGAAAACTTTCCTAAAGTATTTGTTGTAGTCTGATGTAAACATCACCTTTAAAATCTGGCTCTGCTTCAGATAAACCTGATCAGTAATAAGATCCAAAGCCAGTGTTTTATTGATATTTACGCCAATGCAATTGATAATGCCCTTGATTATCTCCCTGAAACTCAACGTCGAGTTCAAGTGTTGGTTGGACAAAATGCCAGTTTCCAAATATTTTTCTGAAAAATCAGAATGGAGTTTATTTGGCACATCACTGTTTAGACAGGTTTGTATGTCACAGTAGTTTCTAGTTTGAAGACTATAATTTATAACCTGGGTACGAATAATATGGGACAGGAAAAGGGTGATATTTTAGTTTTCTTTTTATATGGAATATGTTTAAGGAATTTTCAGAAAAATTAATTTAACGAAATTCATAGTGCTTATCTTATTATACCTGCACTTTCAAAACATTTTAATTAAAAAATAGGTTCCTGCTTGTTTCAGCTACTGTTTAGGAATGTTTGGACTCTGATCTCTAGGTGTGAGGTTAAAGCCTGATACAGCTTCTTGTAGTATTTCTCCATAGAGAAATTCAGGTGTCTCTGTCCATAGCTGAAGATTTCCAGCAGATTTATGAGCTTTTAAATACAGAAATATATGATTTTTTAATTTACATTGATTTCTTTTTCCATTCTGTCTTTTATTTTTTGACAGTCATTGCAGTAACATACCATGTTATACAAGAGTTTCCTATTTGTTCTGAAAACATCTGGGCCCCGAGGGCTGCTCCAGTCCTGACTTTCCCTATTCAGCCCCCAGGGGCCACCAGCCCCTGTCCCAGCAATGCTGCAGCAGAGCCAGACTCCAACTCCCCACAACCCTGCCCCGCCTGGCCCTGGGCCCTGCTGAGCTGGGCTCCCCTGTGGGACCATGCCCCCTGCTTGGGAGATGGGCAATGCCCAAGGGCTGTGGCTGCCCCAGTGTGCCCTGGCTTCCCTGCTCCTAGCTGGGGATGGGATGCGCCCTGGCTCCCAGGCCACACCAGGGGAGCATGTGCTGCTGCTGGCCCCTCCTCTGCTCCCTAGGAGAAAGTATACTGTTCTACAGTCATTGTTAATATGCCACCCCCTTTCTTCCTCCGCAATATTAGCTTTTAAAAATACAAGAATAACTTCATCTCCTTAATTTAGCTGTTCAAGTTGTTCATGTCTACCACATGGATGTCTCGGTGCCTTCCTATGTAACTGCACTGGCGGATAACCATTATCAGCTCTTTGACAACCTTCCAGACAGATAAACACAAACATCTACACCAGTGTTACTTTTCACAGATGAGAAACTCACATCCTCTGCCTCCTCTCCTTTCTTCCCCTGAGCTCACCCAGTCTCACCTACTGATCAGTGTCATCCCTCCTTGGCCACGGGTCTCTGGCTCAGTTTCCCACTCTCCTTATGGAGACTGCTCCTGCTTCTCCCTGCCGTCGTGTCTTCCATTACCAGCAACCAGTCCTTGTTTATGGCCTTATCAGGAGATCCACCCAGATCACGCCGCTTCTTTGTCTGTGTATCTTCACTACCTACTCCAATCTGCTAATAAGCTCCCGCCCTGGCTGGCCTGGCAGCTGTTTTCTCACCAAATTTTTCTACCCTCACTTCTAAACAAAACCACCCTGTCCACACAGCTTTTTCCTTGAGTCACTTCTGCATGACACTCCGAACTCTGCAGATCATTCTTCACTCCTTTTATTCAATCCAAACTGAAGAGTCTTAAAAATCAAATACTTCTTCTGAATGCAAGTTTGAATATGTTTTAAGAAAAAACATAATGCAAGAGAACACTGCAACCCTTCCCCCCAAAAACCCAGCAAAACAAAATCACATATATGCACCCACAGAACAAAAAAGCCAATAAACTTAGCTATTCCTGAGAAAAACCCAGCAAAGTCCTTCTACCCTATTCTACTGCCTCAATACGAATTAAAAAATGTTAAAATACCTGCCAACTTTCTTTGTTTCTTTAATTACAATTTTGCTATTAGAAGCATGAGATCGCTGAACACGCATGAACAGCATGTAGGTCACAAGAATAGGAAATTATGATTTATCCATGATACATTGCTGGTTTGCAAGATGCTTTGGAGGAATCTTTCAAAGAGAAGGAAAGGACTCAGTAAAAAGCTTGATCCCTTTTGTGAACAAAGAAACTACATAGGGATGGCAAAGAAATACTGTGATTCTTTTAGATAAATGGTGAACATCACATGAAACAAATAAAATGGATTAGTCTACTTTTAATGTATTTAGCTTGATTATTTTTCCTCAGGCAGCTTATCTCCCCCTTTAAAAAACAAAAAGGCAGCTAGGGTCGATTATTAACTAGGGTCAAATATTAACTATAATTTGTAAGCAAAACAAACTAATTCAAGTCGTGGTTTTGTACACAAGGCTATGAAATCTCACTCTAACCTTTACACGGATTTACAACTCATTGGTGCAGAGTAAGTACAGCCTCCACTTAATGAAGCTGAGTCTTTATATTTTTAACACTCATTTGGAAAACCAATTAACTCTGGCTCTATTGAACAACTTGAACAGGAAATAAATCAAATGTTAAAACATTGGTGAAGAGCCAGACTTTCTGTAATTAGAGTACTGATGTGCCCAAGGCTGACTATGTGGTGTGCAGCATTATAGATTGACAACTTCAACCATCCAAAGCAATTAAAATTGTATGTTCCCCTTGCTACACATGCTAGCATCCAGAAAAACCACTCTATGATATTTACCTTTCAAATTTGGGTTCAAGTTCTTTATGGTTTATAAGAAGCATAATATTCCTTCTTCAATCTAGAAAACTAAAACAGCTCTAAGGTTTTAAATTACATTCAGTATGAATATTCTGCAGGAAATCTACAGTCTGTTAGGTAGGAGACAGCATAAATTTCCTAGACAACATTAACAGGTTCACTGACCACATGCAATGTTTTCGGAGAAATTGGAATTTACTGTGGCAAGCCTTGCAACGTATTTGCTATGACTTTCTTTGCTCTTCTGTATTACTTGAATGTACAAAGAAAAGGTTTATTAAACCTCAAGAATAACAATCAGTTGCTCAGTATTTCTCCAAGTGTTTAGTATTACCTCTAGACTTTCGTTATTTTCCTGTCTATAAAGAAAAGCAGATGTAGGAATAAAGTAGAACACCTACTCTTCTCATGACTCTCTGTTTCCATTGACTGTCAGGGATTCTGATTTGGCTTAGTTGGTGGTCTGAGTTACTCATCTGTGCCTGAAGCTTAGACAAAAAAAGCCCCAAATCACTAAGATAGGTGTTTGTAATGATGCGGTCTACATACAAACCTTATACAATCCTTAATAACTTAAACATGAAGCAAAGTGAGTAACTTACATAGTTACTACATTCACTACTCAGTTTCTTGGTGTGCACATATTTCATCTTGACTATCAGATAGAAATTTTACTTAAAGATAATACAGGTGTTATCAAATTCTTAGTAAAAAATCACATGACCTGCAAGTTGCATTCTAGAGAAACATCTCACAATGACCATACAGTATGTCCACCAACTATTTCAAGCACTGGAGTTAAAAACAGAGAAATAAATTTCATAAGTGGCTGAAGGATTCACTATAGATGAAATACCTTCCAAAATTCAGGTTCAGGCTTGCAGTGACTACTATGATTAAATATAAATGTGAGAAATCTGTGGATCTATACATGGTGTGTGAGTACCTGATAGCAAGAAACTCCCTCTCAAGGGCCATTACCCTGCTGGTGTACTTGGACTCTGAGGTGCTCAGAGTGCCTGGCTAGGTTTCTGGGTCTCAAACAGTTGAGTTTCCAAGGGAAAGAGAAAATTCTCTGTCAGCCTTAGCAACAAACTGTGGAAATGGAGGACTAGTCCTTGCCCCTGAACTGAGGCTGGATTAAACATGTCTTCAAAAAGTGGTTACAAGCACTTTTGATAAATTTATCAAGCTGGGGATGGTACCCCATTCCAGGAACATAGTAAACAGAACGCTCAACAAAAGAAATTCAATTAGAAGCCCATTGATGCAACCTCAGTAGGTTTCAGAGTGCATTGCAAATGAAAACATAACTAAAGTTTTGAAAAAGAGGAAGAGAAGAGTAAACATCACAAAAGTTTATGACAGATAGACTATACTGCAGTAGTACAGACCTAGAGTAGATCAGCTAAGATGTACTTTCCAGAGCAGATCAGCTAAGATGTCTTTTCCATTGCTTCAGTGAATGGGACAGGCATTCAGGTACAGGCAGCTAGAAGTACCAATTACATCTGGTTCAGATTCTCTGTAGTTTCCGTGTCATTACTGGCACGATACGCCTACCAAATCTTATGTTTGTTTCTTTTTTATAGGTCTGGTGTAATTCAGAGCAGCTTTGATAGTCTTAGCTTTGGTTACTTGAAAATGAATGAACAAGCTGGTTATATCCTCCCTTAGGGGATGAAGAAGCCATATGGTCTAGGGACACTTGGGGTGAAAATTTCAGCTGGTAGTTCCTTTAGCACTTGAACAAACCAAGGTATCAAATTATTTTTTTAGAGCCTGATACTATGCTTGCATGGGTAAATATAGGCAATCTCATTTCAAATATCTTGAAGGCACTGGTAGATATTTAAGATATAACATAAAAAGGGAAAGACTTTTCAATACATGATTAGATCTACTCTGTCTTACAGCTAGATGCCCCTCATATGAATAAATCCCACTGAAGTCCTAAGAAGAGACCCCCTCCTTCTGACCACAAATTACACACATCTACTCAAAGCTGAAAATACTTTATCAGTCATCGGTGAATGGAAGACAAAACCAGGCTTCAGAAGCTTTAAATACTGCAATTATTAATACTAGGAACTATTTATAAAAGTTAAGAAACTTGCCTAACAGAATAAGATTTTATTTCTGAAAAGACTGGACAAATATGGATAACTAAGATAACAGCCAAAACTAGAAGTATATGCAAAAAGCTTTTTTGCAGACATAAAGCATTTTAGCTTTTTCTTCCACGTACTTTACTGAAACAATCAAGGAACCTAAGAAGCAAGACTTGATTCCACTTTTCACAGTCTATAGCTGAACATTATACAAATACATAAATGATACAGCCGTTCCATATACAGATGTTTTGACTATGGGCTAGAGGGTTTTCTCCATGTTTCCTGCGTGCTAAGTGATTATAACATAAAGATGTAATATTTTTGGCATTCCATTCTAATGAAATTTTGCTTAGCTAAGAGACCATGTACATTTTTGTACAGTTTAGCTTATTTTGAACTCGCTTTGTTCAGAAACCTTGCATAAGTTTTGAGTATCACTTCCTTTCTTAATATTCAAAATCTCCTTTTTCTGATAGCTCACCCTCCGAAAATATCAACTGTCTGCAAGTAAATAAAGAAAAAAAGTTAATTGTAATAATTTTGCTAACATAACCACTGCTGCAAATAATACTGATTATTTCACAGACTTTTTGATCTGATATTCATACCTATTTAGTATTTAATTTTGTAAGTTATGTTGCAGACTAAACTCAGATGTTATTTTTTTAAGAAGCAACTATATAATCTGTGAGAATTTTATGTGCTTCATTCCTAAATTTAAGACAAATTTAATATTTATCTTTTCAACTGTATTTTTGTATTTATTGAAATAATTAAAAATCCTAAATATTCTGTGTCTCACTTTCATCCTTCAGTGCAGTATCTGCTGTGAGACAGCAAAAATAATTACAAGGTGTTTTTTATTATTTAGTAGCTCATCTATAGTAACAACTTGAATTAGTGCCTGTACACCACTAGGCAAAAAGTGAAAACCCAAAATATTTTGTATGCCCTTGGACTCCCAATTTCAAGAGGAAATCATTAACACTAATTTTTTTTTTTTTAGACTCTGACTCATTCTATCTTTAGTTAAGATCTTTGTCCACTGAAAGACATTTCAGTTCCCCTACTCTTATTTTTTTACTTTTTGTTCTTGGTTATTGAAATTCATTCGTTTTGACAAAGGCACAGAATATTTCCTCTTAGCTTTAGGTATGTGACTGGAATACTTAGTTTGAAAGCACTGTTTTACATATCTTGAACTGTTCACTGAGAAAAATGGAATTTTCACAGATAATTTGGCCCATGTAAGATCTGATTTGCTTTTCTGTGGAGTTGCTATGGAAACACATCTATTCATCTAAATATGGGTTCAGAAATGTAAAAAAAAAGACTCACAAGAATAATTACCAATAATCACTATCAAATTAAAAAATGCAACAACAGCCACAGGACTTTATCCTTTGTCCAGTACTATTCAGTATTTTATTTAATTACTTGGGGGGAGTTACTAAAAATACAATTCCATAGACCACTTCAAGATAGAATGGTAATACAAATATGTTGAAAATTCAAATTTATAACTTGAAAGTCATCTTGATATATAGGACATAATGTTTAAAATCTGTTGTCTAAAGCATACTTTTGGACTTCAAGTTTCTGTAATGATATCTGCTTAAGCAAAAGATTGCATACATTATCTGGCATCTTAACTATCCAGGCTTCACTCCTCTCAGAAATCTTTTTTCACAGTTACTATTTTTGCCTTTTCTCCTACTGTACATGTATACACTATTTTACTGCTGATTTCAAGAAAAGAAGCAGAAAATGGCTGTAATGGCATATGTGGGAACACTACCACAAATAATATGACTTAGAGGAAAAAGAGGAGGGAAAGGAGTAAGAAATAGAAGCACATAAGAAGTACTCTGTTTCAGGACATGAAAGATGCAATATAAAACATTATGCTCTTAGAAGCAAAGATGAGACATTTCCAATTAATATGAAAGTGCACAGAGAGAAGGAAAGGATTCAAGCAGTGGGATGATATTGTTGAAGATGCTAGAATATTTATTAAAAGGATTAGCACAGCAAATCCAATTTTAACTTGTACCATATTGCTGAATGAATTAAACCCATGTAGCAAAATACATTATCCAGAACGTCTGATGCAGAAAATTATTAATTCAATTTGCGTTTAGTATACTAGCAGGGAAAGCTGATTTAAAATAAAGAATAACTTATGAATCAATGTTTTTTTAAGTCATGTTTTACCATTTTTCTTCGGTACATGAGAAATGGCTGGAAGTTCTATTAGAGTTTGCACCTGTTTCCATGATGAAAAACTTCTGGTAATACTGAAGAACTACAAAAATACATTGAAAAGAACCCTTTTCACTCTTCTACAGAAAAAAGTAGATATGTTTGAAATTACAACAAAAGGGTGGGAAAGATAGAGAAATCTCAGCTGAAGCAATTTCAACACATTTTTATGATGTGGTTAGATTTCACAAGAAAAGTCCGTAAGACACTAAAGAAGAAATGGAGCAAATAAAATTCAAAAGATGAGACAGGCAAAAAAAGCAAAGGAGGGGAAGTATAAAGAAGTATCAGTAGAAAAGAACAAAAGAACAAATGATATAATTAATATTTACGTCTATTCTTTTAGAACTCCAGATTAATATTTGAGATACCTGGAATAGCTCAAACCTTACAAGATATAGTGCAACATAACATAGAGCATGACTTTCCTCCTATCCAAGAGAATGACATTAAAAAGAGGTATATTTTTTCTTTAATATGAAATCAGAAGTAAGTTGAAGAATAGACAATATTTACTCCCCATGAAGGCCATAAGGCAACAGGTTGATGCATCAAGGGAAAAAAATGAAGTCTCACCACTTAATGGTATTTTAAACAGCTAATCAGACACAGCACTTGATCTCCTGAAGTACATTGTCATTTTCTCTGAACAGGGAGATCTAGAGCAAATCTAGAGCAAAAATCAGGGGAAAAAAACCCCACAAACTTCCTTAAATTTTGTTTAACAGTTGTAGTGGTCAGGATTTTGATTTATATTTCTAGATTATTCACCCTTCCTACCATGCCACCCAGTGAAAATACATTAATGCTTATTACTGTCACTGAAGAAAATCAACTCTCGTACCATGCTAAATGGCTTAAAGCATAGGGGATTAACTGGGACATCTCCAGCCCTTTCCACCAGCACCTTAGGAGACCAGGGAGATAGAATGAGTGTGTCTGCAAAGAGAAGGGCCTCTGAGAGCTTGTTTAGGACCCCAGACATGATTGCAAGAGTGTGCCTGCAAGTCCTTTGTCCCTTACCATCCATGAGCAGCATTAATGGTGTCAAGAGAGCTTCTACAAACAAAAAAAAGGACATTGAAGGTAATTTCTAAATATGCTTATCCATATGGAGGACAAACAGTGTATTAGTACAGATTTTTCAAACATTTCCACTGAACTCCAGAGTGGATTTATGATTCTATGTGATTTAAAATAATCAAACATGTCAGATGTTGACTGTGAGGTTTATATCAAAAGCTAATTTTTTTCACAGACTTAAGACAATGCCTGTTTTTCAAAATAAATCAGCCTTTCTTTACCACAGCCTATAAAATACACTTAGAATTAATGATTATCTTTGGTATTTAAATTTAATTACCAAATCAGTGATGGGCCATTTTCTCAAGGTTGTAGCACCACGACCATTCACAATGCTGACATGAAGTTCTGTAAAAGTGCCTTTCACAATGACCCATTATTGAGCTATTTACTGATGAGTTTCAATGTCTTGTGAATATTCAGTTGTTACATTTTAAGTGGATTTTTTAAAATCTAAACTCATTGCCTTTTGGAAACAATAAATTAATGTTTTCAGTAATTTCTTGGATGTACAAAATTACTTGGATTTTAGAACTTGTCTGCTCTTCGGAATATGCAATCAGCAACTTTAGGCTGTTGTAATACCCATAACAGACTAGAACAGCTTGTCAAACAACCTGTGCAACTTCTCCACTGTAGTTAGTAGCGGTCTGTCCAAAATGTTTGGATCATCAACCAAACATGTGGAGAAAGTGGAAATTAAATGGCATTAAGTAGCAAAATAAAGAATGACTCGGAAAAACCACCAACTGTATTTGTTATTTGTGATAAACTGGGTTTGCCTGGACAGGTTTTGGCAGCAGGGAAGGGCTGCAGGCAGGGGTGGCTTCTGTGAGAAGCTGTCATAAGCTTCCTCCATGTCTGACAGAGCCAACGCCAGCCAGCTTCAAAACGGAGTTGTCACTGCACAAGGCCAAACCATCCGTGATGGTGGTAGTAACTCTGGGATAACAGAGTTAGGAAGGGGGAAAAACCCAGGAACTGCAGATAGAGAGAGGGGAGTGAGACTATGTGACAGAAAGAACTCTGAAGACACCATGGTCAGTGCAGAAGGAGGGGCAGGAGGTGCTCCAGGTGCCAGAGCTGAGATTCCCCTGCAGCCCGTGGTGCAGCCCATGGTGAGGCAGCTGTGCCCCTGCAGCCCAGGGAGGACCATGGGAATGCAGCGATCCACCTGCAGTCCCTGGAGGACCCTATGCTGGAGCAGGTGGATAACCAAAGGAGGCTGTTACCCCATGGGAAGCTCATGCTGGAACAGGCTCCTGGCAGGACCTGTGGGCCCACGGAGAGAGGAGCCCATACTGGAGCAAGTTTGTTGGCAGGATTTGTGACCCCATGGGGACCCACACTGGAGCAGGCTGTTCCTGAAGGACTGCACACCATGGAAGGGACTATATTGGAGCAGTTTGAGAAGAACTGCAGCCTGTGGGTTGGATTCACGTTGGAGAAGTTCATGGAATACTGTCTCCCATGGGAGGGACCCCACTCTGGAGCAGGGGAAGAGTGTGAAGAATCCTCCCGCTGAGGAGGAGACAATGTGTGATGAACTGACTACAACTCACATTCCCCATCCCTCTGCGCAGGTTGAAGGGAGGAGGTTTGAGACTGAAGTTGGGCTTCGGAAGAAGGGAGGAGTGAAGGGAAGGTGTTTTAAGATTTGGTTTTATTTCTCATAGTCCTACTCTGATTTGATTGGTAATAAATTAAATTAATTTTTCCCAAAGTCAAGCCTGTTTTACCTCTGACAGTAACTGGTGAATGATCTCTCCCTGCCCTTATCCCAACCCAGGAGGCTTTCATTATTGTTTCCCTCCCCTGTCCAGATGAGGAGTGATAGAGCACTGTCAGAAAATACTATGTACTGAAACGCATTTGAAGAAATGAAAGCATTCCCAGAGAACTGCACCAGACAGATTCAGCAGCCAGAAACTGTCACTGACGGGTAAATTGGTGTTAAGAAGAAAATTACTTCGGATGGTGTAGTTAACAATATATTAGCAACAATTCCTGTAGTTTGTGCTGCCTGAGAAACAGAATTAAGGTGAGAAACAGCAAAAGCTGGAACAAAAAGGACAAATTCTCTGAAAGTCATAGAGGGAAGAAAAAAAGAGCTGCTAGGGAGGTTTTTTTGAAAATCTCAAATCCTCCAGGCTGTAAGAATTCTGCTTACACTGAGTGACACTTTCCTTGAGGACACGTGTACTGGCAGTTTTCTCAATGCAGTATTCAGGTCATCTGAGGCAGGGAAATCACTTACGCATCCAAGGAGCCTCTCCTCTGCAGACAGCTTTGATAAACAAGATTAATGTCTTTTCACAACAAGAAAAAGTGTCTTCAAACCCTGACTTTTCAAAATAGTCTATCACTAATTAAAAAAGTGGGTTAGCAAGATAAGTAGCACATGGGTGGTAGGGTTAATAGCAAAAATGCCCACATGGTGAAAGGAATTCTAGCCACTAAACAGACCTGATAGTTGGTATATAGAATACCATTATATAGATAGGTGGTATACAGGATACCATTTGTATCATTACAAATGTAAAGCCTTGAAAATTCTTAGCATGGCCATGCAGAGTTCAAGCGAGCACTGGTGCTGTCATAAACACTACTAGGATTTCCTACACGACTAGCCTGAGAAAATTTACTTAGTATTTCACATGCAAACATAAGCTTTTCAAATCTTCCAAAAACCTCAGAAATTAATTCTGACCAATGAAAATGACAGCAACAACAGCAGATAGCTGTCTGAAATTATCTGAAAGATGATAACTTCATTGCAAGTAGTTAAATTGAGATGTCTTATTTCTGGGTATTAATATCTTGCTGTCAGCATTCAAATTGTGGCAATTTTATGAGTTAGCGAACTTTCAAATGTTGTTTATCTAAACTGCTCAAAGACATTGGATAAAAATAAATTTGCAGTCTGGAGGAGAAACTCTGCCCAGTAATAAATAAAACATTTTCAGCTCTACATATTATAAACCTCATAATTAACCTCTATCTTGAGACAAAAGTATTACTTGAATGCAAACAAGACAATTTTTATTATTCAGGAATATAAACTTACAAGTAAGAAAGGTGCTAATTAGGTCTATCATAGACAAAATCAAATCTGTTATCATCACTTACTGCTGAAGCTATTTCATGAGTTATATTCAGAATAAAAAACTACTGGTTGGAAAACCATTTATTTCCAGATATGCATAAATGTATCAAATTGAATATACACAAAGACAGCAAATTTATTAAACAACTAATTTTTTTCATATTAATGGGTTTATAATCAATTGGAAAGTATACATTTCCAAGTCTTTACAAATTAATTAAAAAAAAAAGGGGGCAGAGGAGGATACACTATTAAGTTTACAGAAAACCCCAATTCCCTTGGATTTTAGTGACAAATTTTCCTGCATGTGGATAACTTGGAGCCTGCATACAACTGTGTCAAGTATATTCACTACCCTGAATCACAGAGGATTTTGGGGATGTGCAGAATATTTCACAAATGGTATTTTGTATTATACATGTTAGGGTCAACTGGATATTTGCTTAAAAAAGGAAATTAAATAAGATTAAATCCTATTACATAAACCTTGCTTGCTTTATAATGCCTTATTAAGCAGGGGTAAATAGGATTTATGCTAATCCCAAATTTATACCACTAATCCTGTTTTACAGTGCATTTATTTCTGAACTTTTTTTTCTCTTACTACAGTCCTTTCAACATTTTCTGAGTTTACAAGACTTTCATGTAATAAAATAGCAAGGGTGACTGCTTGAAATGAACGTCTTGCCCGATCTATACAATTACAATTTGTATGGTCATTACCTGACACAAGAATGAGTGATGAGCATTTGACAAAGACATGGCAATTTGTTAGCACTGCCTGCTGGCTTGAGTGACACTTTTTTATTACCTCTTTTTTTTTTTTCTCCTGGAGTCTTTTCAAAGCTTTGGTTTCTGATTAAATTCTGGGACAGGCAGTTGCTGCAGCCTCTAAAATATACTTTTGAAATAGCTTTGATAGTGTTGTGTCATTCATATATTCTGGCACATTCTTTTCTACATACTGATTATTCCACTCTTTACCTTATACCCCTGTGTTCACAAATCCCCATCACTAATAATGTTGCACAGCAAGCAAAGGGCTGCTCATGTGCACAGCACATGGTCACTGGGTACAGACACATCCAAATGCAAATTAAACTGAACACCAGCATACACTCGTACAGCATCAATCATTCTGGATTTTGGACAAAGCAGCTATTAATGACACATAAAGCTACAACAAGGCAAAGTACACCACCAGCCATTTTGGTCTGAAATTGCCTTGTATTTTAGGACTTGATACCATGCACATATACACACACATTCCCTGAAATGTGTGGCTGTTGTTTTGGAAGTGTCGCATAGTCACAGACTCTGCAATGCAACATGCCCTTATTTTTGGTGTAGACAGCGAAGTTGCCTGTGATTGCAGCTATAAAAACAGCTGGATCAAGGTCAGTAAGTCAGTTACCTCCAAGCCACTCACACTGATGCAATCCTGCTCTTTTCCATGCAGTTTCCTTCACTTCACACTGGCGCACAAATGATTAAAAGCAAGCAGCACCTGACATTTCTGTGGCCGTTTCTCTGAGATGCTTCTTCTGCACAATGGGCTTTGCATCTCGACATTAGCTTTTGATGTGTTTTCAAGATGTATCTCAATTATAAATATATCACAAAGTACCCAGTAGCAATTTGTCCTTCCTAAGATAGACAGGTTGAGGTTTTAACTGAATGGAAAACCTTCAGGAAAATCTAGGATTTGGAGAGAAAAAGGTAATGCCAACAGTAACCTCTTATAATTAATTTACAACCCTTTTCATTACTTTTCTCACAGTAATTTTGACTGTGTCATTTATTGCTGAAGATTTCCTATTTTGCTAAACCTACTCCTTACTAATGTTTTACTTCATGATTATATCCATATATTTCAGTGGCAACATGCATGAAGTAATATTATGAGAACACTGGCATCTGGCTCATGGCTTTTTAGCATGGAGTAACCACTTAAAACCAAACCATTAAGGAAAAATGAATCCTGTAGTTTTTTCTCATCTATTTTGTACAAGTATTGTTTAATGCATGAAATAATTTTCATATTTTTTCTGTTAACAAAATCTATAGGTAATTCTTTTCCTATGTCTATTAAAATGATAAATTACTTTGATTTCAGTCTGGATTTATTTTTGGCTTTAGTATAAAACAAAAGAGAATTGATAATGAAGTTGAAGTCTTTTTTCCTAATATTATAAGTATATTCAGCTTGAAATAAGTTCAGCAAATCAAGCTCCCACATATGCACGTTTAAATAAAATGGTGCAGAGGCACACATTTTTTTGTGCGTATTTTATAGTAAGCTGTATTTATTGTATATGGTATGGTTGTCATAACTGGAATTCCAACTTGGATTTACGTTAATTGTTTTCATCTTAGATGAGTAATTAAAAATTACAGTCTGTTCTTTTTTAGTTTGTTTCATTATAAAAAATATACAACCCCAAAAAAACTTCAGTTTAATCTCCTCATAGTGAAGCTAAAGCTCACTGTAAAGAATACAATTGTTACAAGGAAAAGAACAAATGCTAAACTACATCTCNCATGATAGCGTCACCCCAAAACACATACGAGCAATTAATTGAAAACAAAACCCCATAAATACTTTCAGATTTAATAGTTATTCCTTTTAAAATACCCTGTTCAGCATGTAGTACGTCTAGTGCTAACAGTGCTCTGCCAAACATGTAAGAGGTATGCAGTAAGCATACAAATACTGCAGATAGATACCACATATGTCAGTAATGACAAGGACAGAAGATAGAGAGATCATGATAATGAGAAAGATCCCTTTAATGAAAGGAAATTTTTTGAAAGAGATTTCAAGGAGGATAGGTTGAACATTTGGTAGAATCTTTATACTAACTCATAGCAATTTTTGGTATTTTTCCTGGAAATACACGGATTTTCTATTTTTATATTTGTAAAATGTTAGTAACTTGTGTTCATACCTGAGCCTTATTCAACCCTTTCTCCTCTCCTATCCTATGATAGCTACCTAATTACAAATAACCAACACAGTCTTAAAATGATAACCCACAGAAAAAGACAAAAAAAAAGAGCATATCGCCTTCAGTGATGATTAGATTTTACTGCAGCATTGACCCCTTCTGACTACTGACAGTTTGCAATGACCGTCTGGACTGCTCTCAGCTAGGTTCTTTGCTCTACTTCATCAGCACTTGAGGGTCCCCAAGGGCTTCTCAGAGCTCAGGAGACAGCAGAAGGTGCCCCTCAGATGTAATCTTTGCAGAACATAAAAATGGATAGTCTGCTCCAGTCTCCTCACTACAGCAGAGCTTGTTCCTCCTTCGAACTTTAAATCCAGAAATCTCATTTCAAAGACACTGATATTGTGTTACAAACTGGAGTTGACTGTTACATACGGGGGAGAAAAGTAGTTCTGAATATACAAATATCAAAACTTTGACTCCTTGCCATGTCAGTATTAATTTCCAGCTGCCATTATTTGACCAGTACCTTTCTACCTGGGTTCCTATTTTTGACATAGTGAAGTATTGCAACTCTTGGTCTTGTAAAACAGACTAATATAAAGCAGTGATTTATATTCACTACTGGCAGCATCTCAGTGCATATTTCCCAGGACTCTACTAAATTACACTATATATTACCTCAGTTGGCATCTTTGGGGTTGCATTTTACTAAAATGTTAAAATACCAGCAATTTCTCTTATAACTGTAAAGCACCTTGTATATACGGTCAAAAGCGGACTCTGTAGAAAATATGTTCTTTGTGGAGAAAAAATTTAACATTTTCTTCGCGTAATTTTTCCGACAGAAGATAGCTTTTATTAAAAAACAACAAAAAAGCCCAAGCAAAACCATCTAAGAAGGACTAGAATATAACTCCATTTACCTCCATGTGACAATTGATATACTGCCAAGACAATACAGTCTGCTTGAGAGTAATTGTCCGTCGCAAAAAGCAGCAACTCTTAGTAGCTGCAACTGTCCCGCAGCACTGGTGGTTGTTGTGCATAAGGCTGTAGTATATAAGAGTGCTCGCCTTCTTGAGAAGTGACCAGTTTGGACAATTACTAGAAGTCCAACAGGACTTAATTTACTTACATGCTTAATTAGAAATCCTAAAGTACATATAGTCAATAAAGAGAAACAATGATTCTGAAGAAAGGATCTGGCTTTTTGTTCAAAGTAGTATCCAAGGAAGTACATCTGGATGAGCATTATGGAAAACTTAGGCAGTATAAGAAGTATTAGACTGTTTTCACCTCTGAAAATAATTTTATGCAACCATCACAAAAAGTCTCAATTCTCATTTCTGAATTTAGCTGTAATAAACCCATGCCTTCACTGGGACTGCTCCACATGTACAACATTGTGGGACTAGGAATCGGACTCCAGCTATTTAATTCATTGGCAAAGAATCCCCCGTCCCTGCTCTAGGCTTTATCAGATTGTGTCCAGTCAAAGCCAGTGTTGCTATCAGCAGTGGTAACTGGCAAGATAACACCACTATAATCACTTGTTTTCACATATCTATAAATGGTTACATATGTATTGTCTGCAAAGCATACCTGCTGCAGTGAAATGTCAAAAGGCAGAAATTTCTCTTTTGATGAGAAAATATAACACTGCAAAGTGGTCTCCACATAAGTGTATTTGGACTAAAAAACATGCTTTGTAGGCTTTTATAGTCTCTCCCCAAAGAAGTTCTTCTTCCCTTATTTCATCCCCACTCACGTTTTGGCATGAAGGCTTCAAGACTGTAAATGTTCTGGAATTAATTTTTTCTGTTGTTGTACTATACTCTTAGTGTCATCACAACGAATTTCTGCATTCCACGAGTACTAAAACACAAAAATATTTGTATCTATGTTGATGGTAATTGGTCTTATACAAATATCCATGTACACAAACCAGATTTTTGCCAGAAAAGCAGTAGAATGGCTGTATGCTGAAAAAAAGGCTGCTTTCACAAATAATAATGATCTCTAAACACCAGAGAGTGGAAGAAACACAAGCTTTTGATCAAAATATCTTGCAGAATCTTCGTATAAAATGACAAGTGTATCAGGTTCTTCGCCACTTTTCAATGCCCCTCACGTGAGATAACTAATCCCTAGCCTCTATATTTCTTCTCCTTTTTTTTTTTTTTTGCTTTAATAGCAACAGATCTGTTTTGAAAGCTTCCAGCTGTGGTTTGAAGTCTGGAAAACATGACTCACAACATTTTAAAATTCCTTAGGTTGAAGACATTAAGGATTGCACTCGCTTTGAAGTACAAGTCTGCATAGCTGCCTCTTTGGATACTTGTCTAAAATTCAAATTCTAAAAATTGCCATTTTCACGTATCATCTAAGCCAGGAATATGTAAGTTTTCACAACTAAAATTCATCAGATGCCTGAAAATCAGTTTCTTGTATTAATGTTACCTTCCTGACATGATAAACTCCAAAACCAATCCACAAGGTAAATTCTTTGCCTACAGCACCCAAACTCAATGTGTGATTCCAGAGAATACCACTTCACAAATTCCCACTAATTTTTTATTTAAAAATTCAATTTTTAGTCTTACTATCCAAGATGTAGAATACAAAAATGTAATTCTTTCCTGCTTGGGGAGGTTTAAACATCTCAGAGGTACAGTAATGCCACTGGGATTCCCTGCCCCATCTGCAGCACCTTCTGAATGTTCTGCGCTCCCTGCTGCTGGCTCCAAGGGTGTGATGTGCTGCATCCTGGCTCTCCTGTGTGGGTTTGACTGTACAGTTAGGGTTACAGACACTAAAATGATGGAAAGTCTTGCTAGAGAGAGTGGCTCCCAAGTGCTGAAAGGGTATATGATTTGTAAAGGGTTTCTTGTTTTAGCATGCTCAGCTTTGTATTCTCTATGGAAACTTTAGGACCTCCTCTGAATTTCGTGGAGCTAACCACACCTCCCCATTTAAAAATACTGGTCATTATCTATCAGAATAGAAATTATCAATAATTAACGGTAGAAGCAACAAGCCAAAATAATACCATTACATGTATGTGGAATCCACCTCACTTGAGTGAGCTGATCATCATCACACTTATCCCATATTGATATAAAGAAATGTAAATTTGATCAGACCCTTGATTAGTGTGCATGGTGTACTGTAAAGAAATAGACATCTCAATGTAAAAAATGTTGTTAGTCATATTGTGACAAAAAAGATACAAGGCATCTCAGCTGCAGAACTTCCCTAGGAAATGTTAAACAGCAAACAGAAACAAATTTTAGTTACGGCATGGACAATTAAATACAGACAAGTTACTAAAAATAATGTAATTTGGAAGCAAAAACACAGTAAGATGCTGAGCACAAGCAACATGGGAACTGAAGAATTGTTGTGCAAGTTTCAGGAATTGTGCAAATAGAAGCCTGATGGGTGTGGGGTCAAGAGATCAATATCTTATTGCTTTGTTATGATTATATTTTTACTTTATTTTATTAAAAATGGCAATAAATCAATTTTATGGTTTGAAAGCTCTGAGGTCTTGCTTACCATTACTATCTCTGCACTGAAGATTACTGGCACAGTGATATCACTCTGTGATGGTATTTGGTTATCTAGTTATGTGTATTTCTGGTACTTGAGGTTGGCACTATCTAGAATGGGCTGGAAATACCGTATTCTGCTTCACAGCTCCCCACTGCAAATACAACCTCTCAGTTACACCATGAAAAGTGCTAGCACTGAATTGCAGACTTACTATAGCAACATTTATTAAAAAACATACTCATTTGAAGCAGTAATTGTTCTGCTGCCAGGGCACAGCCTTTCATAATATCCCTTTAACAGTATTTTTATGAAGATAGAACTTCAATTTTTCCAGTAGCTACAAAGTGCAATGCATGAGTACCTTTCCTCATTTGTTTTTCATTATGTACCACTACCCAGAGGCAATCATTAGCTAATTTGCTGATTTACAGTTGCAGTTTACTAGCTTTAAACAATGCTAAGTCATTATGATCCCATTCTTAGTGCTATGAGAGGAAAATAACTGTCCTTTTACTATATGCTGCATAACAAAGTCCCTCAACTTATGTGCTTCTAGTTTCCCTCACATCTAAAACTATTATGTTGTCTTCCTTGCTAGAATTAACCCTAAATGGTGTTTAGTCTTCTTCTTTCTCCTATACTGCAGAGAACTCTTATTTTGCCATCTATCACAATCCAAATGAGTTTATCACAGAAAGTAGCAGCTATTGCTTACTCAGTTTCCCAGTGAAATCCATGTTGAAAAGTTGGTTACTGCTGGGTTTTCCTTAGCTGCCTGAGATTTTTTTTAGCATATTGTAAAATGCAAGCAAATGAATTAAAGTGTTGCATGTCTGTTTAATTGCCCTAATACGTACTGATATGTGATGAGATAAAATGCTTCTCTGCACACTGGCAAAGCAGCACAGGAAGGTGATGGCAGGTGGGACAGCTCAGATACCACCCTGCCCAGCTCCTCTCATCCCAGGAGGATGCATCCAGCTCCTGGAGGGACTGCAGAGCAGTGCGTGTCTGTCTGTGTGCGCGTGCGTGAAAGGGCTCTGAGCAACAGCAACTGCAGAGGAGTAGGACCTCTGGTGACAGGAAGGACATCATCCTCTGCACAAAGCACTCTGGTGAAAGTTAAAGCCTACTGTCTCCAGTATCTTCCACGTATTGCCTCTAGGAAGACCCAAGAATGAATGAGTGGTTAGGGATTCTCATAAAGTTATAAGCCTTTCCGTTGATATGATTTAAAAATCTCTTAAACATAATTTAAAAATGAATGTAATACATGTTTTTCTCAAAAACATCTGAATGAACTGAAGTTCTGGAAACAGAGTAAACAATTTCTACAAAAAATCTTCACAGCCTTCTGGCACAATTGGAAAACCTGAAGTTGGAATTTTTGCTTGTAATCTAAAAAAAATGTAATAGGTACGTGTTATGAAGCTGTACCAGACAGCTAAATTTTACACTGCCGGATTACATAAGATCAATCTCAGCCTACCTAACATGTTATAGTTACATGTGTTTTAGCATAAACTGTGAAAAAATAACAGATCAAATCTGCTGAGAAATGTAAGATGTTTAAGAACCTCAGTCCTATCACAGCACTAGCTTGTCAATTAAACTGCAACTCATTTTCTAAGTGCTCCAAGCTAATTTAAACCACAGCAAGCCAGATCCAAACCACTGTGGGATCCCCCTACAATCATGCATAGTCTTCTAATAAAACATGCACACACCTTTCTTTCCTTTGATCGCTTACAAACAAGCCATAGGTACTTGATAAAACGTTTGGGCTTATCCAGATACAGTGTGTTTTGAATAAGGAGGATTTTTCCACTTAGAGGCATTTGGGATATAATTTAGGGACCTAATTTTGAAAATTAAGAGCTAATCTAAAATGACTGGAACTTCAATTTAAACTATAGTTTGGATATCTTCCAGTTGTCTAAGGGAAATCAAGGAAAGAATCCAAATGTTCTGGAGAAGGGAAAAAAAAGCCCAACATGTAAATCTGTCTTGTTGCTGATGAGATACTGCAATAAAGGAAATTATAGCAGTTTCCTTTGGAAATGTAACACATTCTTACTTAAATTAGCACTAATGAAATAACAAATGTGACAGCGTGCCTGGTTTAATTTTTGGATAATTCTGAAAAACAGCACCTTTCTGTGACAACAACATGTAATTAAATCAGTGAGAACTTGTGGAATGACATTTCATGTAACACAGAGATTTATTTTGAAATAAACAAATAAATAAATAAAACAAATTTTGAACAACATTTTGTTGTTCATTGACAAAAAAACCCCCAAAAACTCGTGACATTGAGTTAGCCATAACTATGTGAAAATAAACCTTTTTAAAGATGACATGATTTGATACTTTTCAGAAGAAAAAATGATAGTGTAAAGTATTGCTTTGGTCACTGTTGTTATTAGCCAGGATTCTCCTTTGACTATCCTATGTACCAGACAACTCTCACATTTTCTAAACGTGCCCCTGTGACCTTATCTGTTTCCTTGTTAGTGCCAGACTTTCTCAGGAATTACTCTGATATTACTGGTGTATGCTTCAGTCTGTGTACGAGCCTAAGAACATCATCTTTTCTTTACCTGCTAGTTTAAATAATCACTTGAAATGTAGCTAATTTCTTGCACAAGAAATGAACTTTGAATTTCTCTCACCATTCATAGGTGTTCCCTCCATTCTGCAAAAATTTGCCTGCATCTTTACACCTACACAAAATGTAGTAAGAAGCAACAATTCCTCAGTCTACCTCCTCCTGAAATTCTTCAAGGGCCAGAACATAATCCTGTTTTCTCTAGTAATAAAAATGTACTAAGTTTTTACTCTTTCAGATTACTATAGTGCTGATGATCTACAGGACAAACTAGTCTTTATCCCAGCTCACTCTAGGAGCTGGTACTTGCCACACATTACTGTCCTCAGTTTAACGCATACTAGACCACTATCAGAAATGTGGTGGACTGTTCAGTGACAATATTTCAACGACTGAATACCTTCATGTGCTTCCATACATATTTTTGGAGTATGAGTCACTACCTTCCTTAAATCCTGCAGGGGAAAATGCATAACTTTGTTGAGAAGGATTTTTTTTTTTAAACTAGGTTATTTATTCCCTCCTATGCATATGATTAGATGATATTTTGAAAGTAAACGCAAAGTCAGTAAAAAGTGTGAGGATACCTGGATCTGACTCAGTAGAATGTATGACCTCATACATTCAGATGAGGTTTAGTGCAATGCTGTTTCAACACTGTCATAGCGCTTCAGATGGCTCAGAAGCACAGGCAGAATATTCTCCTACTGGCTCAAAGGCTCCAGAACTTACACACATGCAACCACATCCAAATAGAATTTGCAAATTCAGATAAAAAATTTAGTATTGAAAGTAAGTGTTAAAACAAAGCCCAGCAGAGTGGCAGGTAAGTCCCCACTTATCTTTCTCTATAGCTATTTTATTTTGCCACTGCTGCTGCTGGTTGGTATACTTAACTGGAAAAAAAAAAGGCAGATGTTAGTAGGAGTAAAGTGCTCCTAGCAGTAAATGATGCTCCAAGGGCTAAACTGCACATAAAAGAATAAAATTGCTAATTGTTCAAAGCATTTCAAAGGGTGTTTGCATGCCTAGGGATTTTGTAGGATAACTAATATTAGAACTGTTTGGGAAGGAGGAAGATGTTCACAACCTTTCTTGTCTTATCTTGAATCTTACTAACAAAGCTTTGTTTCATCCTTTAGATTATTTCGTTTGCATTTTTGTGCCTGCATTATACATCTGTAGCAGAAATTGAACAGTCCAGATAATAGTTGTGCTACTTACATAAATAAAGATGTCATAAAATCCAGCAAGTTTCTGCAAGCTGCCTCCCACATTACAGTCATAAATTGATCTTGGATATTGGTTTGAAGAACAAAGGAAAAAACATTTAACATCAAGTGGTTACTGTTCAAAGTGGGAGGATGACACGCTTGATAAATGAGAATCAGAGAGTGCACAGGAAGTTTTCAAAATTTTATAACAGACCAATAAATTCCACATGAATGGTTAGTGCATAATGAATACATTTAGGACATTAAGTACAAAGGCCAGGAATTATGGCCAATTAATGTGACAAGCACCAATGGATACTTTCCAAATCCCATCAACCACCTGCACAGCGTTTAAAAAAACAAATAAGCAGGCATGTTCATCCACTGCACTTTCTTGCACCAGAGAACAAGGTACAAGAAAGATATCTGAAAACAAGATATCTGAAGGTCAACCTACATTATTATGCCAGTTTTAAGTATGTGATTGATGCTCTTTTTAATAAAGGCCAGCCAGGCTCAACAATTTGTAGGATAGCGGCTACAGATAGTACTACAGTTTGAGCCCAAGAGGAATCAAGTTTTTCAAGAAACTGGTATGTTTTGAGAAAGAACTAGATCTGGCTGCTCAAAACAGTCATGCCCAAATAGGTTTAAGTGAATGGAGTCTAAACTGTTGCTTGGTGACAAGTTAGAAAGCGAGCATCTCATTCCTGTTATTGTCATAGGTTATAATGTCACAAAAGAATGTATTCTTAAAATTTGATAGGAGATAGGAGTAATGGAAAAAAGAATAGCATACTAAAATATTTCAGGAAAATAATCCAAAATTTCTGAAGCTGAATGAATAATTATTTGCTAATAATCCTATATAAAATGCTGTCCTTAGCCCAAAAGCTATGTCTCCAGAGGAAGAATTACATGGTGTTTCTAACAATAGAAATGTATATCACATAAAATGTGAAGGTCTTCTTGTGTAAGTTTTGAATTTTGAGAAAAATGCTGATGTGAAATACAGGCAGAGAAAGATGTACAGCCTCCTAATACATCATGGCTTCAATTTTTCATGCATACAAGACCTAATCCAGCAAGGTGTTGGCTGTTACGAGACTTCCTGCAATGCATCAGGTTGATTGAACCACTCAGCTTCATAAACTTCAGAAATACATGTTCAAAGAAGTGGTGACACGTATTATCTGTTATGAACAACTGGCCAGTCTTGTTCAGTCATGAATATGTCTCACAGCACAAGTACAGATGGCCAGTTTTGCCCTGTGGTTAAGCTAATGGGACAACCCTGTGAGAAACTGCTGAACATTGCAGACGACAACGGAAGAAAAGCACACAGTCAGTCCTGACCTGTCCTAGACTGACAAGGCAACAATGCAAGAAGACACTACTAGAAACCACAGAGAATGGAGTGGGAGAATCAGATACAATAATAAAATCCCCCTTCTTCAGGTATGATTCTCCAGCACGTTAAGTCTTTTGGTGCCTACTGAATTTTATTTGGAATTGGAAGAATTCAGGGTCTTTCCATGTCTGTCATTTCTTATTTTGCTATACTTCCAACATCTCTCATGCTCTCCTCTCCTGTCTCTTGTCCACTCCATTACTTTCATTCTCTTTTCTCCTCTTTATGAGTAATACTTTACTCTCAGCTCAAGTTTAGCAGGGTTTATTGCTTTGTTCTCATTCTCTCAGCTGGGATTTTAATCTCTCTCTGTTTCACTGAGGCATGTTATTCCACTGCTCCAAGTACTTCTGTCTTTCCTTAGACTGTATTCCTTTATTTCATCACCATCTTTACCCTTTTCTTTGAAAATTCAAGTTTGCTGCCCTTGCTTGCTTTCATTATCTGCTTTCTCTATCTTATTTTTATTGCTTCCTCACATCTCTTTTCCCTTTTTGCTGCAAGTTTTCATTGACGTTCTTCTTGTTTTCTAAATCAGATTCAGTACACTTGTACCAATTCAAACCCAAAATAAAAAAGCTGGTCCACTGCTTGCTCAAGATGTTTTCTAGCAATTTCCTTTTAGACGCCAGAAAACTGTACAATCTGGCGGTTTATTTTGTTCTTGCCAATTCTCTTTCAAAACACTTTAATTATCAGTGAATGTATAATTTGCATGGATGCAAAAACAGTCTAAGATAGTCTTGCAACTGTTCCCTTCCTGAAATATCTGTTTGCTACAGTTTTAGGAAACAGAATAATTCTCAGGATAAAACAGTTCTGACTCGCAAGCTGGAAAGAGTATCACTCAGCATATGTCATTGCTTGCAAGATTTAAATACTGCGCTTGTGAAACTAATCTGATGCACTGCATCTGTAAATTTTTTTCCATTTCATTACACTGCAGAAAAGTTTATGCAATCTAATGTGATTTGAAACAACTGCATGAGAAGTCTGTATGGAATACTAAGTGTTTTGGGAGCAAGCGTTTCTCATATAAATGACCTTTATAATATAAATAAAATACCTTCTCCAGTATTAGAGAAAAACGCCAAAACGACTGATAAACAACCCCCTTTTTTTTCCCTACAATTTTCCTTTTAATAACTCATTTAGTGGGCTGTTGTGGTATTGACTGAAATACGAAGAGGCTTAAGTCTGGGGCAAATCTTGAAGATTCCCAAATCCTGAAGACGTCCCAAATGTGAATTCTGATTCCTACTCTTTGTTAAAGATTTCACTCCCCAAGATTTAACCCCTAATCATCAATCTGTTCTTTAATATTTTAAGCACTATTTTTATTGTTCCCTTCCTTTAATTTGTTTTCTACTTTATTATGTAATTTAAGATACAGACATGCCTTTTAAGTAAATTGAAAATGGATCTGTTGTACAGATTAAAGATGACTTTTCCATTATGTTTCTACTGCTTAATGAGTGCATATTTGTGTGTTTTCATACAGAAAAGGATGGAGTTTTGCATCTAGCTGTGGTGCACCTGGGGAAAGGCTGTTGGTTGAATAACTCTGGTGTTGATATTGACCTACATCAATTCTTTCATTTCAGTGCAAGAAGAAAAAATTCTACAAGAACATTCTGTTAAAATTAGAATGATTGTTAATTCACTACACTTACTTTTCCTTACTAATGACTTTGATGGTAATCGGACTTTCCAAAACAAAAAAATCTTCTGTTCAATTTTGATTTAAGATGTGTAGAAGTTCAGGGGACAGGGAGTGCTATCTTTAATTCAAAGCAAAATCACCATTTAAAATATGGGAATAAAACAACTTTGTGCCTGGTGTTTGATGAACAGATTCCTTTAAGAGACTTTTTGTTGAAGTTAGTTCCTAAGAGACCTAAAAATCATGTATGTGAGTTGGATTTGCTTGTTGCAAGATGTTTGGCTCTTGATTGTATCAAGTTTTCAACCAAGCATCCTTCCAAAAAGAATTCCTTAAAGATTGGACCCTGATACATATCAATAGCAGTGAGCTTTTTCACTTAGTCTTTCCACTTTCAGACCCTGGTTCACACTTCGTTAGAATGTACTTGTCTTAGTCCAGGCTTTGCTTTTTGATGACTTGATAAATAATGCATGGTAACTGCAATGCTAATTCTGTGGGTTTGGGTAGGTAATTAAGAGAATGCAATATGAGAGGTCTCTGTATTTTGGCTATTTTTCTCTTCACTGTAGACTCCTTTGAAACCAACAGCTATTTTTAGAATCTCTTACATATGTGCTGAAAAAGGCTCATCTGGCAAGATGAATGTGCTTTTTAATACCACATCCACTGTGACAGTGATGACACACTGCCTACAAACTGCAGCTTGCAGACATAAGTCAGGCATTCAGACGAAACCTCTGCATTGTATATCTTATATTCTACTTCTCAAAAGTTAGATCAAAGATACCAAAAATGAGATATGCTGAAAGAGGCACCATCTATAAATTGCAGTAGAATGCTTCTGCTTGACAGTAGAGGAGATGAAACAAAAATATGAAGAATAGAAAACATGGTGTTGGAGCATGACTGAATTTTCTGTCTCACCCTCATCATGAAATGGCTTTTTGTAAAGTCAGCAGTATGAAGAATAAACCCGGGTCCAGAAGATCAAAAGGTTCCATATCCAGATAGTAGTGTGTTGCATGAATCAGCAGTATCTCTGGGAGATGACTGGAAGAAAAGCAACCCTTGTATTTTTTCTGTCAGAAATCTATGGCGAAGGGAAAGTTGCATGGCAGCAGTAAGGCTGCAAAGAAAAATACCAAGGGCATAGTTCTCAGTTTCTGTTTTACCTTCTTTTTTTTTTGAAAAAAAGTATTAAAGATACAAGGGGATCATTATCCATATTGTGGTTACTTGTCCCGAAAAGAAAATCTGTGTAGCTAATATAAGTACATTTTTAAAATAGTGAGACATTATGCTAATAACTTCCATGTGCAGAGTATATGACTCACAGAAAGTGCAGGTGTGCAGGAAGCACCTCAGTGATTAGACAATATTAAGACAAGTTGTGAACAGAGACCTGAATATATTTTCATTGCATTCCCACCTACTTCATGTGCAGCAACTTTTATTAAAACCCATCTTTCTCAAAATGCAAAGTTCCATAGAATTTATTCTTCTGTAAGAACTTCTTGTGGCTTGGTTAAAGACAATACAAATGTATCTGATACTTTCACACATCTTGTTCATAGACATCAGTATACTCTGAACAGGTCTAGTTGAGAACTTCAGCTAGAGAGTTTCTGAGCTTCCCCACCTATGTATTCAGTATACATCTAAACAGGGTGAGAGCACAGGCCTGAACACCAGACTACAATGCCATAATGGGGCACATCTGCACCACTGGTTCTGAGCAAAGTCTGACTAGTTCCACATGCAGTATGTAAGTCCTCATTCCTGTGCATATATTATATCTCTCTTTCTCTCTAGAGAGAGCTTTGAAGCTGCTGATTTTCTTATTCCAGATGCTGACTGGACTGAAAATTTTCAAACACCTACTGATCAGAAGCTGACTTCCATTATCAGAAAGAACTGAACTTTTCAAGAGGAATTAAAGCTTTGCAGCTTCTAGCATCAACTCACAATTATGTCATGACTTTCATGCAGGGTCTGGTAGTGCACTGTAAACCAAAAGGTGAACCTTGCCCTGTTCTTGAGACAGAACATCCTCAGGGACCAGACAGAGATGATGGTGTGAGCTTCAGTATGAAGCTTTCACAACCTAATTTTCTTTCCCTCTTACTGCAGTCAAAACTTGCTAATTTTTTTAAACACAAACAAGTTCTAACTCAGATACAACTGAGTTTAAATTATGTTCATCTTTAATGGAACAAAGGACTTCTATCTAAAAGAATTAGTCTCATTTAATATGCTTACTTATGGTGCTCAGTCCCCATGCTGATGACATTAAGGACCAACATAGCAGTAGAGAAAATTCTTACACACAATGGAAACTCTTTCAGAGAACAATGTGTGCTTGCGTCTCATATTTGTACACTATCTAAACAACTTTGGAATCTTAGATAAACAGAAATAAATAAAATCATAGAACTTCACAATGGAAGATGGTTGGAACTCTCTGGTTCCTCCTATCTTAGTAAAAAATACTGTGAACATTTTAACATCTCATTAAATAACTTCGTTACAACATTCCATCTATTTTCCAAGCTGTTTAGGGGCCTTTTTCAGTTCCTATTTATTTACTTCGAAAAGGATCTGATACATTATTTCAGTCTAGATTAGTACCTACAGTATCTTACAATTTCTAGTTTAATGGGATTATTAGTCTTACACCTAAAGCATGATGTTCCGAACCACAACAACATTTTTTTATTAAGGAAAGAAATTACAGTCACATTCTGAAATGACCATCACTGTGAGACTGGCTCAGTTATCTCCAAGGGGTGACTTTATAGCTTCGAGAACTGACAGACTGTTAGTCCTGAAATTCATGCAGGGAATGGTATTGTGGCTGTAAATCACAAGGGCAACTCAGACAGTGGCCAGTACCCTTTGGAACAATCTTTACATTCCTGTTTTGCTCAATAAGCCTCTTAGTTGAAAGATTACCTGTGATGAGTTTTTTCTCCAGGACTGGTAAAGGATAGCTCCTGTGTCTTTGACAGCTGCTTAATAAAATTTAAACAAGGCTTTTTGCTGGGCATTTGTCTGTACTTGTTCTCCCCCAAGGACTATAAAGGGCAAGCAACTCAAATCCAAAGTCAATTTGTCTTTCATGATTTGCTTTAGGCATATTTAAATCTAAACTGCTGATCTAAAATCCTGGAAGCAACTGTATCAATTAAAATAAATAAATCAAGTCATCACAGCTGGATTGTACTAACATTTCAGCATTTATTACATTTTCTGCTTTGTCTGACAGAGATATCCTCCCCTTGTTAACTGAGTCTACTCAAAAATCTTGTTGAAAGAGCAGGTTGCACCACAGTCCTGGGACAACTCCTTTCCTTCTTGGCACACACTGAAATGTTACTTTGACGCTGATGGCTTCTATTGCAGCCTCAGCCTATGTGGAGTAAAAGAGATCCCCGCTTCTCCCGACCTCCAGCTACCTACCAGAGTAACATCAGCAACATCTTGGAGCTTCATCCCACTGTCTTTCTAATTCCATCCTTGGAAAAAATGTATCTGCTTCACATTAACTTCTTATTGATTGCATTGGGCTTGAAAATTGTTACTGCTACTCCCAGATGTTCTTAAGGTTTTTAAGCCTTTCGCTGAGAAGAGTAAGATGCCATAGCAACATTCTTGATCATTTGCTGGGTGGCCCAACCAGAAGTATCTCAGGGTACCAAAACTTGCTTCAGCCCACCCAGCAGTAATTTTCTTGGAAATAGCTAGAAATACAACTGTTCTCACTTTTTTTATTTTTTCAGACAGAGCTAGAGGCTGTGGAGTAACACAAACCAGACTCAGTGCTACAACCTCTGAGCTCTGCACAGGCATGGAAGAGGTGACTGGCTGCACTCTGGGGGCTGCAGCCTCCAGACTGAAAGAATTTTTCAGAATAGCCACTTTGGATTAACAGTGATTCATTCACAGATTTTTTGCCTTATTACATTGTTTCCACTTCTGAACTCCACTCAGGAGATGAAACCAGACTTACATGACCACCTGCCAACATAAAATGCGACCATCCTTATCTCCAAGAACCAAGTAGATAATATATATAAATACAGTCTTAAGCACTATGATGATTAGACAACAACCCTGAAAATCCTGCTGGTTTTGTTAATTTAGTGTTCATTTACTTTACCTCTATATTCTCCTCCTCTCAGTGGATGAAGTGGGCTACAGCAACACTTGCTCTGTTTTCAGAAGTTTTTACAAGGACTTTCAGAATTTTTTTTTTTCTTTAATAAGGAAACTATAAAGCAATCATAAAATTCTAGGCTGCATCAGGCAGATGTCAAGAAATAAATAAGCATTAGGTTCATAATGCTTTGAACTTAGAAACAGTATATCCTTGGATTTTTCATTTTATTTTTCTAAGAAGGTCAGCAAATCTCAGGGCAGTTCAAGAATACAACCTACAGTAATGAAACTTACAGTGTAAAATTAACCAGCACTTTTAGAAGACCTAAAGTGTTCTTTACAAAACAGATTATTATGTCAGCAGGCATTATTTTGAGAAGATGGAAAATACATGAAAAATTCTTATAGGTAATTTTCCCCCCAGATAATGTTCTAGTTTTATATCATAGCTACTCAACACCTAAGTCATACAAATTTGTACACTCACTCATACTGACTGTGGCAACACAGATACACAGCTCTAAAGGAAATGTTCAATGAGATTATCCCCCAAATAGGGAGGGAAAAGCCTCATGTTACTGAAGCTGGGAAGTTTATTCTGACAGCTTTCAGCTTTCATTAATTATTTCTGCTCTACAGTACGTTAAACAGTTTCTCAGACTTTATTCAGTGACCTGTTTGCTTATCCTCAAATATCCTGATCAAGGATGGATGAGCTGGCATTTTCCAAACACAGTGGAAGCTTAGTTCTTTGTACCAATTCCCTTCCTCCAACACAAACAACAAATGACTGTGTACTCTGTATACAACTACTGAGGTCCTGAGGAAAGAAAATAGGGCCTTTAAAAGTCTTTTCTTTCAAAACTGAATTTCACCTCAACAACATCCTCATTCAGTCAAGGACCATCAAAACAGTATTGCCTCTTTGCCATACTGTAGTCTACCTTCCTCCTAGAAAGGTCACAGACTTTGTCAAAACAGATAGGTAGGATTTTTTTTTAAAGAGCGAAAATAATTTCCCCTCCACTTCTCTGTAAGTTTTCTACAGAATGAATAGTGTGTAAAAAATAATCTAAGTTATTTAGAATTTAAGTCCTCTGTTCAGAAGTAATTTAAGGACTTAGAAGCCTACTTTGTTTGCAAATTTTGTTTAATTTAGGATCTTAAATTATTGGATCCTGGATAAACAAAGGAAACATACAGGAATTAATGGCATCCAAGATGGATGTACTTTCCTGAAAGATATACAGGAAAACTTGGACAATTAAGAATGGTACCCACAGTGTTGTACTGTTTAGTACCTTTTAGCTGTACTCTTGGAAAGGATGACAAAAGAGCACTGAATGAGCCTTGATTCTCTCCAAGACTTAGGTGCCATTGTTTTGGTTGCAGGAAGGCAAGTCCTGTTCCCAGAACGAAGCCTGCTATAGTGGAGAGGTATGCATGTTACTTCTGTAGACACTCTTGTCCCTGTTTGAGACAAAATTCAGAGGACAGTCCGAATTTGAACGTCCTCTCTTAGAAGGCAGGTTACAGCCACCCCTCCCCCACCAGGTTCAGGAAAGAAATATTCCTCGGAAGAAAGGGTAAGGGAAAAAACCCCTATTTATTTAACAAACACACAAGAAAAGAATAATAATGCTAACTAATAAAACCTCTCGTCGTGGAGAGAAACCTGGGAAGATTTTAAAGTCCTTCTGTGGGTGTGGTCTCTCTCCTCCTCTTTGGAACTGGGTTGGCATGGGCCCCCTCCGGGCCTCCCCGGTGTTGTTTTGGTGTTGTTGCACAGATCCAGAAGAAAAGAAGAAGAAGCCAAAGTCCCAGGGAAAAGAAAAGTTTAACTCTCTGTCGCTCTCTGGAGAAAACAGAGCTGAAGCTGGCTGAAAAGCAGGAAGGGTGCTTCCTCCGCTCTTGCCACTGCAGAAGCACACAGAGGAGTGGAGTGACCTTGGAGCATGGAACTGCTTTGAAAAGTTCATCTGGCTTTTTTTTCTTTCTCTCGCACCCAGTTTTAAAGGCACAGAAAGGCACAGGACTCATATCTGGGCACAGAGCAGCGATAGGGGATACAACATCATAAAGTCACCCCAAGACAACTCTGCAAGAGATTGAGTCTTAAAAAGAATCCAGAAGAGTAGAATAAAAGTAGTCCCTTCACTCTTTTTTTTATCCAGGATTTCATTCATTCAAGAAGTGACACACTGACTTGCAGTTCTTCCTCTGCTTCATTCCTGATGGTCCCTACTCAAGTGGATACCACAACACTGGACTGTAACAGATTCTGCCCAAGGAAAAGACTCTCACTCCCCTTCATACCGCACTGAGCATGGAAACAGAAATAGTTCACATAATGAAAGGGTTGTCAAGCATTGCAAGGGGCTGCTCAGGGAAGTGGCGGAGTCAGCATCCCTGGAAGTGTTCAAGGAATGGCTGAACAAGGCACTTAATGGTACGATTTAATTGACCAGGTGGTGTTTGGTCAAAGATGGGATTTGATGATCTTGGAGGTCTTTTCCAACCTTAATGATTCTATCATTCTATGACTCTAAGCTCTGATTCAGCCACACAGTTCTTGGCTACAGCTACAAACATAGGAAGCTCACTTACTACGAGTGAGCTTACTACGTAGTAAGCTCATTTACTAACAAATATACATCACAACTACACACAATGAGACCATGCAAATACAAGACAAATCACGTGCATGGGAGATTTTTTACTCCTTAGAAAATAACAATTGAAACCTGAGTGAAATGAATAAAACTCAATGAAAATTATCTTTTTTTCCCTGCTTGTGCTATGTTTAGCACACACAAGCCATTTCTGTTGCTTTTACAAAATGGCAATGTGTAACAGGCACCTCAAGAGTAATAAGTTAGAAAAGCTCCAAATGGCTTTTTGGATTTATTTGTTTAGGGTGTTTGCATGAAGGGTGGCCTTGCAAGAAAGTAAAATGGCTGTTCAAGGTAAGTGAAAAATGACCAAAATTTTGCTGCTTCTAATTTATTTGATAGATGCACTCAGGCTCAACAACTGCACTTCAGTGATTCTCTGTTTTTTCTTATTTTTATTTTTCTCATTCTCTGACCTGCAGTGTCCACACTTAAATCTGGCAAAATTTAACTAGCAATGAAACACAAGTCCCTTCTGCATCTCCCCTACAGCCTGATTTACACAAACTTGATTTACCTGTATTTGTTTATAATATTTTTTCTTTATTTGCATATAATCTATGTAACTGGTGCATTTGTGTCAAAATACTTGGAAATCCCAATTTCCAAAACTAATTTTAATTTATAAGCACTTATTCTTTCATTGTTATTTATAGCTAAATAGAATTAAAATAACCTGTTAAGCTTTCACACATATGAACAGTTTTGGCAAGAAAAGCAAAGTAAAGCAAGATTAATTCTGATTTTTTTTTTGTGAAAAAATCTATTCTTAAAATAGGAATTGTTTCAAAATAAAGAAGCATACATCTTAATTCTGCATATCAGTTAAATTGTGCAAGCCGTGTTTGTCCAAAAAAGTAGAATGATTGATGGCAACTGGTTGGTAAAATAGAAAGAAATACAGTTTGAATTCCAATGTATTTTCTTTTAAATACATTATTTTTTCAGGAAACTTCCTGCTGAAGCACGTGTGAGGATTGGTATACACATGCAAAGCCCGAATAAAGACAAGTTCATGGGCTACATGATATTGTAGAGATCAGTCTTGAGTGAAATGGTGCAGCATCAGACTTGGACAATTTATTTTTACAACACCCAAATATGCACTGTTCAAATGTATACTTGCTTGTTTTACAGTTTAGTCCTCAGAAAGATTAGTAAGTAGTGTTCATAACATAATTTTTTGAGGTTTTCTGAGGAGAAGAAAAAAAGAACTGAGAAAAGGAACTGGGAAAAGTAGTGTGATTCTAATACATAGTAAAAGAAACTAAAATATGAAAATAAATATTAAAATACCTCAGTATAGTACATTATTTTATATATTTGCCCCAAATAAGACTCACTTTTGGTATATCTGGCTGTTTGATTTTTTTCTTTTCACTTCAGCTTTCTAAAAAATTGGATGTCAGAAGTAACAAGACTGTACAGTTAGAGACAATATTAAGGGACTGGAAAATCCAAATAAAAGATAACACAATATGGAGTTTCTAACCTTTAGGCTTCTGTGTCCCCATTTAGACTTAAATTGCATCTGATAGACAATGGGTGATGAAAAGAATTAATGTTAGTATACTATCTAATGATTTATTAGTATCTTCATTACAGAACCTCAATAACTGGCCCAGAGAGAGTTGGAGATAGTACAAACACCAAAGCCACAACTCAACCACCTTGTTAGGAACTTACACGTAATTTTACAAACTCCACTTGCACAGATACACTGATTTTAGGAAACATTTAAACGCAGTTTGATGGTATTGCATAAAGTAGTACAGGGTCATGCTTGGGTCCTTGTGTTCTTATGATCCTGCTATTTAGGAAGCATTTACTTATATAACTTCACTAAAAAAAGCCCTACTGGATTCTATGATTTCACATGTGGCACTCCACAGATTTTTACACCATAACAACAGCTACAAAACAACAGTAGGTATCTATGAGTAACAGCACTTACAGTGATTGTAAAAGCTATTAAAATGCAGGCAACCATAATTTCATAATGAAAAAAACAGGTCTGTATGGAGAAAGAACATTTTTCATCTCTACTCTTTTACTTTATTGTCCTGGAGCTTTTATACTGCAGCTCCCTCGTCTAGTGATTGCTGTACTGTCTAAGAGTCCTGTAGGTCAAACTCAAGGTACTGTGTTTCATAACAAAATCAATTTTCACAACATTTTTGCTGCAGTTTAAAGAGTTACACTGTCTGCACCTTTGATAAAATATAACTGATCAAATTGTTTTAAAAATGAGCATATTTGAGAACTCTATTGGTCTGCCTATATGACAGAGAATATTCCTATGAATATTCCAGTCACTTTATTACCACCATTGCTAAACAAAAGGAAGAGTTGTCCTTCATCCAGTCCATCTGATTGCACAAGGAAAACTATTCTTTTAACTTATTCCTTTAGGGCACTTGCTTGTATTTTTTTTCCTTTCTATATTTATGTTTTTTTTCCCCAAATTGTATTGTTAGGAAAGAAAATAAATGCTTTAAATTTTATGTTGCTGATCCTTCAGACTGATTCCTTGCACAGTTCCTCGTGCAGGTTGCTTGCTGTAGAGGAGCTCTGTGCAGCATCAAGTTGTTATAAACAGATGAGCTGGAAGAAATGGACCATATTTTTCTGTGATGAAGCTATAGCTTACATATATATATATATATATACACATATCTGTATCAGAGTGTAAGCACATATCTTTATACCTGCGCAAAGATTTACTGGAAATACTAGGACAGCTGAAGAGTCAAACCTATTCCTTCCAAAAGCAATAGATAACAGGACACTCACATGCTGCTGCTGGGGAAGAAGCTGCTGTGTATCAGCAGATATCCTGTGTTCTAGGCACAGCTTGAGTCAGCTTTGTCTATAACAATATACACTCAGGGTATATATATACATTCCTAGATCTACGAAAATAAAAGCTCACATATATACTTGAGCCTTCCTTAAATACTCAGAAAGAACAGGCATATTGCTAGAGAGGTGTTTTTGTGCCCAATCCATGAGATAATTCACCCAGCACAAACCTTTTTCTTCCTATGTATAACTGAAATTCAGAGCTGCAAATGTAATGACCACAATGAGAGAAAAAAAATTACAGGCATATAAGGCTTCTTTTCAGGCCTTTTATTTTACCAGATAGATTTCCTCTTCGTCCATTATCCTGAGTAAGCAATAAGTGTATGGATACAGGCAACTAGCTAAAAGGCCCATCAGCCAGTGAATGAAACTGAACTGTGGTCTGTAATATTTGTAATTTATTTTAAGTGCAATTGCTAAATATGTATCTCTACAGTTTCATGCAGAAGTACTTTTGCAAGATGACAGTATCACAAATGTACCAAAGAGAAAAAGAGATGAACTCTTCCAGCAGCCAGAAGTAGTTTTTAAATACATGGCCCTAAAATTCCAGTAAAACTCAAATACTATTTTCGAACAACCCATGTAAGTTTTCAATTAACATGAAACAGCTCCTAAACTGTGCATTTTACTACATTAATCAAGCTCAAATTTTAGCTGCAATGCAAATTCTTAATAAATAATCATAATTCACAAACTAGAAGTTCTCTGTCATCTGTACATGGAATCTATTGATATAAAGAGCACTCTGTATATCTACTTTAATAAAACATCACTAATCTGAGTTAACCAAAAGGCTAGACTGAAAAACACAAGTACAACTGGTATGCTGAAGGCAATGTTGGTGTGATAATGTCAGGTGCCACAGCCTCTTACTCCCCAGAGCCTTTCCTGAAAACAGAGCTCAAGGCTTCTGTACTTGTCTGGCACAGCTGAAGTCTCTGCACTTCCTGAGTGCAGATGTGTCTGTCTCCCCTGGAACTGATGAACCTTGAAGTTAAAAATTATTTAGTTTTTTAGTACCTCAGTGGACTGAATCTGGTTAAGAAACTTTGAGAATTGAAAGAAAAAACCCAAGGCTTCCTTCTATCTGAACTGAATTCACACAGTAACTGAACTCTCAATAATTCTAATTAAATTGAACTTGTCCCAAGTCTTGAAGAGCAATTCTTTAAGTTTCTATGAGTTTGTTAGAAAAAAAAAAATTAAAAATTATTTTTTGTTTTGCAGTCTGTTGGGAAAGGATAACATGGGTGGAGATACAGTCACCTGATAACGTTTAGCCTGCAAATGCCTTATTTTGAACCAATCTAGACTGTTCTCTATCAGATAAATACCCAAGTGACAAGTTGTGACTGAGCTAAGTGACAGTAGACATGTATTTTTGGTAACAGGCTCCTGAACAATCACATTGTTCAATGATCAAATGGTGCATTGCATGATTTTGCTCTGTGTATAACACTGCATATATTTTTTATGTAGGATCTCATGAATACAACCGCATACACTATGAATATTTAAGGACTATATGCAGGCTGGATCATCAATTGAGAGATGCCCTTCACTTAGATCTCTATATAACAAATATAAATATTTATTACATTGTACTTGTATTAACATCATTTATAATACTAAAACATGTACAGCTGCATCAGCATTTTCTTTTATACTCTAGCGTATACTACCAGCATAGAAAATAATTTTCATCTGAAAACTTGGTAACTCATGTCAAGGAAAGAATTATTTCTGCCAAGTAAGGACAGCATGAAGGGGATGACAGAAGAACTTATCCTCCACACAAAGTACTCCTGCAACATTAATACATAGATGTAGGAGTTTTATGTATTATATTAGAGTTTACTCCATTGAACAACTATGATTATGACAATAAAATCAAACAAAACAATTCAAATAAAGAAAATAATATAATAAAGTCTGATTTAGACCACATTGTCAAAATGTGAGAAATTCATAGCAGTGATGAGTCTGAAAGCAGTATTCACTTTTATTGCTGCACTGCTCTCAGGACAGTTCTTTTGGTTTCATGAGGCAAGCCTTATTTATTCAGAATAAGATCTTTCAGAATAAGATCCAAACTTCAGTTTGCACAGGTAAGCAAAAAACTCTGGAACTTCAGGTTCCCAGCCACTGAAGATTTAGTGCTGACTGTGGATTCTGCTCTTACAGAAACATTAAAAACTTGCCATTACTTTAACTCTGTATTTATGTTTCTGGATTTTTTCACAATAAATACATTTATACTTTTCATGGACAAAATTCTCCAAAATCTGAATAAATCCACTATACCTTCATGAGGCTGCCATGCACAGCATCCTTCTAAACCTCAATAGGGTCGTTCAGATAATATAAACATTATCCTGTTTATCGCTATTGTACTAAAAATAAAATTTCATCTTTCAAGTCACAGCAGATACAAGCTGAATAGAGCTTAGCTCTTTTTCTAAGTGCCTCAGGCATAAAGAGGTAATCAATCATATTTAATCAATATGTTGTTCAACCATGCAGATTCCAATGTCTATAATTCTAGCTTTATTCAAATGATCTTTAGTCTCAGTACATTCTTCATTGATTTTTTTTTTCTCACCCAGAAAAGGCACAGAAATAGATAAGTGCTACATTTAAAGCTTGGAAATAGCAGTTTAGGAAAAAAAAAAAGAAAAATAAAGTAATCTCTGTTGCCTATTATTATATCCAATATATTTCAGTACTTTAAGGTTTGGAACAACCTTAAAAGTCTTCTTAGTTGTCCAGGCCTTCCTCTCATTGACAACATCCTTCTGTGATTACGGGCTTCAAAAGTACCAATTGCTCACTTTAACATATTTATTAATGCAGTAACACAGGAGCAAACATGCCATGAATAGGAAGTTTAGGTCTTCATATACAGTTTCCATCTACATCCAGGAATGTCAGACAGAATGGATTTAAAAGCCCTAAGAATTCCCATTTAAATTATTAAGCAAACCTTCCGCAACTGCAATTTTGTGGATCGCAGTCCCATGCAAATGTTGATTATTCTTTTTAAAATCTTAAAGCATGACAAAATGCCTCTTACTGTCAGTCTTTTCATTGTCTAGGCTGGAACTGAATAAGCATGAGCATAGATGTTTCAGTTTGTTTGAAAACTATTGAAAAATGTAAGTAACCATTGATCTTAGAATAAACAGTTGAATGTGGCATTTGCTTTCATATTAAATAATTTGAAATGAGAGGAAGAACAGCATGACATTAAAAGCACAATCTATCTTATTGTGTGGTTCTTTTCCAGTGACTTTGTAAAAGCACTGCTCTCCACTTATTCCAGAAGATAACAAGAATCTGCGTTTGGCTGGTTTGATCAGTGAAATGAGAGGCGAGAGAGAATATTTGCATTTAAAATTGCTCTTTAATCTAGCTGTCCTAGACCTAGGAGCAGTACCAGCTTCACAGTGTCTCGACAGACTGGCCTATTTCTTGCAAACAAATTATATATTTGTTCGTAAAAGCAAGAAGCTCATCTAAGTATTCATATTAAGATAAGTGGCTTTCTGTGCAAAAGTCCTCTTTTTTATCCAAGAGTAAAAATGCAAGTGGAGGTAAATACAAAAGCAATGTGTATTTTAGTCTCAAATGTATTCTGTTTTGGTAATTCTTTCCATCTAGTGTAAGGGAACAAGTGATAAGTCACTTCAAAACTCACATCAGACCTCTTAGCAAGACTCACCATAGCTTCTAAAAAAATGTAAAAAAAACTATCACTGGGCAGTTCATTACTAGCTCCTGATTCAGAAGGAAAAAATACAGATCCAGAGTCAAATGCCCTCCAAAACAGGATCTGAAAGCAACAGTAATTTTGGCTTAGATTTGGATTAAGCACCCTTCCAATATTTAGCTTTAATCTTGAGTGGAAAAGTCTGGATGCTCAGATCAGAATATACTGTGCTGAACACTGGCTTTGCCCAGTCAAGTTACCCCATCCCTCCAAGTGTTGAAGGCCAGATTGGATGGGGCTTTGAGCAACCTGGTCTAGTGAAAGGTGTCCCATGGCAGAGGGGTTGGAACTAGACGATCTGTAAGGCCCCTTCCAACTCAAACCATTCTATGATTCTATGATTCTATTATTTATTGCCTCAGTAGCAGCAGACCTACTCAAGCACTCTTCATTTCTTTAGAAATAATGAATCTCAATCTGTCATGCCTATTGCCTGTTTTGTAAGTTGCCAGCAAGACCTTAGCCTTTAGAGGACCCTCAGGTCCTTCTCCACAGAGATGCTTTCCAGCAGGTTGGCCCCCAGCCTGTGCTGGTGCCTGGCATTATTCTTCCCCAGGTGCAGGACCCTGTGTTTGCCTTCGTTGAGTTTCAGACAGTTCTTCTCTGCCCATCTCTCCAGCTTGTCAAGGTCCTTCTAAAGGGCTGCACAGCCCTCTGGGGTATCAGCCACTCCTCCCAGCTTTGTGTGGTCAGCAAACTTGCTGAGGAGGTCTCTGCTCCTTCATCCAAGTCTCTGATGAATAAACTAAATAATACTGGGCTCAGTATTGAACCTTGGCAGACACCACCAGTGACAGGCCTCCAACTAGACCCTGTGCCACTGATCACAACCCTCTGGGATCTGCCATTCAGCCAGTTCTCAATCCATGTCCCTCTGTACCCATGTAACTGTTCTACTGGGTTTTTGTGGCCAACTTTTGATAGTTGGGGAGGCTTCTGTGAGAAGCTGCCAGAAGATTCCCCCACGTTCGTCAGAGCCAGTGACAGCCAGCTCTGGGACAGAACCACCACTGGCAAAGGATGTGACCCCACGGGAGGCCCATGCTGGAGCAGGTTCCTGGCAAGGACCTGCAGACCTATGGAGAGAGGAGCCCATGCTGGAGCAGGCTGTGCCTGAAGGACTACACCCTGGGGAAAAGTGATCCACGTTGGAGCAGTTTGTGGAGAACTGCTGGCATGGGATGGACTTACGTCAGAGTTCATGAAGGACTGTCTCCTGTGGGAGGGACCCCACACTGGAGCAGGGGAAGGACTCCTCTCCCTGAGCAGCAGCAGAAACAACCTGTGGTGAACTGACTGTAACCCCCATTCCCTGTCTCCCTGTGCCTGGGGAGGAGGCAGAGCTGGGAAGGAGTTGGGGGGTCCAGCGAGGAAGGTGTCTTTTTAAGACTTATTTTGCTTCTCATTATTCTGCTGATTTTGTTGGTAATAAATTTAATTAATATCCCCAAATTGAGTCTGTTTTACCCTTGACAGTATTCGGTGAGTGATTTTTTCCATGGTTTTTATCTCAACGCCTAGTGACCTTTCATTATATTTTCTCTCCTGGGTCCAGTTGCAGAGGGGAGTGTTAGAGAAGCTTTTGTGGGTGCCTGGCATCCAGCTAGTGCCAACCCACTCCAACTATCTCGTCTCAACCCAAGAGTTTTCTCACTTTTACACTTCTGAATCTCTCCTTTATCTCACCAGGGAAGTGAGTGCCTGCATGGGGCTTAGTTGTTGGCTGGAGTTAAAACGCAACACCAGGTCACAAAGCCAGGACGACCCCTCTTGATCCCAGAAGCTGCACAGCAGCTGCCAGTTACACTCTCCATCCAAATTCACACTCAATGAACTGCTTTTAAAGTGAATACGGTTCACAAAGTAACTACTTTCCCTTTGCATGTATTTTCTAATGTCAGTACCTCCTCTTCCTGCGGGTAAGAAGTTCCCGTAAGATACTGTCTAGGCTACACTCAATATAAAGCAAGTTTAGAAGGCAAGTAAAAAAAAAAAAAGGCATGAAGTAAGTTGCTCCCCCTTCCCACTCCAGCCCTCTTCTTTTCTGAAAGTTGTTCCAAATGTTTTTCCCTCTGGCTAGGCCTGACATTCAAAATGTTGCACAGGAATACATTCACCACAATGACAGGACTTTACTGTTCTTGAGAAATCTTCAGACATCTGCTTTCATGGATTCTCAGAAAGGCCATCAGGAAACCTCAAAATATTTATATATGGGATAATCCAAACTTTTAAATGCTTATCCAAACCGATTTGAAGTTAGATGTTTCAAGGTCAAACAGTCAATACAATCTCTGATTAGTAGTGCTCAGCAAATGGGTAAAGATTTTTTTTCAGGAAATGCTGTCTAAACATTTAAAAAAAATCTGCTGTAGCCATTTGATTCTATTTCTTGAATTCACTTTCAGATCAACACTTAAGCAACTATATTTCATTAGAGCAAAGAAAAAGAAAGAATATGGATACCCACAAGCAATGACAGTGCATTCATATGTACCACTAACCAAACCAATGGTGCTTGCATATAGTAAGAAAAAAATGGTGTGAAATACTGTAATCAAAAATGAAAAATATAAACTCATAAGGAAGTTCTAATACACTTGTGGGTTGCTTAGAAGCAGAAAAAAAAAGTGAATTGGATAAATTTTTCATTATAAATTAGTTTTTCATCTGTAGGATTAAGTGTGAAAGAACAACAATTACACATGACATTTGCTGCAGGTCAACAAAAAGATCCACTTGCTTTTAGTATCCAACCAGATATCTGATTTATTATATGGTTTATTTAGAAAGAAAATCTGTGTTGATTACTTTCTGCAAAAATAAAAATATTTTCCCTAAAACATAATTTACAATATTATATGTAGATATTTGACAGTGAACTTTTCCTTCTGACAGCACAGCATCAGAGTTCTACCTATTATCTCAGTCCATAAAATACCAAAATGATTTAGATTGAATTTATGAACTTTTATAAAATGACAAGAAATTTTCATTGCAAACTGGTGCAAGATAGCAATCTTATATATTCCTAGCGGTGGAGTATAGATGTTGAAAGGACACAGAAGATAGAAGGATCTCCAAAACATGTGAATTTTGTCCTATAAGGCAGCATGTTTTTTTGCTGCTATCTAAGAAGGGGAAAAAAGCCCCACAAATACATGTTTGTTTTTATTGGACTAATGCATTACAAACTAAACTGACTCTTTTAATTGTGTATATATTTTGTGCTCCTGAGAGTGTACGCATTTCAAAAACATGTGGAACTGGCTGAATGCCTTCCTAACCCTGATAATCCAGCTGCCTCAATTTCTCCTCCTGCTTTCCATATATTTACTATCCAGAAAAAGTGGAAGAAATGCCCCCTAAAAGATGTTTAATACTCTAGGACATTTACTAGTACTGTAAATGAAAAAAAAAATTACTTCAATTATGATCTTAATATTACATTACAAGGGTTCTGTATCTACACAGAAAGGAAGGTCTCATAAATTTTGATATTAACACAATAATATACTCTCTGTCAAGGAAGGGTATACTTTTGAAATTCCATTTCTTAGCAGGACTTCTAGCTTGTTTAATAGTGGAAACTGTGCTGAGCTAAATGTATAGAATACAGGAGTGACTTTTTTCTCCTTGCTTTTTTGCTACTGTTGCTCAGTCGTGATTCTTAGAATTAACAGAATGTGCATCTCTGATTTGAAGTGGCCATGATCTAGTTGCTAAACTACATATACACATGGCTGAGTGAAGCTTTAACAACAAAGATTAATTTCTGTTTCATTTTCCTTTCTTCTGTTCTAGGAAGACTATTAATTGAATAAAAGTGCATCTTTCCCTGGTGGTAGAATTAGGGAACAGATCGGATGTTCATCTTACTCTTGGGCTTGCCATAGCTAGAAAAATTCAGACATCATATTTGATAGCACGTTCTTCCGTATTTGGATATCTGTTGTTATGGTGATAGTTCCAGGAGGAAACATTAATGAGGATGACTTGAAAGCTTTGATGTGGACACCACAATTATTTTAACACCTCATTAGAAAAGGGGACAGTTAGTACTGCTCCTGGCTAAAGATGCATCATTGTATCAGCTTTCATGAAAACTACCTGAATTTCTATTTGTTATGTATCTGTAACACAATGTTGAATACAAATACGTAATAAAAAGGGATTTGGAAAAACAACATGACCCCCTCATTTTCTCACAAAGGATATAAGCTGTTATTCTTAGGAACCTGGTTACAGTAAAAACTGACTTTAAGTATAAAATACAAATTTTAGAATATCTGTATTGCTCTTTTGTGACACCCCAAGAACTATCCAGCATGATCTCTCATATTCAAAACTAAGCTGTGAACAAATCTACGAACCCATATCACCCAGCACAGGCCTGCAGACACACTGCATCACGCAGACTGTCATTCACCTGCAGGGGGAAAGCGTTAAGAGACAGAGAAGTTATTGGCCTGGACTATTTCATCTCTGAAGGACTTGATGTTCATCACGGAGCTTGGCTCACAAGTTGTGAATGAAGGCATTTACTTACATAGTCTTCATAGGCCTCGTGTGCAGGCGGCGGGGGTGGTCTGTAACCCGGGACAGACGGGGCGCCCCTGGCTCGAGGGGTGGGAACGCCCCTGGCCACCGGTGGGACAGGAAGCGCTCCACGCGTCACCGGCGCTCCTCGGGGTGCTTGGGCACCTCGTCCAGGCAGCGGAGGAGGAATGGCACCCCCACGTCCCCTGTGGGGAGCAAAAAGGAATGATCACTCTGGCATGTACAGTGAGGGAAGACATGCATGTGCTGCCCCATTTTAAAGGCTCTCAAATTTTTGCTACTATTTAAAGCATCATATAACTCTGGGATTTTGGCAGCTACAATGTCAAGCACTTTTAGGTAATATCTCAGGCAGAACTCATATTATGGAAAGGTATTATTTTTAAACCATCCAGTGCCTTTTACACCTGATCCTCTTGTTGCTTGTACTAATAAAATTCTAAATCGCTGTAATGCACAGACTTGCAGAATTGCTCCAAAGCAGTTCTAGAAGATGAAGATGACGAATCTCTTCTGTTGCTCTCAAACTATTTTACAAGAGAAGTCATCACTTTCATTTTCATGTTTATTGGTGGGTGGGAGAAATGGATTGGCAGAAGATATTGCAGGACAGCAGAAACTTGCAAGGCAAAGTAGAGGAAGAGTATAAAAGGAGAGGAATAACTTTTCTTCCTGTCTAATTTAGTTCAGCGCAAAGGAATGGTAGCATGAGATTCTACTTTCCCCCACTGCACAGAGAGCATAGAGCACATAGACAAGCATGGAAAGAGGTTTAGCATCCTCCTGGCTGTACTGTATATCTCCCTTGCTGTACCAATTATTAAGTCAGAAGAAGCTGATACTGTTTAAAAAGACTTGTAACTATACCATATGACGAAACAGAAGGGGGATATATCAGGGTAGCAGTCTGTGGGTTTTGTTTCAGAGCAGTATTCTCCTGGGTGTGCTGACTTTTTGGAAGACTGTGAATGCCAGGTGTAACAACCATGCATGACATCCAGATCCACAGTTGTGAATGGAACTCAGGTCTCCTGTAGCAGTAGCAACTGTGGCTTGTTCCCTGCTGAGACAGCCAAATCCATTGAATTAGCTTGTGATGTTCACCACTACAACTTTCAGTAGCTGATTTTAGACTTGCAGAATCACTGAATGGTTTGTGTTGGAAGGGACTTTTCAGAGATCCTCTAGTCAAAACCCCATGCCTTGGACAGGGACATCTTTCACTACATCAAGTTGTTAAAGATCTGTCCAACTTGACCTTGAACACTTCCACTGATGAGGCATCCACATCTTTTTCCAGTGTTTCTTCCCTGTGTCCAATCTCTTTCTGTTTAAGACTGGTAAAAAGTCTCTCTCTTTCTTATAAGCCCTCTTTATATATGGAATGGCTGCAATGAGGTATCCCTGGGGCCTTCTTTTCTCCAGGCTGAACAACCCAGCTCTCTCAGCCTGACTTCATAAGGGAGAGATGCTCCAGACCTCTGACCATTTTTGTGGCCCTCCTATGGATCTGATTCAACATGTCCATGCCTTCCTTGTTCTGAGAACCCCAGAGCTGGATGCAGTACTTGACGTGGGTCTCACCAGAGAGGAGCAGAGGGGAAGAATCCCTTCCATTGACCTCCTAGTCATGCTGCTTTGGGTGCAGCCCAGGATACGCTTGGCCTTCTGGGCTGTGAGCACACGCAGGGCTGCTCTCAATCCCTTCATCGCCCACTCTCTGCTGACACTGGTGATTCCCCAGGTGCAGGACCACTGGTGATTCCCCAGGTGCACTTGGCCTTGTTGAACTTTACGGGGTTCACACAGGCCCATATCTGAGACCTGCCAAGGTCCTTCAGGACAGCATCTTTTCCTCAAATGTATCAACCAGACTACCACAAATGTAATTATGCTATTAGCATAAATTATTACCATAATTATTTAGCTTAAAATACTTCAGATGCAATTCGTTTTTTTTTAATATTCTCCTGGGATTTTTGACTGGAAAATAGGTAAAGCATCCAAGATATAGGATCTGTGCAACTGATTTGATCAGTTGGGCATTTTGCAGGAATTAGGGGCCAGCACTCCACTGATTATGCTTTGAATCCAATTTAAAAGCTGCCAGTTTGTTGCAGTGACATTCTGAACATAATTATTAAGTCAAGCTCTTCAGGGATCCTGGGTGTAAGGAAGACTGAGCCCAGAGACTCTTTGAGTGGAAGATGGTCATGAATGCCAACTGCAAAAGAATTCTAGGTAAGTGCATCATACTTCCGATTAAAAAACTCATGTAGGAATAACTGATGGCAAACATGGTAGACACCTTCAGGGAAAAAACCTCAGAGGTCATAGGAAAGATCAGTTCGTTCAATTACTGAAGAACTCCTTTGTCAGCATAACATAAGGTACCCCCGTATCCTATTTACTCCAAAGTAAGAGTCAATTTTTTAGGACTCACCTTGAAATGACCTCTATGGAGAGAAGACTAGAAGTGGCTAGGTAACTTAGATGCCTGAGGCAACAAAGTTCTTAAGGGTTCACAGCGAAAAACAGGTCTGAGAGAATGTACTAAGATTTTACACTGGCCTTAATAACAAGCAGAGATATATGTTATTTAGATATGAAAAAATATTGGGAAGAATTCAGGAAACATTCACACCCCAATGTTTTTAAATTATGCCAATCAAATTCACTTAAAACTGATAGCCCATCAACAAATAACATACAATGCAGTTTATATAGATAGGTATATTTGTATATATACACAATACAGCTGTAATATGTATAAAAAGTAACTATTTGGCAAATAAAGTTCCACCTAGACTATGTGGCCTTCTCTGACTACACTATTATTTTGACCAAAGATTTTATGCTACTGACCATACTGCCTTAGTACTAGCATCAAAGTATTCTTTCTTAGAAATATCCTCTTCCCATTTTCATAATCAGCTCTCATTTGTTGTGTATTACTTGTATACCACCCACTGTACCCTGTGACCTGTAGATCAGAAAATCTGGAACAATATAGACCACACAGGTTATCAGAAGACCAATATTTTGGTTTACTGACCAGGATATGTATGTAATTGTCTTCTTTTTTTTTTAATTATGATGTTTTTACTATCGCTTACAGTTTGTACATCTACTGACATAACAGTTCAGGTTACCACACCTTGAAGGAGCTGCAGGTGGCACACGGATCCCTCTTCCTCGAATGCCCCGTCCACGTGATGAATCCTCAGAACCATTCAAATATGAAAGTTCTCTCAGCTGCTCCTGGCGAATTTCATCATTATAATCCTGAAATAGAAAAGGTGAAACTTCCTGAAACTTTGTATTTTGGCTAAGCTTAAAAACCACCCAAACCAGAAATTCCATGGATGATATTTGGGTGAACTGCTCTGCTTTATCACTGGTATGCTGAAAATTGTACAAGTGGGAGTGGACAACTACCTATAATATATGGACAGAAAAACATATATGTATGGGTAGTGAAGGTGGTCATAAAGAGCAAGAACATGCAAAATAAAACACAAAAGGCACAGAAGGCATAGACAGAGAAATGTATCTGTATGCAAAATGCAAATGGACTTTCACATACAAAAGGTACAAATTTCAAGCAACTTGTGATAAGACAAAAAAATGTGGTTTATAAATATTTTGTATTTTTGGCAAACTTCCCTGGCTACCTTTATTCACGTAAAACACAAATTCTACCTTATATTGCACATTAGCATGACTGGATGATTTAATACCAACTAGCATCACTGAATGTAGCCTTCAGTTATTTTGTATATCCTGAAAGGAGCTCTCTCTCTAAGAGTCAAGTAACAAAGCTATGTCTACTATAAAAAAATTGTTACATGAAATAAAATAGACCCATTCCAAGTCAGCAGGGTATTGACTTCAGCACTGCAATTTCTGTTGGCTCAGTAAACAGAACACCAGATGAACTTCCTTTACTTACTGATGCAAAGTAGAATCACAGACTCATAAAATGGTTTGGGTTGGAAGGGACCTTAAAGATCTAATTCCAAGCCCCCTAACATGGACACCTTGTTGACTTCCTCTTCATTGGAATGCACGACTGGGAGAGGTGATCCTTGAGTATTAACCATGTCTATTGGGCCCCTCTTCCTTCCAGGGCTCTATCCCACTGCATTCCACCAAGCAGCTCCCAGAAGAGACCAAAGTCTGCTCTCCTCAAGTCCAGGGCAGACCTTGCTGTGCACTCTCCTCCCTGCCTTAAGGATCTTGAACTCCATCATTTCATGGGCAGCCCAGGCTACCCTTGAGCTTCAACTTCCCCACCAGCCCCTCCCTGCTGGTGAGAACAAAGTCCAGAATAGAGAATCTCCCCAGTGGCTTCTCCAGCACTTGCAGAAAGAAGTTATCCTCAAGGTATTCCAGGAACGCATCTGCCCTGCTGTGCTGTTCCTCCAATCGATGTTGGGGAGGTTGAAGTTCCCCATGAGGACCAAGGCTTGTGAACGTGAAGTTGCTCTTTTCTGCCTATAGAATGTCTCATCTACTATAATATATAATAATGGACAATTTTTACTTATTTTACAAGGTTTGTCAAAATTCTTTTGCCAGAAATCCCTTTTTTTCAAGCTTCCTTCCATTGTATCCAGCTTTTTATGGGCTGATCACTGTACTGAAAGTCTACTGCGGCAGCCAGCTCACTGGCAGCACAGCTGTGTGACAGCTAATTATTGTTTCAAAACAGAAAGGATTATTGAATTTCAGCTCTTCTGTCCTCCCACCCTTCCAACAGGCAACTGCATTGACTGTCATGCAAGGACCTGAAAATGCATTACAAGTGACACCTCTTCTAGCCAAGTTAAAGACCAAGCGAACGGTGAGCTGGAACTGAGGCTTTGCTCGTTCCTTCTTCTTCCTAAGGAGGTCCAGAAAATCTGTTTAAAGATATGATCCTGATCCTGTGTTCTAAGAGAGTGTAGGCCTTGTCATGATTTCCTTTCTAAGTTTTTAAAGAGTGTAGCTGGAAAAAAACCTATTAATGAAATTCAGAAAAGAACCCTATTTATACAACATACTGTGTGATAATTGCGGCACAACCATAATTAAAAACAAATCCCTAATTTGCTAGTAAAATAGATAATGGCTTTCATTTCATACCATCCCCAAGTCTTTTTGCACATTTTTCTATCCTTCTAACACTAATGGTTATAAGTTATCATCTTCTAAATCAATGTACTCTGTAAAATACAGAGGGAAAAACACAAAATCAATGAGATCACATTTACAGCAATTGTTGGAACAGGTACCATCTACTGTGCCCTCTTAATATCATCTGTTATTCATACTGGCTTTACAAGGATTAGGACTTCAAACTTGCTGATTGAGTTTACCCTCCAGATTCCACACTGGTGCTGAGACTGAACTTCATTAAGAATGCAGGTACATTTTGTAAGAGGAAAATGTGGGCAAAAACAAAAAAAGAAAGGACCTGCAAGGGACAGAAATTGGAATTTCTGTGTTGCTGCTTTAACCTCTCTCTTTTGGAATATTGCTGTATAAAGGAATTCTACTAGAAATTGCCTCAAAGACACTATTCCTCCCTCAGGTAAAAATATAATTAAAAATCTTAGTATCGACAAAACAGAAAATCCAAATCAAATTTATAATATGCAACAAGATCTGTAAAACTTCACCATTCCGTTATGCAATGCCCTTAGTTTTAGCGTGCAGGTTTTTTGCTGCAAGTTCAGTTAAGAAACAGTGTATTTTGAAATGACAAGGTAAAGACAGCAAAGTACATGGAAGATGCTGGGACAGGTCTCTTGAAAGAGAAAGATTTCATTAAAAAATATAACCCTATATAGATAATTTATCTTGTGGGCTCCTTAAGAAGCATAGTAAAGATCGTAATTTCTAAACCTGAAACCTGAAATTTTCAGCAGAAATGCTCATTTTGCCTCTTCCATTAAACAGAAACATAACACTGAATTAATCTTTCATAGCTGCTACAAGTACAGCTACAGTCAGGGTATCTATCCTGACGAATATTTAATTGTATTTGAGTTCAGAGCCTAGCACATGAGCAAAATTATGCTGCTGATGCTTCACATATATATCCAGTCCCAAGAAAGAGTATATGATGTTGCAAGACATACCTATACTGAACCAAGTACAAGGCAGTAGCTGCACACTACAGTAGTATATTTTTTTTCAGAAACTCCCCCCAAACAACCTCTTTTTAATGTTAAAATAAGCTCATGAAAAATGTCATGTATTTCATAACTTTTCTTACAGCTTTCTAATAGTCTTATAGCTATTCTTAGAGCTGATAATCTACATTAATTCAGATGTTTTGCTCTTGTTTATATCCTTAAAGACATTACTACCTATAAACAGCTTTTCCATTTACTGCTGATAAGGAGGGTGCAATCGACTTGTATCATGGTGGTCAGTGTTTACTAACACAGTGAGCTAACTACCCGTGCCCATGACTATTCACCTAAACATACATCTTGACTTTAGAAATGCCAAGGATTTACAACATCAGCAAAGTCATAGCACCCAGGGCCACCATAAATTGCTGTGTTTATGTAAATGCCTAAAAAACCAAATTACATGTTTAGAGAAAACATTCAGTAGTCCAGAAAACATCAACATGTTTACCCCAAATTACCACAATTATGTTTACTAATGAAGGTTAGGAGTGATTAATTATGTTGGTTGCTTTGACTGTCGTAGGAACAAAGGAAACCCATGTTCAGGTTTTCGAAAGGAAATCAGAGTCTGGCTGGTGGCAGCTCACCCATGGGCCCTTCTGCCAGCAGTGACAGGAGCTGCAGCGAAGAGGGGAAAGCACAGAAGCTGCCAGAGAACTCAATAAACCATTTTGGTAAAAAATAGCAAAGTATGATGCACGTTGCAAAACCTGATCTGAATTAACAAGAACATGTAGTGACAAGGGAGGACAGTTAATAAAGAAATCAAAGGGTAAGGCATAGAAAGACCAAAAGGATTTGGGGAATATATATCATTACCATAACAAAGACTCATAGAAGTCAAGGATAAATCAATCCCTTAAGGACTGTGATCTCCTGTCCTGATGTACTCTGCACATTTAAGTTCTATTATAATTCTATTAATAAATATCATTACTCTTATCTGTGACAGCTGAATTTCATTCTTACCAGATAGTTAGGGGAAGAGTAATTTAGGTTAAATTCAAACTACCTTGAGAATGCAGAGTTATACATGGCAAATCTAAACTGATAATCACAGTATTTCACACTGACAATTCTGAAGCATGAATAGGGCACACTCTTTCACTCTCACACATGTAATATCCTCTGAAGCTCTGTGTTGTCAGCATAGAGCACCACATTCCCAGACATATGTTTGCCCATCCTGCCATACTCTCTTCCTGTGTTCAGGCAGCAGAAAGGGAACAGGAGATGGATTTGGACTCCTGCAGCATTTCTGCATACTGCCCAGCTCCTCACATCAGCAAGAGTTTCAGGGCTCTGTATACTTGCACAGATTCACTGAAGCTAGACAATCTCCCCTAAATTCTGTTGGTGCTGCCTTGAGGCTATTTTCAGGCAGCTTAAATGCCAATTAGGTTGAAATTTCCATTGAGTACATGCTTCAGAAAACTCACAGCCAGAAAATGGGGCACAGAAGACACAGAGAATTTTAGGTAGAGATAGGTGATGGGAATATAGCCCTTTTGTTTGGTTTGGTTTTAGATGCATTCTTATTTTGGACACTAAAAGAGACATTGTCCACATGTCTCCTTCTGTATATGGAGAAGCACTAAAAAACCCTGTGAAAATAACTGGTGATGAGGAGTTCCTGGAGTCCCTGCTTTGTGTTCTCTGTGGCCTTACAAGGGTGAACTGTTCTTCACATGCTTCAGAGCATAGTTAGAACCACTCCCCTGGACTCATGGGGTCAAGATCTGCAGTTCAGCCCACTGAAGAGGCCAAGAACCCTGGAATTCCCACTTTTTAGTTGAGTGCTTTCATATCAGGCTGTTACAAAAAAGAATAGTAGTGGCTGCTCAGTACTAGAAGTACTTGATGAACTAAATCCTGAGTCGATGAGAGATATTTGGCATTTCTCATTACTTTTTTATATTTTAAAATCCTGTTCTAAGACTCCAGTGCACTCAAGTATAAATATATTGAACTTTTCCCTGCACATATCAATAGCATGTATCAGTGTCAGCTTAGGAAATTTAGAACAATTGTGCCAGGTAGGTTGGATAGCCCTCTCCATCACCTAGAATTTGGGTGAGACAGTGCCTCAGGTGGGCATGTAAATTAGTTGCTACACCTGGGTCGTGGCAACGCCTGGTATCAATCCAGGCTGGGAGAATGAGCAGATTGAGAGCAGCCCTGATGGGAAGTACTTGGGGGTGCTGGTGGAGGAGAAGCTGGACATGACCTGGCAATGTCAACTTGCAGCCCATAAAGCCAAACCTATGCTGGGCTGCACCAAAAGCAGTGTGGCCAGCAGGGTGAGGGAGACGATTCTGCCCCTCTGCTCCACTCTGGTGAGACCCCGCCTAGAGTGCTGCATCCAGCGCTGGGGGCCCCAGCACAGGAAGGACATGGACCTGTTGGAATGAGTCCAGAGGAGGCCACCAAGATGATCAGAGGGATGGAGCACCCCTCCTATGAGGAAAGGCCAAGAGAGCTGCAATTGTTCATCCTGGTAAAGAGAAGGCTTTGGCGTGATCTAATTGTGTCATTCCAGTACCTGAGGGGAGCATATGAGAAAGATGGAGAGAGAGACTTCTTAAAAGGGCACAAAGTCACAGGACTACTTTCAAACTGAAAGAGTATGTTTAGATTAGATATTAGGAAAAAAATCTTTACTGTGATGGTGGTGAGGTAATGGGACAGGTTGCCCAGAAATGTTGTGAATTACCCATCCCTGGCAGTGTTCAAGGCCAGGTCGGATGGGGCTCTGAACAACCTGGTCTAGTGGGAAGTGGCTTGAACTAGGTGATCTTTAAGGTCCCTTCCAACCCAAGCCATTCTATGATTCCATGAACTGCATCCTTAAGCTTCATACTTTGTCCTTCTAATGCTAATTTGAAGTTCTTTGTAAAACATGAGATTCATCCGTAGCTGAGCCCATGCCCAACCAAGAAATCCCTACAAAGTTCATCAGAACTGTGGGAACTGGCTCTAGCCCACCCTCCATGGGTGTATGATCGGTATGACGTACGTTCTCAACAGTATATGGAGGAGCTCAAACCCCACAGCTGTTTTGATGTTCCTCGAGAACACCCACGCTCTCTGAATTCAGGCTTAATGTATATGCATGGTTTCTTGGTTACCTACAGTCAAAGCCATCTGTTAGGATGGCTCGTTGCCCATTCACAGATTGTTCTGGTTATCACACCAGAGCATAGGTGCCAGGTGATGATGGGTTTAGATGGACAGCCTGCAGTGCACCACAAGTGACAAAGCTTCTGCCAGAATGACTCCAGTACTGCATTAGCAACACATGCCTCTTTGCATTTGCCCATATATATTGGCACTCAAGTAAGGCCATTTTGTATGCATGTAGTTCTCTGGCAGACCCCAATAAATACATAAAAATATAAATACAAGGCATATGAGCCCAAGGAAGAAATTCATTTCTCTAAGCAATCAGCAGCTTAGCCAGATCCATAGCCATAAACATTATGCGCTTTCACTTGCCTCGTATGCAAAAGGTGCTGTCTTTACCTGCTTACAGTCTGTCTGAAAAATAAACCTTAATTGTGTGGATCACCCTTAGAGATTGAAACACATAAAACAGACCATACATTTCTTTCAGTAGCAGTCTGAATGTGTTGCAGCCAATATGAGTTTCAGCTTCTAAATGCCTATGGGCAGAAAGCAAGCAGACATAAGCTAGAGCCACGTACACTTGCCTTTGAGGTTAGTTGACAGCTGGGGGATTTGTCAGCTTGCCACAGAGAGCACTCACCCAAGCGTGGATGTCATTTTTCTCTTTGAGCATGCACAATTAAATCTGCCTGGCATCATCAGCATGGGGCACCACTCTCTACAAGCGGTGTGGAAGGGAGGGGGGTGTTTTCTCCTCAGCATCTGAAGAGAAGCTGCCAGTCCCAGGGTGGAAATTGTACACAGGCAAAATGCTAAGAAACTTCAACACAGATATTTTAGTCTTTGACAGAATATAGAAAAATAAGTCTCAGCTAATTGTACAATCCATCTAAATTTTGTTTTTCTTACTAAAGAGACCTTTCAACAGAAGATTATTGCAGTTTACATGGAAATGCTGTTAACCACACAAAATAATCAAACTGAAGATGGGTTCGCGGCTTTTGAAAAATTTGCAGAAGCCTATATTAAATTTCAGCCATTTACGCCAATTTGTTCCACCCCTCTTGCTCACAGGCCCCACACAAATGGATACTGTGGTCTGTAATTCATTCAAATGACAGCTATGCTGCCACAGAAGTCGGTTAGCTGACAGCTCCCTATCCCTGAATTTAATTCCAAGTGAGCTCTGGCTGCCAGAGACTTGTGCTTATTTACAGCTGTCACTTGAAGGAGACATGTAAGGGAATTGGTAATATGAACAGAGGGCATATAGCAGGCTGCAGGAAGGGTGGTGTAGCCACCTAATCCTAAAGAAATTGTTATGGATTCCCGCTAGATGTTTACACTGGCTTCTGTGAAGGAAGGGATGTGATATGGCCTGTCTTTCTCCAGGAAAACCCATTTGCTTCAAAGGAGGCAGGGAGAGGAGTAGGACTGCCACTGTTCTCCAGCTGGTTGCCAAAGCTCTGCTACTAATGAGATCATTACCTGCTCTTAAGGCTGGAGTAACTGTCTACTATAATTTACATTGAAGCCAACATAAGTAACAAGCTATACATAGTACCTATGCAACTTTTTTTACTCCAGCTGTGCCAGGTGGGACCCAGATTGCCTCCTGCTAACCCACTGCTGTAGGTTTGCAGCTCCCTAGTCAAGGATAACAGGGACGGCAACAGCAGCCAACAAAATTCAGACGTGTTTACTCTTGTTTAGTGTGCCTGTCTCATCCAGCCTGGCTACAGCCACGCTCCCTCAGTCCCATGTGGCACAGTAAACAAAGCATGCTGCTCGACCTGAGGAGACTAGAAAGGGCAACCAAGAATGAGAAGTCTGGGCAAGAAAGTATATTACCGCATGTCTGTGGAGTGCCCTTTCTTTTACAACTTCTGAATCATTTCAGAACTTTAAAAAATCCTATTAGGTAATAATCTGTACAGGTTGATAGCATATAATATATTGTGAATGAACTTGATACGTGACACAGGAACTAGTTTTTAAAGCCATTTTAGTGGTTTTTTTACTTATTGCAATGTAGGATTACAATAACATGAGCTGTTCTTAGAGTAAGGACTGTCTTTGCAAGCACTAAGTCTATTTTACAGATGCAGAGCAGAAATTTCTTAATAATGCTGCTAGGATATCTATTAATAACCAATGCTGCTAGGAAATCTATTAATAACCATAAGTCAGGAGATAAAGAATATCTTAAATTTCAGTTACCAGAGACCCAGCTGTAACATCCTGGAACCAGAAGCTGGCAGAAGGGTGATTCATTGTAGTCAGCACTCTCTTGACAGAGGAGCTGTGGGAATGGTAACATGGCCTGTGTGTTTGGTCCTCCATTTTTCTAGAAAACAGATTGCTCCAGACTAACCCAGGTTCTGGTCTAGATTCTGCTGCATGCAGGACCCTTTAGGAACCCTTAATATCTCTTTGATCATCCAATTTAGCCATAGTCTGTATCCATGAAGTTTTTTTGTAGGCTTAGAATAAACTAGATCACCCAGGTGATGCTCTGACTGGAGCAGCATTGTCTCCACTCCTGATGGCACTGCACCAGCACCATCACTGCCTGGCACAGCTGCCTGGCAGAGAACAAACTGGTGGCAAAGCTAGACTGACAGCAAAAGAAAGGATGGAGACAGAAACTCCTTCTAGGAACCTCAGGCTGTCACGGCGGCTTGGCTTTGGAAGGCAGCGGCAGTGCCTGAGCATCTTCCCTAGCCAGAGGTTGAGACAGAAAACACAGTATCTCTATTTCTCGTGCACTCCTCCTACACAGCAATCTGACTAACCCAAACTAAACAGCATAGCACATCCCATCCAGTGCCAAGACTTTTTTGCATAGTAAGGGAAAAAAAGAAAGATACATGCTGGGAAGATGGTCTGTAATAGCATCATAAAAATACAAGAGCAATTTTCACTGCTGGAATCAAAGATATTTTCAATCTGCTTGGTTTGAACTGCTATAATCTAAATTAGTTTCATTGCTGATAGATTTATGGATAGCCAGTGTAATGGTACAGAGAACAATCACAGGAGAACAAGCAGGTATGCGAGGAGTCCCCCTTGCCATACTAAATTGTATAAGCGTGAGGAAAAGACAGTGAAAGAACGCTGCTATTGAACCCCAGGGTCACTGTCTGAACCATCACAGAAACTAAAAATATTAAAATAACATAGATTTAGCTTTCTGAAGTTTATGCCTAACTTCACGTGAGAAAGAGTAGAAATATATAAATAAATAAAAAATAGTGAAAGGAAAAGAAACAAACAAGAAAAGCTGAAATCATGTCAGTGGAAAACCAAAGCAAATGGCAAGCTCAACAAATTAGCAACAAATACATGGGTTTAAAACAGCTGATTTAATAATCCCATTAGAAAGGTATACATCAGGTGTAAGATGTTTTAAGTTTGGTTTTTTCAGAATGAGATTTGAGAAAAAAGGAAAGATTATTAAGGAAATGACAAGGAGTAACGAGAGGTAGAAAATAATTCACAAAGAAAAGCTTAGACCATGTACCAAGTACAGATATACTCATTCCCAAGTGTCTCTCTGCTCTCCTTAAAATACATGGTCCTTAAAATACATGGTATGAAAGACTGGGAATGAAGTATATAAAACTGAGTAAGTAATTAATGCAGCCAGATATAGGTGAAAGTACTGTCAGAGTTTCAAGCTAAACAATTTAATATATAGCATGATAAAAATAGAATCAGTTCTATATTTGTTATTTAAGTTGAATATATTTTATTTTGCTATTGCATAAACCCTTGAAATAAGTTTATCCACCAGGATATTTATAATGTCTCCTTTTTTTCTCTGTTCAAAAAGGTTTCAGGTATTTTAATAGAATTACCACTTTTTTTTTTTTTCTGTTAACAGAATATCATCTAATTCCTGCTTATTACTGGGTAGCAAAAAGGCTTTTTGCTTCTTAAATTTCTTCATGGCTGCTGTGTCTACCCTATCCCTCCCCAGGTGGCTGCACAATGAGACCAGCTTTAGATCAAATACAAACTCTATAGGTTCAAGGGGAAAAGTGAAACAAGTTTCCTGGCTGAAGGACCCTCTCACTGAGAACATCTTAACAAAAACAACTGAAGATCAAGCCCAACTATTAATCCAAGAAGTGGCAGTACAGCAGAGGAGGAGATATAGGCTGTCACGTGGAATGCTGTCAGAAAACTTACAGGTAAAAAAATCTATTTATAAACAGCATCCAGAAGCAGAAAAACAGCTGAACAGCTGCATTTATAGCAAGATATTCCATTTAGTATATGATGGTCCCTATTTCATCCCAGCTTCTGCATTTGCTCTAGTGTAGTTCCAAATATGATATATTCCTCCATGAGCTAACCCTAATGATATTCACTGGGCACAGAACCAAACTATATTCTCAAGAGGAAAACCACAGGTATATTGAGAGATGTAAATGCCATAAAAAGAAGTCAGACTTAACTATCATATTTCCTGGATAATACTAGATTCATTAGCACCTAACTTATTCAACTCCATTTCTGACTTTCCAGTTCATTGGCATATTTTCTTAAAAATGGTTTATTTATCTTGAAACAAAACATGATGGAATTTATTCTAAACTTTTAAACAGTTTCATGATGATTATCTTAGCACTGAAGATTAAACTCCAGCTTCCTGATATCTGAACACATTTCCTGTAATAAGAGAAAAAATAGTATTCAATACTTTTCTATTATTTCCAAGAAATGTGATCAGTAATTACACATGGTACTGAAAGGGAAAAGAGGGGAAGGAGGTAAAATGGGCTTGGAAAACACATGTTCAATTTCTTTCCATTACACATTGTTATACTGTTATAGACATAGCAAAGTATTTTAAAAGTGACCCTACCTAGGTCCTTCTAACTGCAATCCATCCAGTTTTGCACTTGCAAACATTTAAACATTTTTAAAATAATACTTATATTTTATAATAGTTCTAATATTCATATCATATATATATATATACAGTATTTAAATAATGGCATGTAAGAACATATATGGTTGTCCTCCCTGCTTATTATGAATATGCATCACTGAAATGTATCAAAATGTCTAGGTCTCTTTGAAGCTACTAACCTGGACCCTTATCAAAGAAAAGCCTTAATAAATTTAATTCTGTGCTATGACTCAGAAATCTACAAAAAGGGAATTATTAAGTTACTTTTTTTTTAATTAACAGAGATGAATTATTCTTTATTTTTCTTATGTTATAGCAGAAAATGCATACATGAGGACTTGGCGAAAGGAATGCTCACAGAACTTTTCCTAAGCCAGATGTTAATCACTCTTTTATATTAGAACCATATTCTTCAGTCTTTTCTAAACAGCTAAAACAAGAAGTTTCTGTAATTGTTTATTAAATCGGTGTGAAACCAAGTATAGGTGTTTAAAATACAGCATATATTGATGACCGGTTATTAAGTCAATACTCTTAATCAGTAATATGACTAACATTATCCTGGCCATAAATTGCCTTTCCTAAAGTCACAGTCTGAATTGGGATAGTGAAAATACGGCTGAGTAATTAGGAATTGAGACTCAAGGTCTCACCTTTTCTTTTTTATCCTCAAAATACAAGTCCAGATTGAGGAGGTGTTACATGAGTAAACACAACTCCTATGCCCTAAAGTACTTTGCTGAGCTCAGTGCCACCTTAAAGGTGGACTCACTAATTCCATCTGGAAACAGGATCCCAGCAGCTGTTAACCAAGTGCCACATAAGCTGAATTTTCCAAGCAGATTTCCCATTCAGCACAAATATGGAATGCTTGTTCAGAGCCCATGTGAGTGCCACTGACTCCACCTGTGCTCAGGACAGTTACCTCACTCGTACAAACCGCACAGACACACCCAAACCAGCCACTCAGAACCTTGCTGTCTGATGATCTCAAGTGTAACCCAATTTCACTCCAGAATCACAACTGGGGTTTGACATCAACCCTATATCACAGACCATGAAATAAGATCCCACTGATTTCAGTTTTTTTCTGTGACTAAAGGCTGGGGGAGGTGACAAGTTGTGGAGATACAGGAGTTTTAGTCATATAGCCAAAAATGTGACTTCGTTTATTTTTTATCTAAAAATAATCAGTAGTGCATTTAATAAGCCTCAGCTGTGATATGAATACAAAAAATTTCACCTGAAGGATGATTCCTCACCCGTCTTCTATACTGCTAGAAAGTCTGTGGTGAGCTATCAACATCAAAACATCAGTAAATAGCTGTCACCTTACTTTGCATGTTTTCCAACCAAAAAATTATATAGACTTATAGTGGAATTACGTGGAACTGAATACAAGTGATTGTGAACCCATTAGTTCCAAATTATTATTTAACCATACTTAACCCAGTTCTACATTATTGATTTTAGAAGCATGGTGGAAATCTGTGCTAGACATTCCTTCTGGTTTTCCACTCAATTCAAGAAAAATGTTCTAAATTTAATTAAATGTTTCAAGTTTAGGACAACTAAATACCTCATCTTTCAATATAATAATTCACTTCATCATAGAGAATATGAGTGGACACTAAAGAAATACCAATAACTCCATCACATGCTTTTTTTGACAGAAAGAGTGCTATAAATGGAATGAACTGAGACTAATTTATTATTTTTTTTGTAATTCAAATGATCAATTCTTTTAACTGAAATGTATTTAATTAAAACCAAAATACATTTAATTTAATTTTAAATGTTTGCCATGTGTTTCAGTGATTAATCTGGATAGGTACTGGATATCAATGTCTCATTATGCATTTATATTCAGCACAGCAAGCCAAGGCAAACACACATGACTTCAAGGTGCTGAGTATTCTCACTTTCCAGTGGCTGCAACTAATCCTACTTAGCAGCAAAGGTAGATTATTTTATTGAACTTAAGCTTTCCAGACCTGAGGTTTATGAGATTAAAGTCTCCAATCCAGCTCTCTGCTGGGCAGGTCTCAATAACCCACAGTTATTTACACTCATTACCACCTGGGCTAAGTAGATTGGGTAAAAACCTCATGATTCTCCTGGATTCCTTAAACCTTCTATAAATAACCTGGGTTGAAAATTTCTGTCTTAACATGAAATTTTCATGTCCAGGCTTTCCTGCTATCATGCTAGAGCCTCACTAAGGAATGCTGAGAATTAACATACCTGATATTGCTGTTAAAAACCCAGAGTTTTTTCATCAGTCAACTTTGTGATTTCAGGGAAATCACTGGGAAAGTTTAACTGCTCTCAAGTCTGCTCCTGCAGGTCTGTTCACCAGCATATAAACCATTAGCTTTATTTTTCTACACATAACAACAATGAGAAGACAGGTATCAGACACCTCTTCTTGCCTGTACTCTTTCCTTTGAGCATCCTTTTCTTAATCTCTGCTAAAGGGAGAATTTGACACTAATTTCCAAAAATTGTTTTCTGGACAATCACCATCACCATGTTCATGCTAACTGCATGACTGTGAATTTATTTTTATTTTGAAATATTTGGCGAGGTCTGTCTTCTGTCCCAGGATTCTTCAATCTAAAGAACCCCAAAAGCAAGCCAATCCCAATCCTATACTTCCTTCTGTAGAAAGAACAGGAGCAAAACTTTAATTAATTCATTTAATTTCAAGTGGTTCTACCCTTTCTCTGGAGATTCTGGACTCTGCTGTAATAAACTGCTGCCCCTGAATGTCTTCTATGCTCTTGAAGTATAGCAAGAACTATCATCCACATCCTTATGAAAAGGATTTTGAAGCAAGAGTAAGCTCGGAAAGCTGTTAGAAGAACCTTTTTTAAATACCACAATACATACTACTGACCAATAAGTTAGTTTTCCTCTCTTACCAAGCATAGCCCATAGTTTTTTCAATATTTGGAAGCCTCCAAACAAGTCTTAATACAAGCCCAGCCTTATAAATGCCACATTTCTGCAACTGTCTGAGAAGTGCATCAGGTGTCTTTGTTTTAAGTCGAAATTTCACTTCACTGATTGCCTTCATGTGGGTTTTCAGATTGGCAGAGATCAAGTACCTGGGAGAATGTTTGTAAATATATCAGCTCTTGTTGACATTTAAGCATAAACCTAGATATAAAGAAATTAAAGATACCCCATAGAAATCTATCCAGTATCTTTTCAAACACTGCCAGGTGCCCTGCACAAACCAGGAGCACTTCACATTTCTCCAGGTTTTGTTCTATTGGCAAAGCAATCTTACCTTCATCTCTCTAGGGCCATTTCCCAGCACCAACTTAAAATATCCAGAACAAGGCAAAAGGCTGTATGTGCTACAAAACGCAATGCAATCCACCATCAGCTCATTTTTATACACTCAACACAGTAATGTGAAAATGTTGCCTTTTTTCCTTATCTTTTCTTAAAATCATCAAACATCTGAGGGGAGCTCAGGGACTGGTTGAAGACTCAAGCATGACTAATTAGAGTATGTCTTCTGTATCCGAGTGGGTCTCTCGGCATTGTGTAATTTCAGAATTTTCTATTTCCGCAAACATCATTTACAGTTAGTAGAATTATAATTTTGTTTTCTAGTTTTGGAAAAAAAGCACTTGTTTCTTCCTAATTAATTCCTATTAACACTTTTTTTTTCTTCTCATCAGGGCCATAAGTTTGAAGATTTGGAAAAGAGAATTTCCACACATTACCAAGAAAACCCCCTAAACCCCATTAAGACAACAGATTATCAAGCACTGATGAGTATGTATTTGTAAGAAGAAAATAATTTTTATAAAGATGTGAGCAGGTAAATCTGTATTTTCAAGGGTCCGGGAGTGGGCCCAGGGGTTGTGGTCAGTGGCCCAAAGTTCTGCAGGAGGCAAGTCCCTATTGCTCTACTCCAGGGGTCGATGCTGGGTCCAGCAATGTTCAACTCTGCTCATGAGCGGATGACAGAAGGGAACACTCCCTCAGCAAGTTCACAGGTGACACAACAGGGAAGTGTCTGATACACCAGAGGGCTGTGCCACCATTCAGAGAGATCCTGCTATGCTGAGAAACGGGCAAAGAGGAATCTCATTAATTTAGACAAGAAGTGTGAGGTCCTACACCCGGGGAGGAATAATGCAGGCACCAGCACCTGTTGGAGGCTCAGTGGCCTGAAAGCAGTTTCCTGAAACTTTGCAGAAAAGGACTTCGGGGTTCTCATGAACAACAAGCTCACCAGCTACCAGCAATGTGCCCTCAGGCCAATGGCACCTTGGACTGCATTAGGAAGAGCACTGCTAAGAGGTCAAGGGAGGGGATTGTTCCTGTCCACTCAGCACCAGCGAGGCCACAACCGGCTGTGCTCAGTGCTAGAATTCCAAGTAGAAAGGTACAGAGCTACTGGAGTGAGTCCATCATAGAACCACTGAGATCATTAAGTGACTGAGGCATCTTTCACGTGAGGTGAGGCTATGAGAGTTGGGGCTGTTCAGCCTGGAGGGAAGAAGGCTTAGGGGGATGTCACCAGTGTGTATAAATATCTGAAGGGAGGGAATGAAGAAGAGGGCGCCGAACTGTACGCAGCAGACCCCACTGGTAGGACAAGAGGAAACAGCTGCAAATTAAAACATATGACATTCAGTCAGATCATGCAAAACTGTCTTTTTTTGTTTGTTTTTTTCTGTGAGGATTCTGAACAGTGGCACAGGTTGGCCAGAGATGTTGAGGAGCCTCCATCTTTGGAGATATTCAAGAGCTCTCTGGACACCGTCTTGGGTACCTGGAGGTGGTTGAACCAGATGACCTCTGGAGGTCCCTTCCAGCATCAACCATATTCTTACTTTGTGAAAGGAAATCCTATGTTGTAAATTATTTGATGGCTTAAAAACAAGTTTCAGGTTCATACTAGGAACCCATACAAAACTCTGCTGCTGAATGACTCATTTCTTATGCTGAACTACACACTCCCAAAATGTGGGCTTAAGTAATTCTGAAAAAGTCTTTTAAGTGTCATCACATTCTCCTGCAAATGTAAATTAATTCACATTTACAGGATGATATCTCCTTTAAGATGCAATTTAATCTTCATAACAGTTCTATTTCTTTTAGGTCTGAGATTTTCTTGCCATGCAGGTTTCATATCATCACATTAGAAAATGCCCAGCTAAGACTTGCTAGGGTTTATTGCCATGTTGTATTCTGTTAAGGCAGCCTGCATTTACAGCCATGTTTTGAAAGCACATGGTCATGCAGCTGCAAAATCCTGAAAACACAAAAAACTGTTTTCGCAGAGTTGTAAATCTGCTTGTTCCACATGCCATTGTGTGTGCCTGTACTTGTACTCATCTTGTATTCACAAACACAGATTTTGCAAGGAACTAGTGTTCATCGCTGTGAAAATGCATTTGGATCTTTCAACATGGTACATGTTTCCTTTTCCTGTTTTTATACACAGTCATAAGTCAACAAAGTATCAAATTTTTTGATTCAGTGCTGGCTGTTTTTCTGAACTACAGCAACAAAAGGAAAAGTCTGAAGCTTTTTTATTTTCAGTTCAAATGGCCATTTCAAATGCAGAAATGTTGATGAGTCATGTTAGAAGCATACAAACTTTTTGAAAGTGTATTTGGCATATACCACTGGCAGCCAAAGAAACATTTTCACAGACAAGCAGGTCTGTCTGCAGTTCAAGGCAAGATTTTAAATGGGAACTTATTTCTACCTTTTCCTTTCTATATCTTTGAATTATATTAAGGCAGCTTCATAAAAAATTCCGTTCCATGGCATAAAAAATCTAAGAAAGCCTAAGTGAACTCATATGCTTAATGATTGCATTTAAATTTAAAAATCAGACAATAAAAAAATTCAGCACTGGGTTATGCAATTTGTTTCCTGGGAAAGAAATCCTTGGATTCTGTTTTGTCATTCCCTAAGTTATACGTATTCTAACTGTAAATATTTCTACTCTTTCAGTTTATATATAAATGTGTATATTGATCCTCTATACTACCAAATAGTTTGTGGTTTCAATAATGCAAAATAGAGTTGTTCTGTAGCAATTAAGGGCTAAAATCCTGCTTTATGGGAAAACTTCAGGGTTTAACACTAGAAAAGAAGAAATATGTGCAATGTTTTCTGTATAAAATTCAACAAATAGCTTGTATCTTAGTTTAATGCCAATGATCTGAGCCTACAGGCTACTATACTAGGACTGGACGAGTGCTAGAACATGATTTTCACACTAACCTATGAGAAAGGTTAGATTCTTTTTTGTCCCATAACAACAATGGTTTTGTTTCTCATTGTGGAAATCTGATACAATAGCTTAATTATCTGCAAAACCAGTATCTTCCAAGTTCATCATCTTTGGTTATTGTTTGGCTCCATGATTTGAGTTGTTTGCTATTCAGCCCTGAATGCTGATGGGGAAAATACAATATATTGCTCCAGTGGCAACTATGGAATCTAGTTGTCACCAGTGACATTACAAGCTGCCTTCTAAAGCAGATGTTGGATAATGAATTTCCTGCATTAAGACAGAAGAGTACTGCAACACTCAGTTAAAGTTAATACACCAGATGCATAAGTTATGGAAAAATGCTCATCCATTTAAGACATTGATGTGATTAAATAGGTTTTTGAAGTAGAAGTATGATATAAATCATCATACATTATCAGTACATCTCATTTTAGAACAGGTACCACATCAGATATAAAATTACAGTTTATATCTTTCACATTCATCTGGCACAGACCAAGAAGATGCAATAACAAACCACTAGTTCCTAATTTGAAATTAATTATATGTATCTGGGGTTGAGTACTAGCACAGTCCAGCTCCACAGAAATGTCTAATGAAGTTTCCATGATATCACACATTTTTTGCCCAGGTGTACTCTTTCATTCGATACACAGTATACAGCTGTGCTGAGGATTTATCAAGGTTAAAGGGTGAAAGGAAAATTGATCTCAAACACACTGCCTTTCAAAATGAAAACTTCATTGCGATGGCCTCTATCTGGATCACATCCACAGATTTTTCTTTCATTATCGCACTAGAAAGAAGGTTTTTTAGTTGTGTGAGCCATCCTGTAACAGACTGATTTTTTTTCTTTTTTTTTTCATTTCATGGAATAAAACATTAACTTCTATATGATGAATAATATGGTAATTATTTTAGAACATATCAAATTTAATAATATGCATTTCTTATCAGACAAATTCAGCTTTTTCAGTGTCACTCAAGCCTGAGTATAATAACATGATAATGATGTTTTGTGCTATTACCCTGCATCACTTATTGTCCACTTTAGCTTTCAGATAATAAAATGCATAAGGAAGAGATTTTTCCTTCACTGTTTTAGCATTTTTGGCCTATGATTAAGCACACATGATTACACTGTTGCACTGATTGATGCCAATTTGGCATGAGGACATTTCGCAGCAATTACGTTTGGTTGAAGTATTCAATATTACATGTCATCCCTCTAGGCTCAGAATATAGTGCTATTTAAAAGCTGGAAAGCATCAAACAATAAAAATGTATGTATATGTGTATGTGTACATATACATACACATATGCATACATGATCATACATATATAGAGAAAAATACCCATATAAGAAAAGACTTCCAGATGATTTGTGTGTTATCATAGATATGCACTCTTTTAGAGAATTTGTCTTATCCGCATAATAAAATAGGAAAATAAGAAAATATTAATCAATTTTCTATTATTTGTTTTTAAGACAGAATTCTAATGACTTAGTGATTAGCCTCTTTTTTAAAAGCCACAGAAAATATTTTGGTTTAGCTCCCTGCTGGTCAGATTATACTTACTTTAGCAACTTAAAGGACTTTTTGCAATTATAGTACCCATATTCAGACATTAAGTATTTGAAGAACAGCATTAAAAGATCATTATTCTGTATGAAATACAGTTATTCTATTAGAATCACTGTAATAGAGGAGGAATCTGAAAATGATGACTTTTTGTGATGATCACTATAACTAGAAGTTATTTCAATCATCTGTTGTTCACTTACATATAATGCTCACATTCTTCTTTCTGAGTTTGATTTTAGTCTTTATTTTCTCAGTTGGATTTTTTTGAGTATTTTCCGGCTACACTAACTGGCACTACTCTGCCCTGCAACAAGTGAATGGCTCTATGCATACTCTTATTTGTATGATGTAAAGTTGGGGCTACAGATGGACTCTACTTGCATTTATGGAGATCAAAACTAAGAAAAACTAAGAAAAACTAAGAAACATAGTTAGGACTTGTTGACTGACCCTTCTGTTACAAGTTTATTTTTAAAATTGCTTTCAGTTTCGCAGGTATTTAAAATCTGACTGAACATGTAAACAAAGCAAACACTGAACTGAGTAACATGTGGATGTGCAATGTCTGTCTCTGCCTGAAAGTGTAAATTTGTGTTCAGAATAAAATACACCTAAAATATGAGAATATGGGAATGGTTTTGAGATATGTCCTTTGGTAGGGATATTTACCTGAATGTGCAGGAATTTTCTTTAAGAAAGACAGGGTACTAGTAGATAGAACAAAATCTTTTAGAGATCATCTAAGACAGTCTTTAACTAAACTGGACAAGAGAGCCTTGAGCAGATTGGAAACCTTAGCGCAGAAAATGTCCTCATGTAAGGACAGATACGTAGTATCTGATCTATGAACTTATTTTTTTATTTTGCTTCTGGTTTTGATATTTGCCTGGTTCTTTCCAGTATGATAGACGTATTAAAACAGATCAATTTGCCTTGTATATAGTGGCACATGTCTGTGGCGGGTTTAGTGTTTTTTGGTTTTTTTTCTTTTTTTCACTCCTTTAGTACAGAAAAAATAGGTGGTTTATTCAGTAACTATATAGGAAAAGTGTCAACTATACAGCACGCTAGCCATCTAACACAGCAAGATTGCTCATTCATCCAGATCTCTTTAATCTATTAGCCTGACAGGAAAGGTACGTGAAAGCTTTCAAAGGCCAAATTACAAAAATTCAAATACAGTCTAAACTACTGAACACTTCCATGTGATGTCCGTCGGGCACTGGCCATAAATTGACCTTGGCAGAGCTATTTACACCAATGTTTTAGATGCATGACTTAACCTGGAGTAAATAAAAAGGCATTTATCACATCAGAGTCTGCATAAGTAATCCCTCTCATTCTTGGACTTTGGCTCCCACTCAGCAAAGTTCAGAAAACTATCAGGAAGGTTTAATAATTACAGTTTCCGTTACTCAAACAGAACAGGTTTGTTACAATGAAATAAAATGCTATGTCTACATTCATGGAAATGAATCAGCTGACAAAATATGTTTGCTATAAAGGTTTCATAATTGTTTTAGGAAGACTACCACAGTATGTGACATATTACAGAACAAGAATAGCTATTAGGATGATAGAGTTGCAACCCATTTATGTTCTACAGTATTGTAATGCTCTTCCTTTGCTTACTTAAACACCTGAACAAGCATACACACGTTTAAAGGCAGCCTAAAACACAGGTTTCTTGACTTTTACTCTGAAGCTGATGGAATATTCATCATTGTACTAAATGAGGCAGGAGAAGTAGCTGCTTCTTATGTATTCTATAGGAAGCAACACCATGTGCAAATACTTGTCAGAAAATTTCTGTTCAGTGATACAGGAAAGCTTGAAGATTGGTTTTCATTACAAATTACATACATTTTCTACCTAACAGAAAAATCTGAGGAAAGTAAACCAGACAAAGCGACATCTGACTTCAGCGAACTCTCCTAACAAAAATCAATCTGAATGCCTTTAAGACAAGTTTGAAGAATAGCATATCAGACGTTCTTAAACATTCTTCTAGTAACCACATGAGGTTGAGCCAGTTCCAGTAATCACTGTCTGGCACATCAAAGAAATCCTGGAGTCATAACTTCTTATTAGAAAAGCAAATGTAACATTTCTAGTCTTTCCCCTGGAAAGTCAGAGCTCATAGTGCAATCTGATTGCTGCAAAGGCACGTCAGTGAAGAAGGGTGTGTTGTTTGAAAATTTCCTTCCCACTCCCATCAAAACACTTGTGAGAAATCCAGTTAAGAAAATCCAGAGGAAAAAAGCACTATGTCTTCCTTTAACTCAGTCATATTCTGTTCTGGTTGTGGGAAACTCTGAAACTGCTAGCTTTCTAGGTCTTGAATTTCTTCCTACTTCTTTGTCCTGGACAGAAAAAAATCTGTTCACCATACTCAGGTCAGGAAAAATTTGCACTTATATGAACAGAGAAAAGGAATTTAGCTTGGAGCTAGTGGAGATTTTTCAGTGGGGAAAGGAGAGTCAAAAATGATGGTGGGGATTATCTGGAGGGATAGAGAAGACTTATCAAAATCAGAAAGAGAGGATTCCAGTGTAATCTGCTCCTTGTGTTAACAACATGTGCAATCACTTGTACTGGCAGTTTGTTTGCTCTGATTTTTCACATTATCCAGGGGCTATGTGTGTGAAGCTGTGGGTATGCATTTACAATGGTTAATGAGTACCTTGCAATATCTCTGGTGACACTAACCTCCAATCTCTGCCTCCCATTTATTATGTGGTAGAGGTCTGTGACAACTAGCACAAAGCCCGTGGAAGCAGTGTATGTGCTCAGGTCTGCTCCTCCTGTATGAATGCAGTATTAGAGGATACATGCTGCAGTTTCCAACCTTCACAAAGGACTAGAATTCCTAAACCGAAACTGCAGTTCAACATGTACACATACAAGAAAAAAAACCCTGAAAAAAAACATAGAATGAAAACAAGCAAATTTTTGTTCATTTTTGGTTTAAAATGTTTTTACTAGTTAATTAACTTGAACCATAGAAGTAGTAAGTAACAATATTCTTTAATGAGTTTCTTCATTGATTGTGTGCAGAAATAAGTTCCTGCTTGTATATTTAATACCTGTTTACTTGAATTATTCTATCTAATACATGCTTATGTGAGAGATTTTTAAATAAGGTTCCTGAGAAATTTAATATACTGAAAAAAAGACCTTTGGTTAGACATGTCACTGTTTTGAAATGCATTACAAACATTAGAAAGAATCACTGTATGCATCAGATGACGAACAAAATTATTGTTATTATTAAACTTGTCACTAAACCTAGAGGCTGTCAATTATAACTGCTATCATCTGGCTCTCACTTTTTATTAACATTAGTAAAAGAGAAAAAGAGACAAAAGCACTGATGCTGGGGTGCTGCAGCAGCTGTGGTCAATGAGAAAGCACCACTGGCCTCCAAGAGGCACAGGTTCCCAAACACCAGTTCGTTTCCCAGGACTTCTCAAATGCTTCCCTCACCCACTTCTGTGACAAAACAAGGTAACCTACAAGTCTATTTTCTAGTGAAAAAATGCGTTGTTATGGCTGCTGATCTCTTGACATGCAGGGATTTTTTTCTGCTTCCTCACCTGCCTACTGACACTGCTGTCCTTCAGCATTTCTGACATCTTAAGAAACAGCCTATTCTTTAAATGCTCATCTCAGCACAAATTTGTGGAGACTTGCTGTTCTTTCCCTGTTCTGTAGAGCACATCAGTTCTGACAATGACAGGAGCTGGCATGACCCAATCACGGAGCAACAAAGAAATAACTTGCTGATGTTGCTTGTGAAGTTGTGCGAGTCCTGATCCTCCGACTATTTAGAGGACACAAGTGCAGCGTCCTGTTTCTCTCCAAAAATCTGCAAGAAAATGAGGCCAGTGATATCTTGCAGTTCTCAATCAGAAAACTACCACTTAATACATTAAAGGGACTGGTATTGATAACCAGTATGCAACTGCACCAGGAGATGGAGGAAGGAAGGTCCTAGAAGCCAGACTACATGGATGGCAGAAGATTGGGATGGCAGACAAAATATTGGAGCTTCTGAGCATAATTCTGAGCCATCATATGGTAGAATTAAAGCTGAAAGCAAGCACAAATTGTCAAACAAAAAGCTCTGTAGCAAAATGGAGGTGGTAGCTGCCATCCAGTTCTGACAGCTCCCCTCCTGCAGCCCCTGCAATCACACTGACACGGTGGTGTCTGTGGCCATGACCAGCGCTGGGGCTGTGAGCCCTGTGCAGCACAGAAGAGACATAGGGCTCTTCCTGAACTGCCATGCATCTGTCTGTCCCATGCCCAGATGGAAAGGGTGTGAAGCCTGTATCCTGGTGAAATTATCTTACTATTTATAGCATATAGTGGAATTGCATGACACCCAACAGTTATTTAGGCTCTACAATAAGACTGAAATCTGGTTATTTGTCTAAAGGTCAAAGAAAGGGTAGGCACTTAAATGCTATGCTAATCAAACCCACAAGCTATTTAAAATACTAGATGAAAAGTATACATATATTTACACTGAACATGACTTATGATGTTAAAAATAGAAGAAAAAGCAGAGAGGGAAGAAACAGATGGTGTACCAAACATCACAAGTGAGTAAACAAGGAGACATAAGCAACAAAGTCACCACAAAATCAAGACCTGTCAAACAAGTACTGACCTTAGCAAAGGCACACTCGGGCAGACACAGGCTCCAAAGGCATCTCATGGTGCCATGGGGCACATCACTGAGACAAGGCTTTGTCAGGATGTCGCTGTGTCCCAGTGACTCCAGCAGCACCTGTTAGACTACCTGTGTCCTCCCCAGCAGCTGCTCTCTGCCACTGCCATCGTCTGACCTGTCGGTCTGCAGCAAGTCTGGTCATGGGTGTTGCAAGGCCACAGCTGTGTGGGAGTAATTTCCCCTTCTTTTTCCAGACACCTGCTCACCCTGTGATCACTCCTTTCTCAATCTCATCTTTTTCATCTGGTCTATTTACACCTTCTGGCAATTTTAAATATCATTCAGCTTTCACATTGTTCTGATTCCACCTGTTATTCCAATCTTGCCACTCTATTTCCAAGAAGACATGATTTTTCTCAGTTGAAAATTAGGAGGAGTTTGCTAAAGGAAAGAATTAAAACATCTTTTCTATCTCATGGCATCTATGATGGACATGGAAGAGCACCACTATCTGACATCAGTGAAGTCCCACATACACCACTGTATTGGGTTTGGCATGGCCAAGCTTTGATAGTGGGGGGGGCTACAGGGGTGGCTTCTGTGAGAAGCTGCCGGAAGTTTCCTCTATGTCCATCAGAGCAAATCCCTGGCAGCTCCAAAGACAGATGTGCTGCTGGTCAAGGCCAGGTCAACTGGAAATGATGGTAATGATTCTGTGATAGCATATTGAAGAAGAAGAAGAAGAAAAAAGTTATTGCTCAGATGTAATTTGGCCAGAGAACAGCAGGGTGAGAACACGTGGGAGGAACAGCTCTGCAGACACCAAGGTCAGTGCAGAAGGAGGGGCAGGAGGTGCTCCAGGTGCCAGAGCTGAAATTCCCCTGCAGCCCGTGGTGCAGCCCATGGTGAGGCAGCTGTGCCGCTGCAGCCCAGGGAGGACCATAGGGATGCAGAGATCCACCTGCAGCCTGGGGAGGAGACCCATGCTGGAGCAGGTGGATGTCTGAGAGGAGGCTGTGACCCCATGGGAGACCCGTGCTGGAGCAGGCTCCTGGCAGGGACCTGCAGACCCATGGAGAGAGGAGCCCATGCTGGAGCATGCTGTGCCTATGGACTGCACCCTGTGGAACAGTGACCCACATTGCAGCAGTTTGTCTCTTGTGGGATGCAATCACATTCAAGAAGTTAGTGGAGAACTGTCTCCCGTGGGGAGGCCTCATACTGGAGCAGGGGATGGACTCCTCTCCCTGAGCAGCAGCAGAAACAACGTGTAATGAATAACTATAACCCCCATTCTCTGTCTCCCTGCACTGCTGGGGGAAGAAGTAGAGCTGGGGAGGAAGGGGTGGGGGGGAAGGTGTTTTTAACATCTTATTTTGCTTCTCATTACCCTGCTCTGATTAGGTTAGTAATAAATTCAATTAATATCTCTAATTCTGGTCTGCTTTGCCCTTCACAGTATTTGGTGAGATCTCTGTCCTTACCTCAACTTGTGAACCCTCCATTATTTTCTCTCTCCCGTCCCGCTGTGGAAAGCAGTGACAGAGAGGCTTTGGTGGGTGCCTGGCATCCAGCCAGGGTCAACCAACTACAAGCACTTACAGTGGAGGATGGTGCCACTCCAGCACAGGACTTTGACCTAGAAACATGGCATCCAGTGATTTTAGCATGGATGAATCATAATTCTTGTAGGGAAGGACAAGTGAAAGGGAAAGTAAAAGAATAAGGGTTCCTGATGATAGTTTAACATTAACAATCTTTCTAAAGAATCCTTTCCCTAAAGCTTGCTTTATTCTTCTATAAAGATTTATCCATTTTTGTCTCCTGGGAAAACAGTGGACACCATAAGCATAATACATTGTTGTACATCCTTTTCACCTTTACTAAAGAGGAGCTTATTTTCCTCAAGATGATGGATAAATGACCTGCCAATAGTCAACTTGTTGCTAGGCCTATACTCTCGGCCTACAAGCATTTCAGTAAGTCTATTATTTTTAGCATAGTCATCTCCCTGCTTTTTTTCATACCTACCATTCTTTTTTCCCTGCCTAAGTGGGTCACTTGTATCATCATCATCATCATCACCTGCGGTGCCTGTTTGATCTAGTTTGTCCATGGACACTGTTTCTTACAAAAGAATCTTTGCTGCACTTCAGCAACAGAAGGTTATGATAATCTACATATCTTTATACATATTGCAGCATATTCATAAATGAGGCAACATTTCAAGAGACACTGCTTATTTTAGCATCTCAATATACTATAGTCAATAGTAGTCCCTGTCCTCCTTGAAAACTATTAATGTAAGACTGACAACAGAATTTTAAGTCATTACAAAGAAAAGAATTAAGCATAATATTCAGTTTCCTGTTCTTTCCTCTTTTGATGTAACTTTCTGAGTTGTTACCACAGATTCTTTTCCAAAATTTGAGAAGGCTGTGAAGTAGATATATTAAACCCCATTATAGCATAAAAATCATTAGTTAACACAGATCTTTCTCATACATTCATTAGCTGCAGCTTCTTCATTATCAGTTGAGGTCAACAGACTGAACAAGTGGATCATATTACCCACTTAGAAAGCTTTATATATTTCAAGCTCTTGTACCTAATTTATCCTCATACTCTCTATGAAATAGGCACAGTAATTAAGCATGATTATGCTAATTTTCCTAATTAGGCAGCAAGTGGCATCAATGTTAAATATATTCCATAAGTTTATACAGTGAATCAAAAGCAGAAATTCTTACCTGACCACAGTGTTTGACTACAAGTTCCTGGGCATCTGGGAAGTTACCTACAAGTTCATGGGGAGCTGACTTGGCTTTTCTTTATGAAGAACATACAAGGACATCAGGATGGAAAGAGATAAACCAGCATCATCATTAGCACACCTTTAAGATGCCAAAATTTGCTAGTCCAGTGATACAGAACCCCTATGGGACTGTCCTACTCTTTCCCATATCCAAACCATCCATCCGATCCATTTCAAACGCAGTAAAAAGTTTACCCTTGCATAAGCAACTTGCAAAAGATGTAGAAGTTTAAACATCTGTAGCATACGTACAAATACAAACTGCATTCTTTTATTCCTACTAATTATTACAGCAGCCTTTTTTTTTCTTTTTTTTTAGCATACTTATAAAAGTAAATACTAAGAGGCTTGAAACAGAAAGAGGAACCCACTCACAAAAGCACAGCTTAAGCATCACTTTCTGCATTGAACATTGGGTCAAAGATACCATTAGCATAATTGCAGAACAGCCAGTGAAGCTTTCAAAAATGTGAGTAACAGCATAAAGGGCAGGTCCATCATTTATAAATTAATTTCCCCTGGCCCTGAAGAGAATAATCATAAAGGGCTCATTTTTCTCTTCTTTATTCAATCGTATCAGTTAAAATATCAGTTTACAAAGCACATAACATTTCAATTGGATCCAATAGAAATAGCAATCATTGCTTGCTCTCTTGGACTTTTACTCTCTGGTTTCTATTATCCCATTAGTAGGTCTTAAAGCCAACCAGCGTTTCAAGACTTGAGCTTTATAGGCAAGCTCTTCCAGATCTCACATTGCTGAATTCTGGGTGATTGTTGTCCGATTCACACATCAGTCACATGTATCACAAAGATGAACATAGAAAATTTTCTTTCTCTAGGAAATAGAGCATACCTAACATCTCATTAAAGTGCAGAGATGAAAAAACTATTTTTCCTAGAAGAAATGGCCATCCTATTTTCTACAGTTCTATGTTTTCTTTTTAAACAAAGTTATGAGTTAGCCATTTGTTAGAGGAAAAAGGTTTTGAGACAACTGGATCCAAATTTGTTACATCAGATATTTCAAATGATTCAAGAGAGATGAGTGACTGAGTTAGAAGGTTGAGTTAGAGACAAATTTAAAGTAGAGTTCTTATTTTTAGCAGCATATCTTAGACGAATGATTCCAGTTATGTTACTGTATGATACAATAAATGATGAAAAGAAAAATCAATTTTGATAGCATTATTAGTCTTGCTTCTATGAAGACATCATCTTCCTCTATTAAGCCACACAAGTTAGACGCCAAAGAAACTGAGGTTACATGCCATTAAACACCAAAACCCAAGCTAAGCATCTTGAAATTCAGTTCCTGAAAGTCTTCATCTCCTATGTGGTCAGTCTAGTGATGAGAGATTTAAATTGCACATCTACATAACACAAACACATCTGCTTTCTTTGGGGATAGTGAAGAAGAAGAAGAAGGAGGAGGAGGAGGAGGTATTCCAGGCGCCAGAGCTGAGATTTCTGTGCAGGCTGTGGTGAAGACCATGGGGAAGCAGGTTGTCCTTCANGGAGGAGGAGGAGGAGGGAAAGAAGAAAGGTTGAGTTTCTAATGGGTATCACCTGGTGATGGGATCTATCTGCACCCCAACCTTGGCTTTCCCCTCCTTTTCAACAGAGAGGGTTCAGTCAACTGGGGGCAGGTGATGAGACTGCTGCCACACAGCTCTTACCACTGGGTGCCTGTGTCCCAATATGCAAAGGAGGATGTTTACCTTTGCTGCTTACTAGCTGTCTTTAATGAAATGTGGAAGAGAAGACAGGAGCTTGGTGTTAGGGCACTCAGGGGAATCACCTCGTCTGGTTTTGACACTCATATCAATGGTCTTTGTTTTTAAGGTCTAAAACACGGACATTCCAATTTCTCTGTTGAGATCCTATTAATTATTTTCATCATCAATCTTTAAGACTGAAATGTTATCCATACTATTTTTTGCACATGCAAAACCTTTGTTCACAGGTAAGACAGTGTAAGCAAGAAGCTCATGGCTTATGTTTGGTACTCAATCCTTTTCTGTACCTACTTAATCTCTTTCAGAGGTATCTAATATCTGTCAGAGGTAATTTTTAGCCTAACTTAAGAAGCATTTCTGAAGACAACGTGTCCTTAGCTTCAGAATGTTCTACTTAAACAGACAGTCATGGAATTTCAGAAACATCTCCTGGGGCCAGTATGCTTACAGACTGCCCTACAGGGCAGAAATCCACCTGCAGCCCCTGGAGGGACCCCACACTGGAGAAGGGAGAGTGTGTGAGGAGTCCTCCCACTAAGGAGGAAGGAACAGCAGAGACAACAGGTGAAAAACTGACCATGACACCCATTCCTCATGCCCCTCCTGCCACTGGGGGAGGAGGAAGAGAATTCTGGAGTGAAGTCGAGCCCAAGAAGAAGGATGAGTGTGTGTGTTTTTAAAATTTGGTTTTTATTTCTCACTATCCTACTCTGATTTGACTGGTAATAAATTAAACTAATTTCCCCAAGTCAAGCTTGTTTTTCTCATGACAGTAACTGCTGAGTGACCTCTCCCTTATTCCAACCCAGGAGCCTTTTGTTGTATTTTCTCTTCCCTGTCCAGCTGAGGGTCAACCCTGCCAACACAATACTGTATAGACTAAGGCAATGGATGAGGTGGACAATGGATGGGGAAGAGTTTCTGCAGACAATACAACTTTCCTTTCCTTCACACAAATATACAGTGAGGAACTGTTCCCTCATTAAAAAAATCAAAAGTGCTACAAAAATAAGAGTAAGTTTTATTTAAATAGTTTTAAAAATGACAACTTTGTCCTTATGTCTTCCAAATTTCTCTCTTCTCAAAAAGCTTGTAATTTAGGCACAACCATTTCACTCAGACCCACCACTGGGCAATAGTAGCACCAAGAAAATGTACATATTATTCTAATTAAGTTATCCAGTAATGCTAACAATCAGTCATTTAGATCACTGCTGCTTAATAACTGACTGTAATTTGTTCTGATAAAACTATAAAACATAAGACATTTATGGATAGAGCAACTGCAGGCTAAGCAGGTCTGATATTGGTTAATAAAATCTGAAAATAATTAGAAAAAATATTCTCCATGCCCTATTTCTTTTGGCACAAAAATGCAGGAAAATTAGTCTGTGTAGTTAGTGCCAAGCTGGATAGATTTGAATCCTACTTCCAAAATGAGGTATGGAGTTTATGACAACCATCTGCTGAGATCTCTACCCAATCCTGCCCAAGTGAAACTAAAATATTGATCTAAACAGTTTCTTTGTAATAATGGAAAATTTAACAGCAGATTTGTTACCTGTACTTGAATATTACAATGTCTGCCTTCTCTTTATAAATTGTAGACGTTAAAACAAGACTTTTGCACATGCAAGATCAAATCTGCCCTTTTCCTTTCAGTTTTCTAGAACACTGAAAGCCACAGACACCAAAACTGAGAGGAAGGCCGAGTTAGCTCTAAAATTGTAACTATAATCCTGACCTTTTTCTGGTTTATCTGATCTTGAAAGCAACAAAACTTCGTAAGTTTCCTTTTCTTCTTTTTTCCCAAGGTTTTCTTGAGCACAAGTTTTTCTTTTGGCAATAATTCACAACCTATACAGGCTTAAATGGTACAATCTCTTCTGCTTGATTTCTAAACTCCAGGTCTACTGCAGTGCAATGAGAGGCTCTACATTATATATCACATGTGCCCAGTAAAAATTTACAGCATCTGGTGTCTCATAAAATGTACCTGTTGGTGTCGCTGTCTTCAAACAGCAAGAAGAGCAAACTACAAAAGAGGAAACACCACAGCTGAAGCCACAGCTTCCCTGCTGGAGCTTCTGCCCTGGGAGTCTGACATCAGCTTGCTCAATGGAATTCAGAACCACATTTTCTAGATATGTATGTGAATCATCAATCCATATACTAGGAGATGAGTAGAACATTATGGAGGAGTGAAGGCACATACCACTCTTTTTGCTGTGCTAATATGACCTGCAGGTAAGAATTTAATATCCCCTAAGATGAGGACTACTCTTTGGATATGTGTTTTAATCTCAGGATTTAATGTTTAACAATCTTAGCTAAAAATTAATTCTTATCCTCGACAATTAGAATTTATTAAAATTCCTTGACAAAAGAATTCCTTTACTTTGGTTTATACTTCCATGAATTTTTATATATTTATATTCAATAATAAGGCCAGAGTGGAAGGGTTGGCCTACCAAAACTCCCGACTTCGTCATCTTGTTAGAGCTTCTTTTTCTTTTCACTTGGGGAATATTTTCAGTTTTTCTAAGCTTGAAATACAGCAAGTAGAATAATGAAATACATATCTGTATTTCTGGACTACTATACAACTCTCACACTTCTCTACAAGCAACTGGGGGTGAAGCTCTCCCAATGCAGCACAGCAACAGGATACAAGCATAATGTCATACTAAAATGATACAAGCAAAGTTAGATTTCTTTTAATTTTGTCTAAGTAGTTTAATAACTATGAATATGGTCAATGAATTAAAATGTATTTAAGAATTGCCAGAGAATAGAGTGGACAAGTTACTCACTGACAAGAGAGAACTGCATAGACCTACAGTTCATCCTCACAATTACTTGATTTAGCACTCCCCAAGAGATTTCACAGCTGCCAGCAGTGTTTTGACAACACTGTAAATAAAAAAGTTTAGGATGACTTCCGTATGTTCTCTGTAGTCTTAAATGCTACATTTAAGAATTTTACATTAACCTAAAATTGCTAAAATAAATACTAACATATACATTTAGAAAAGTGCACAGTAAATATTGAAGAGGATAAGACTGAGGTTTACAAAAATAATGAAATAATTTGGCCATGTATATCCTGAATAAGGAACTGTAATACAACAAACCTCTCCCTTCCCCCTACCCACACCCCCAACCCAAGTGGCAGACAGCACTCCATTAAGCTAGCAGGAGTGAGGCTGAACAGGTGAAAGAAAATATTTTACACAACAGGTAGGGAATTTCTGGAACTTTTCTTCACAGAAACACACAGAGGCACACGGTATCTGCAGATTAAAAAACGGATAAGGTCATAACCAACTGCTACAATTTGGAGTTGGCATTAATAACTCTCTGCTGAAATCCAGACTGGCTTATTTCTTTCAGGATGCTGACAAAAATTCAAAACAGCTTGTAATTGAGCATAGCAATTATTTTTAACTTGCATTTCTTTTGCTACTTCAATGTAATTGCATTTTCACAAGCTATAGACAACAATAATACAGTAAATTTAATATCTGTAATTTTGATTTTGCCATATACTATTTTTATAGTTCTTTTACAAGGCACACAGATTGTTTTCAAAAGAACAGTCAGCACTGGCCCGGGGATAGAGATTACCTGCATTATTCTTCCATCGTTAAATACCACAAAGTTATAATTGGCATGTTTGCATGCCGAGTGTTTTCCTCCTGATGGTACTACTCAAACGAAAAAGAAATTCAGAGCAATTAAAATTGTATTAAACTCCAGCTTTCTACGGCCTTTCAAGGCTTTTCTTCTTGAGCACTGGAACTCCCTATCATGCCTTCAGAAGCTTCCATTTCAAGCATTATACTTCATCCTTCAAAGGCTTTTCTACTATTTTCCTTGACTTTTTTGCAATGAGCTCAATTCCTAGGAACACTGATGTGTTCTAATGGCCTATACAGCAGTGAGAAGAAAGAAAAAATTGCAAAATACCATATTTCTACACTTTTCCATATGAACAAAAGTGAAATTTGCATTTGCCCTGAATACAAAAAGCAATTAACAAGTGAAATTGGGCATTGGTTTTTTTTTTTAGTGATAAATTATGTGTTCACAGCTAAAAGAAACACTTCCATTTTAAATTGCCTCGCACAGTTTACTTGCAGAAACTATGTCCAAAAGGATATGGGTACCTGGCTAATCCTTGGCAGCTCAATTCCTGAAATTCTGGCTTTGCAATTCTGTCTTTTTTTATTTACACTTTCAAGCATTGTCACCAGTATAACTATACAACACATTCTGTCAACAGAAAATTAAGTAAAACCTATTTTACTTAATTTATCTTCAAAATATACAAAGGCAAATATGAGCTGAACATTGATCCCTCACTTCTGAGGATGATACATGTCAAATCCATAATCTTTGACCAAAGTGTGCTGATTTCCAATTTGGATTTTATATGTTATCGAGGGTCTGAGGAACTGAAAAACTTAAGCAAATCTTGAGAGCTACCAAACCTCAAGAACAAACAGGAATGAAAATACTTTATCTCAGCTTGACGAGAGTGACAGGAGTGTGGTTCAGCTGTTTTCAAATTATGTGACAGTGGTGAAGGACTACTCTAGAGAATTATTATTTTAATATTGCCTTACTCAATACATCCCAAGCACGTCTGACAGAAAAGTCACAGCAGAAAAGACAAAAAATGAAAATTTCATTGTGACAGAAAAATTTTTCACTTGGGAAAGTTTTTCAAGTTTTTTTATTCCCAGCTGGCTTGAGAGAATTATAAGTTATCAGAAACCTCTTATGATACTATCTATTGTTAACGTTTTTAATATCTCCCACAGTAAAAACTGTGAAAGCAATCAAGCTACTGACATTTTCTTTCCACTTTCACTACAGCTTTTATCTGATTAAAACACAAACAGAGATACCTAAGCCACCCAGAAAAGATTAAAAAGGCTTTTCTTTTCTTTCTTTGTGAGTCTGCGTACTTCCTGGTTGTTTTAGTTACCACTTTTGCACAATAATGTCCCTTTGTTGTATGCTACATTTTTAATATTTTAGAATTGATTAGCTTTTTCTGTGTTAGTGTGGGAATTATTCCTTGTATATGGGGCTCTTGATACTGACTCCTCTCAGCTTGGTCATGGACAGATTGCCAAAAAAGAAGATGCTAAAAAAGGTTAATTCAGAAAGTGGAATGATCAGAGTTGCTGGAAGAAGTAGAGCTCACTCAGGCATCCATGAGAGCTTCTTCCACCAGGCAAGGCCCCCTGGTGCCCATCTCACACTGGGGAATGAAAGTTGTATGGGGAATACGTGCTTTGTCCTGAGACTGTTTTGGAAACCTGGCTGTTGTAAACGACATATGAATGACATACGTGATTATGAATGGCCACTATGAAAACCTCTGTATCACAGAAAACTCTGTCTATGCATATTTATCGCATGCTGGCACATTTAGGTCATACCTCTGCCAAATCAGGGAGCAGGATGAATTCCTGCAATATCCTGTTCAGACCTGAAGACCAAGTTTGCTTGATTTTAAGCCTGTGTTGAGTAAGTACGCGAGGGAAACAAGTCATATAAGGCTTCAGAAAGGGTCTCGACATTTTTTGACAAGGAAGTGTAGGCAAGCGTAAGCAAATCATTTAAGATGTCATGACAAGGCACAGAAAATGTCTAGGTGCAGAATTGTATTCAGATACTTTATTCCTGATTTAAAACACATCTACAGAAGAACTTCGCTCTCTACCTGTAACTGATTCATTTCTATCTCCTTTCCTAAATGTTCCTGTGTAGTCAAGATTTGATATTCTTGGATGGAAATCATTATAACCTTACTGATTAGTAGACTCAGCTACATAACAATACAAAGGCAACTCTACTCACAGTATAATTAATAAAACGAATGAACTATCTTAGGCTTCTTTCTTCAAATGCTCCCCCACCTCCCAACAACTTCTATCATCTTGTTTAATTAATGTGATTTGAAGTATCAGGGTCACACACGACTTAGAGGCAACTCGGTTTCATGTTTATTAGCAGCCCACATACCCAGGAGCACAGACCCAGAAAGGTCCTCTGTCAACAAACTAAATCGTACCTTGAAGCAAACAGCAAAGTGACTAAATACTGAATATAATCTGAACGTGTTTTGTGTGGTAGAGACATTCTGTGCATAACTCTGTGTCCAAATAGATCAAAAAATCTGGCTCCACATCTCCGCTCATGAGACTCTGCAAAGATCTTTTGAGATCAAGAAGCAATGGCAGATTTCACCAGTCAGAGTACTAACTCATGGCTGCATCACACCTCAATGAAATCTTCAGCCCAAAACAGGACATAGAAACACCTTTGTTGCCTTTCTTTATAAATGACACTTTCTTGGCAAGTCCAGAAGAAATTACTTATTTCAGTGGCTCAACTGACTTTGAAGTCTGCACCCACTAGGACAAAAACCCAAATCTGGACATTCACTACCTGAGAATACTACCTATAAACCATAATTTTTGAAAATTATTAAAATAACAAAATGAAAATGATCCTTTATTAATGAAGGCTATACTAGTACACTTCACTTAATCAGGACACAGATAATTAGGAAATCTGGTTAATTAGGACTTTTCCGAGGAAGCTGAATTAAACCAAATGAGTTTTGACTGGCAAGGGACAATGGTTAATTGGGATGATAATTCCACTTAATTGGTATGCCTGCGGGCAGTTAAGTGGTCTGTGAGGCTCAGAGGCTAATAACAGCCTTTCTTTCCTCAAAAGACCTGTGCCCATCCAAAATCAGTAAACCAAAATGGTTTTAATGCCCCCATGCACACATTAAGCATCATTCAAAAGTTCACTCTATTCAAGAGGTCATCATCGTAGAACTTTTAAGGAAATTGGAAGTACTAAATTTTCTCCAAGTATGTTTCACCTATGAGAAAGGAAATAAAAGACCTAAATTTTTCCCTTGATGCTGAAATACTTTACTTTACTGCTTAAGTTTCTCTCAGCTATCAGATTCCAATATTGGAAAACAAAAAAACCCAACAAAACAAAAACCTCAATAACAACAACAAACCCAACAACAACAACAAAAAAGAAAACAACAGAAAAAAAAACCCCAAAACAACGGAAGAATAAAATCTAGTACTACCAGTACAAAATTGCATTTGCCATTCAAAGTTATCTAAATCCCACCTTGCTGACTCCATCATAAAAGCCGTAAGGGCAACTCCCACACCGTTGGTCTCAGTTTCCTGTTCAGCATCCTTTCTCAGCACACTGGCTGCTGTGTTTAGGATCCCTCCCAGCCACCAGCCCCTGTCCTACCCAGCACACTGCTGTACTGCAAGCCTGACTCGAGTGCCTTGACTATTTGGCTCTTACGGCAGCAGAATGGATTTACTATCACTACACGATGGTATATGGGACAGGTAAAACGCACAAAATGGAATGTTCATCTCCAAAAGTTAAAGTTTTGCTTTTCCTTGAGGAAAATAGTATTTTGAGGCTCCCTTGACCAAGAAATGAGTTCTCATATAGCTTTAAGACATTTTTACAATCTTTACTCCTTCAACTGATTTTTTCTGTATTTCAAAGTTTCTGACACATAGATGTTACAGCTGCTTTAGCCTCATTTAAGAAAATGGGTGAAAAATAAATTTCTTATCATTTTCCCTTGACTACATCATAGCAGAACGCTTAATTTAAAGTAATAAAAAAAAAGATAAAGACTTAATGGCAAGTTAGACAAGCATTAGTATAAATTCCAGCTTTTCCTGGAGCTTAGGAACTAGCAATGGAAAGTCAGAGAGAAAAACAGTAAAGAAAATCACCAAATATCTGAAAATTAATACACTGCAATGTGCATGTATCACAAGGAAGAAAGTAATGAAATTATACAGAGTAAATGTTCCATATTTAATTGGTCAGACTCTAGTTATACAGACAATCTTTAAATTTGATTCTCTAGTAACCCAGTGCTGATACAAAATCTTACAATATTGACAACATGAAGGGAGATATTAATTTAACAGTATTCTTTTGTTTAATTTGGACAATTCTGTACTGACCAGTCATCATCTACAAGATGTTTTCTAAATCTCTTTGATAAGTGCAGTCCTACAATTCCAGTCAGTGTATTGATATGCCCCTGTCTGGCTCAAGATCTATGTATTTTTAAAAAGTACTCATATAGACTATTATGGAGTTTGGGGGCACATGTATGTGGGGACAGATCTACATTTGCTTTCTTATAAAGTACCTTATTTCTCTGCATAGAGGGAGGAAATAGGAATCTCTTCCAAACCCCAGGGACACAAACTTCATGAAAATGAAATGTCATTAGCAGCACTCTCAGATATTTCCTGAGGATATGATCTCCAAATCAAGTTTTCTAACTGAAAAAGAGACTGTTCAGTTGTTCACTGATTTATATTTATGGCCTTACAATGTTTAAATTCAACTAGCAATTTTACAAAAGGAGAATATACCTAAGCAAACCCTATTAAAGTAATGAAAAAAAAGAGTGCTTTTTATTAAAATACATGGCTTCATGGCAATATTGAGCTCCGTCTTTTCTAACTTAATCTTAAAGAAAATAAATTACTTCTCTGATTTTAATTCAACACATAACTAAAATATTCAACAACTCCACTAAAATATCACAGCCCTAAGATATCTAAAGCCTGGCAGGGGATCTTGTCTCCATCTGCAGATCTATTCTTTGTAATGTTGACTGCTCCTCTGAGCATGGTGAGAGCTCTTCAAAGCATGAAGAAATTATTGTAAAAGAGCCCTCACTTCTGGGCTCTTTATCAATGCCATGACATCTGCCCGTGGACACACACCTTTACTTCTTATTCATACACATAAAACCCTTTCCTGCTATACACAGCTCATGGGAAAGATCCAACACAAACGAAAGCAAGTCTTGTATTTCCCTGCAACATAATCCCATGGTCTCACTCTGTTAACATTGTTACTGGAGAAATTTGTACCCAGTGGAACTCTGCACTTAACCAACTGCAACAAAAATTTTGGTATGATCCTAGGTAAAAACATCATTTAATTATTTGCCTTCTTCTCCAGTTTAACATACTTCCCACAAACTGCAAGTATCACCAAGTAGCTTTAAACTGCATTATACTGCTTGGAATTACCTAATTTTCTTACTATTTTCCCCAGACTCAACAAAGAAGTCAGAATTACTGTTGCAAAAATGTAGTGAGACTTAGTAACTGAGTAGTAGAAGACCCCTATGGAAGGTTTGGGGAAGAAGAAATATCTACAAAAACTGAACAAAGATGATCAGTGAACTTCTGAAAAGACCTTGTAATCAAACTGTCATTCCCAGGAGAAGGAGTCCCAGCTGAAGCAGTCCCAGGGTCTGACAAAGTCAGGCACACTAACTCACAAGAGAATTCATCTCTTGCTCTCCAAAATCATTGATGTCTATGGAAAGAAATAAAAAATGTAATTTAGTGTCTTTTTCTCTGAGTCATCTGATAACTTCTACTGTGTGTGTTTGATCTTTTCTGCCAACTGTGCTTATTTCTGACTCTTCACCATCCCTGCAGTTCTAACCCTCTCCCAACTGCCCTGACTTCACTCAAGAAAATATGGCAACTACTGTGTGTTTTGGTCTGTTTTAATTTTTATTTTTTTGGATAATTTATAGCCAGGGCCAGGTATTTTTCAACCAACACGCATGAAAAGATGACATTGTCATGCTGGTCCTTACAGTATCTTTGCACGTATTGTGACATTTTACATAGTTCTTTTTGATAGCACTGAGCAAAAATTCAAGTGGGAAATCAAACCCTAGTTTGCCTGTCAATCTCTGCAAAATTAAATCTATTAATATTTTATCAAAACTGTGAGCATTCTGTAATAATTAATCGTAATTTCTCTTTGAAATAAAGAACATGCACATCAATATATTAATGGCAATGTGTGATTTTTACACAGCATTTACCAGTTATTACATATATCCTTCTAGAAAATGCTTCCATCACATTTAAAGAGAAAAATATAAAAATAAACAATATAAAAATTATTGTTTTCTCATACATTTTTGAATTAATTTTTCATAACTAAAATAATAGAAATATTTATGGTACTCTTCATTTAAAAGCTACTTTTCCTGAAAATGTAAATTTCATGAAAAATTCAAGGCATCTAAATTTCTCATAGATGCTGCAACCACAGATACTATCTTTCCACTGCTATTCATAAGTTTTTGTTAATTCATTTAAATTAATTTAATTTTCATTATTTATTCCCCTTGGTTTTCTTTAACTTTCCCATTCTGTTATTTTTATTTTCTCCATTCTTTTCTCCTTTACATGTAGTCTCATCTATAGATGTGACAAACACCAGCTTAGAGGATCTAAGAGAGAATTCACTGGTAGGATCTAGCAACTGGCACACAGTATGTAAAGGTGTCCAAAAAATAGGGCAGAAAAGACCCTTCTTTTAAGCACTATCTCATGGGGGCAAAGCAGATAGGAAGATGGTAATTTACTGCAAGGACAATGTTCACAGGAGTAGAATCAGGTTCTTGGATAACAGGAATTAGAGCTTTATTCAGGCAAAAGATGGAGTATTGGTGTGCTTGTGTTACAGACCACTTCATCTGTGCAAGAAAACAAAATATTCCTTCTGCTCTTACTATATAGGAAGAAAAATATGTATAATGGGACTGACTTTGTCTTGGGGATATCTGCTAGATATCATAATATTCAACTGCAAGAAAACTATACTGTTGCTAAAAGAGACCAGGTAGTATTTGGTGTTGAAGAGCATCCTACAAGCTACCCTCATAACCCAAATGCCAAAGACATTAAAAAAGTGGTACTGGGCAATAAGATATTTAGGTTAAATGCCTCTTTCAGAAAAAAAAAAAAAAAACACATAAAAATGACAGTAAGAAGGATGTACATGTATTTTTTTTTATGTGGAATCTAACAGGCCAACACTATAGAATAATAGACCACACTGTATTATAGCAATATACCTCCTAGTAAGTACAGAGATATGTATCATTATATGAAACTCAATACATAGACTATAATAATATATAATAATACACACAAAATCAATGTAGATTCTCTGTTCCCGCTGGCTTTAAACTACATAAAATCACTTCTAGCTCAGAACTGATTAAAGAGCTGAAGCATAAGTTGAGATTTAATTGATATACCATATAAATAGCCTTCAACTATGGCTGAATATAGTAATTCAAATAAAAACAGACTAGGATTTGGCAGAAAACGAGATAGATTCAGATTTTGTTTGTATCCCATTTTAATACTAGGATTTGACTCAGCTGTTAGTTTGAAATGCGACAGAGAAGAAATTATTTTTAAGTGATATTGCAATACACAATTACAGTACAAAACAAAACAGGCTTTTGCAATCCAGCAGCAAGTATGATTTCTGACCATGCAAAAAGCCGAGCACTGAGTGAAGACTGATGAACCAAATTAAAGATCTCTTTAAACATACTGCAACATATTCACACTGTTTGGGAGACAGACGGAGATGGAAAAACCACATTCTTGTGCAGATATGAAATAGCATATCAGGGACTCATCCCATTGTATAACATTAATTACCCACTGAACCACACAATATGTGGTAGTCAAGGAGACAGTCAGGATTTCCATTGCCCAAATATTTTTTCAGAGCTTTGTATCACCTCTGTCTTTAACTTCACCTGCCTTCAGTCCGGTATGCAAGCTCCCACTCTGGATACAGCTCATTTTAGAGACTCACATAAATCTATTAAGTGCTTTTCAAAGCAAAATACAAGTGTAGACCAGCCAATAGCCAAGGCATAACCTGTCTTTCTGATGTGTTTATAGGCAGAAAAGAAATCTCAATCGAAATCAGAGCAAAATCTTTGTTTAATTTAGCTTTGGTTTCTTTCACTGATTTTTAACTGATCAGTTTACGGGTAAGGACCAGGCAGAGATAACAATTGTTTATGCCATGATTTACCATGATGTTACACATGCAATTCCCCTTTTTGACACTGAGGGAATTTTCTTAGCCCTTCTGAGATAACAGCCCAAACCCACTGTAACTACAGTCATTTTACAGCTCTTGGTTGCTTTTCTCTGTCTGGTTTAACTCAGTGACCCATGTGTGTTATGCACCTAAGGAAATCCTACAGGCTAGGGACTCATGACTAGATTAAAACAACTCAGGAATGTGTCCTTAGAACAAGGTGTTACTCATTCACTTCCTCAAAAGTAGTAATGATGTAAAGCAAATAATGAAAATAACAAACAGCTATCAAATGTTACTCTAAAAGTGACTTTTTTTTCCCTCTGCAAAGTTCTCCATGACCTTTTGAAGCCCATATTGGTTGGAAAAAACATCACCTTTTGCCTCTGTTTTTCTGCCAGTTGTTCCACTGACAACTCTTGGACAGTATAAATCTATTCATCATGTCTAATCAGAATCTTAGAGCCCAGGTTTAACTACTGTTCAGTGTCTTCTTACTCCTGCATTTTAACAGAGTTTATAGAAGTAAATCAACAATCAAAAGGAAAATGCTGAAAAACAAGGACATTTTCATTGTTTTCAATTCCTTCTTGTACTGACCTGCTTAGGCTTAACTCCGTGGTAAGTATCCATTATAAACAGACACGTTGAGTATGTACCTTAATCAGAAACAGCCACAGATCCTGCTGAGCTTGTCTGCTTTCAGGAATTTCTCACTTCCTCCAATCTGGCTGTAAAAACTCTGATTTTCAACAGTGCTATAACTGAGTTGTTACTCACTGGGTCATTCACAAGTTACGCCAACATGGAAATAACGCAGCAGTTGAGTTGGTGTCCAACAGACACAAACCTTGTTCTAGCATGTCAAAAGGAGAGAGTTCAAACGTCTTTTCATGTTTAGTAAGTAAGAAGTGAAAAAAGAAACTGCATGCATCAAAGAGTTTTCAAATAGCTGAGAGAAAATGCAAGCAAGGAGGTAAGCAGTAATTGTACTCCACTAATTTAAATATGCAACATGAGTTACTTTTTCTTAAGCACGCTTCTGTTGACTCCTGCATCTATCCTCAGCCCTCCTCTCTGAACGAGCTCCTGTCTGTACTAGCTAGTGATATTCTGTGCCAACATTCCCAACTGAGTCCCATTTACAGCCTTGGGACTGCCTCACTCCTCTTTGTGCGTAATAACCTTCAGTCAGCTCTGAACAAACTTGATCACCAGAGTCATCATATGACTCTTCAGAAAGACTATGCTTTGTATAGACTTTCTTTCAAAAAAAGGCTTATGTACCTACAAGAATTTCCTTCTGTTTTAATCCAAGTCACAGAGAGTTTCCCTTTGCAGTTAATGACATATGGGCAGCTCTGGAATGCCTCGTCTCCTACTAAAAGCCTTTTCCAGTTTCACACTTAGTTTATCTGAAGGTTTTGTCTCTCACCTTGATGTTTCCAAAGTGAAGTGCGTAAACTCAGAAGGCAGGCAGGTTATAAGATGCATCCTAATTACCAGCATTTATTGTATGCTGGTGTAAGTGGGCTGATGGCTGGGAATGTACTTCGAGATACCACTCTCACACAGGAAGTCTCTTCATCTGCTAAATGGCTACAGATTTTGCGACAGGGTCTAAGTATTGCACCACCTGTGTAGGTCTCACCCAAAAGAACATGCTGTGTTAGAATGAAGTCCAAACATGAAACACAAAGGATAAGAAATCAGCCATTAGAAAGCAGTGCTGCTGCTCTTACACCAGTGCACTATGGCTCTTCTCTACATTCCTGATTTTTTTCCCTAAAATTAACATTACTATACTAGTAACTGCAAAGTATTGCATCATTTTGGTAAAATACAAGTATACCACGCTTTATTTTTCCAGCTACACAACTGATATTTATGGAAACATCCTGTTTTTTCTCCATCATTAATGACTGATAATGCTACCATCTTCAGGGATTGAAGTCTGTATATTTTTAGGATTCCTTTTATTTCTACTGTGTTCCTTGAACTCATTTGTATTATCACTGCATTGCTACCAAATATTTCCTTCACAACTATTCAATTAAATATGGAATTTTTTATTTTATAAACTTGATTTCCGTTAATTTGTCTTTTGCATCTTTCCTGATTTTTATACAGTCATTGTTCCTAAGTTTTTGCCATCCCTTCATCAGTGAGGTTGAACCAAAACCATATCAAAGTAAAGCTGGGGTTTTTTTAATGTTGAAAGCTGTTTTCATAGTCAACCACCAATCTTTCCTTTTGAACTTGATATTTAAGTTTATTTCTTCTTTTAAAAATCTCTCATGCTGATGAAGTTTTGTCATATTATTCCTTGCCATCAGGAGACTTAAAAACTTTTGAAACATCGGGAATATATACAAATATATATCCCTTACTTACTAAGCCCTCATGTTTGCACATGCTGAATGTATATAGGCAAGTCTCAGTGTCTTGGAGAAAGCCATTCTGTGGATGAATGTATTTTTATCCTTCATGCAGATCATTTCTAAACAAATTTCTATCATATGGCTTGGCACAGAGCAAACGAGACATCCATTTTCAAACATCTCCATCCATGGAGATCAAAACTCTCATCAGATACACCAAAAGTTGTCAAACACTAAAACAGAGCACTTTGTTGATTAATAATTCTCTCTTGGTTACAGGAGAAAGAATATTAGAAATAGCTGGACTGTTATTATAATTTTCTCTTTTCTGAGGGGAAGAGTTTATTGAGTGATTAAAAAATCTGGTCTGCTCATATTTATAAATTTTATTACAAATTTTGAATAGTGAAGTGATAGTATTTCAATTAAATTATTCAAAGCAATAAAATCTAAAGGTTATTGCAGAGAACTGATGAAAGGTCTCATTATACTCTATTACTAGAAATAAAACTAGCAGAAAAAATTGAGTGATGATAAATGCAAAGTAATGCTATGAAAATAATTAAACTGAAGTATTGATAAACATTAAAATACTGAAAATAAATAGCTCTTAATTAATTATTATCATTCAACAAAGATGCCCTGGATTTTTACAAATGCCATTCAAAAATATCAAATCAGTGCAAGCAGGAAGAATGGTAAATAGTACTAGAAAAAACCCTGACACTAAACTAGAAAACAACAGAAAATCCATTCCATTACTGGACTGCTTCTTGACTACCAAGATGAGCTACTGTGTGCCACCCTGGCCATCCCATCCCAACACAAAAATGGAAGAGGTAAGCTAAGGAAGAGAGAGAAAGATAGTCAGAAGTAGCTCTGGAAAACCAGAGCTACCTCTGCTTCTGGTATAAAATAAAATAAAAGTTGAGGTCTAGAAAAGAAACAAATCCAGAGCAATGTAAGAGTGAGGATGGGTGTGAAATCATCCTCTGCTTTGAATAATGCATGAAGATGAGGGCACTTACTAACTCTTAAGAATCTTCCTTAAAACAAACAATAAATATAATATATATAAACATATATAATTTGAGGTTTTATTTTTGTTTTTACACTCAGTGCATAACTGAACTGTCAAACTCACTGCAATCTTAAGTTTTTCTGAGGCCAAAAGCTTAATGAAGGTTCAAAAAAAATCCCTTTGACAAACTAGGAGAAGATAAGTAAAAGCTACCACAGGGTATAAGGCAAGATGGTCTTGGATGCAGCCTTGAAAAGACTGAATTTTTTGACCACTGGAAGCTGAAAGAACACAACTGAAGTAAGATTATTCTGCATTTTTGCTTTTTCTTTCATGCTTTCGTAAGTGATCGTAACTCAGCATCTTCAGAATTGACTACACTGACTTTTCCTACATTAAAAAAAAAATAAGGTTTACTAATACCACCAAAACCTTCTTTCTTCCTTTGTTTTTAAAAATAAATAAAGAAAATCAAAACAAACCCCAGCACACTCTAGGATCTGCAGTATGGTTTTCAATGTGAATGACAGAACAAAAATATATTTTTTTATTTAATTGTACCTTCACAAACTAATTAAACTTTAAAAATCCAACTGTCATTTTGCTGATATTTGTGAAACAGAGATAAGTGACCTGCAAGTTAGAGTAACCTGGTTAAGCCACTAACCAATTCCTTGAAAGAGCCAAAATAAGTAACTCTTATCTCCTTGCTTTCAGTCTTATTTTTTTAACCAGATATTGTCCTTTTCTTTCCTCATATTGATGTCTGGGATGGGGAAGAAGATACTAATAGACCTGATAGCAACACATAACAACATCTTACACATTTTTTTTTCATCATGATTAGAAAGTAATTCTTTGCATGAAAACCAGTTATTTTAAATACAATTTCTATGCCTACTTTTATACAGAACCACATAGAATTTTATTTTCAAACCATAAAGCTGCAGCCTCTTCACTGGGTCAAACAACCAACCTTGATTTTTAAGTTGATTGATCAAATTTGTACTCACACACAGAGCTTTTAAATGAAATGCCACATGTGCAGGAGGGTCTGGTGGTCTCACTAAGGTGAACAGTCTAATGTACAATACCACAGAAAACTTCTGGCTACCTATTGCAGACCAGCAATGAAAAAACCAGAAGCAATACTGTGAGATTCAAATTTTTCTTCATGAATTTTATCACCTGCACCAAAATAATTTCTTCTGATATGTCACTGGTAAAAAATTGCCCTAGGAATAAGAAGTAGCAAGACAAGCCTGAAATTGCTGATGAATATAGAATCACCGAGCAAGTTGTAAATATTTCTTTAAACTACAGCCACATCTCAATAGCATGCTCAGCTTAATGGTCAGTGTGAAATCCCCACTGGGTTCATGTCTCTGGTTGATCTGAAAGGGCTGGCTCTGACAGTAAGGCTGTGCCTCTTACACTGATTCCTTTGTGCGTCAGAAAGAGATCACCAAGGAATTGCTTTCACAGACTGAATAAGTCTTGGAATATCTAAAGAGGTCTTAATCCACTCATAGTGGGAATATCAACCCTTAAAGCACAAAAGATGCAGCAAAGTATCTATATCACCTTGAAGCAGCCGGGGAGCTAAGCCTAGGAAAAAGATACTGTGAGTCTGGCATGGAATTATGTGCTCTTTGTATTGCTATCCATTTTATAGCCTTACAGCAGAAAGAACCAGTAGTCTATACTGTATACCAACAACTATTATAAAAAAATTCAGTGAGTTGAAAAATAATGGAGTTTAATTTTCAACTGAAAAATTAAAACATCCTTAGTGTACATCTCCACCCCTAAACATTCCCTTTGAGGGAAAGGTTTAGGATTATTTTCATCAAGCTTAAAATAAGTGATTTAAACAAAACAGGTGCTGCTCAATCAGTCAGTATTGTTAATTAGGAGAAACTTCAGCATCTATGAAAAGTCAAGAACCACAGCCCGCAAGTTGTAATGACTCTCTTGAGTACACTGATGTTTGAATGTATTCATAGTAATTTGATTTTTTAAGCAATGCTTAGGAAAAAAAGCTGTGAAGAGGTAAAGTGCTATGACATTTTAGGCCTTGACAGAATCTCTGAATTTTATTTCCTTGATTATCAAAACTTGTGTATGAAATTGCCAGAGATGTTGCACACTGGAAAAAACAGAACCAAGTACAGCTAAAACAGCTGCTAAAATTTTTCCTTAGCACAGTTTTAAAATAATTACTGTACTAATTATTTATTACTGCAAGTATTTTTGCAGAATGTGCAAGTGTAAATTATTTACTTTGACAGGCATAAAAGATGTATTTTAGAGACGCAGCTGTGCTGCTGCTCAGTGTCATATTTAGGGAAATATTTTGCCTGTTGAGGTTCTTTGAAAGAGGAAAAAAAGACTGGCATCCCCCACCCACACTATGGCTTATTTAGAAACAAACATAGCATTACAAAACCATCGAGTATGAAATGGTATGTAAATAGAGATTTCATATTATAGTGTAGCACAGAAGAAATTCAGATGGCTAATAAAAAATGTGCAAAACAAATGTCATATAGCTAAAACTGACAGAATTATTACTGTGTGCTCTATGTACACAGATTATCTGTAACTTCGTCTGTACTCTATATGAGTTCCTATACATACTGTAAATAGATAAAAGAATTTCTGTAAATAGGTAAATAATAAATACTGTAAATCGGTAGAAGAATTTCTTCTGCAATATCAGATGGAGAAAGATCTTCAAGCAACTAAACTCTACTTTAAGATGTTAAAATTGTTCCCATTGAAATAATCGGCCTCAAAGCTTGTTTTCAATTTCCCATAGATCCCAATTTTTTCAAAAATATTTCTGGTATAAATAACTTCCAGTGTCAAATTAGTAAATTTTTATTTCACTGAAATGCTCTTCTTCCTTACTGATTTTTCATCTTTAATTAGCTGGATTAGTGAGAACAGATGATATTGTTAAATGATTGGTAAGAAAATTATTTTAATCAATAGTATGAAGCAAGGTGAGATGAAAGGATTGAAGTTAAACAGTCAGTAAGATACTTAGGCACCCACAAAGAAGTCTGGAAGACATTGTAGCCTGAATTAAGAACAGCATTAAACCCTGCATTCACCTGCTGCCTCACCACAGTGATTTCTAGCAACAGAATCTGATCTGATATCTGATCTGACAAACACCCTCAGAAAACTGTAGGCAGATGATCACCAGTGATTGTCCATCAACTGGACTGCATTACATGACCATGTGTTTATTCCCAGCCCTTCAGTGGTGCCAGTATGCCTCAGTTTAAAGCAGATACAAGTGGCTAGGATAATGTATGCAAATACGTTGGACAGCAGCTTTTAAAGTGGTAATTGGTTCAATTTCTGATCATCTGACCGCACAGTTGTAAACAATCTTTTTCAAGTGGTCATGTCACCGCAGCTGCAATCTGCCCTCTACATAATAGCTCCCTATTACGGAGCACTCATACGTAAAATGAATGATGAGTATCTGCTTCCCTCATTCTCCCAAGGGATGCTAACCATGTCAAATAAAAATGCTTTGCTTAAAGGGATAAAAATGTGAATCAGAAAAAGATTTTGCAGGTGTTAGAAAGCAAAGAACTCCTAAAGACAGTATAACCCATTACTACATGGAAATTAAGAGCTTGTTCAGAAAATATATTTGTCTGTTTGGATACAAATAAAAATTATATAATCCTATTTAACAAGAGTGATGTAGAATTTCATTGGTCATTAATAGTAAAAAACTTAACTGCATTTAATAGCTATGAAGCTTTAAAAATCAGCAGATTTTAAAGCTTGAAAAGCTTCTAGGCTCTCCTCCCCTCCCCCTGTTCCCCAGTCTTCCCTTCCAGTTTGCTGACCCTGCATCCCATTCTGAGGCACTGAGATCTAACATCAGCCTTAGGTTCCTCACCCAGACCTAGGTCCCTGGCAGTTTAGGAACAGAAGTACTTGGCTGTCAGATACATATGGACTTTATCAAATGTGTTGTCAGCCACAAAGACGAATCTGCAAAACACGTCCTCCTCCTAGGCATCCCTACTGTTTGTACTTTCCACATAGCTACTACTGAATAATTTCCGTTTTATTAACATCACTTCCAAATGTGATCGTTAATGTAAGACCTTGACTTGGGGAGCACATTCTGGTTTTCATTTTTACTAGGTTGATAGAAAAATAATGGACCAGGTAGTTGTGCTTCCAAACTCTGAGATTAATCCTATTTACTTAATCATGGGTCTTTTGATCTGTCATATTTCAATTATATGCAAATTTTCATACTTAATAAACATCAACGCAAAATGGAGCACAGTATCTAGCTAGTAAACTGGATGTGACACCCCATAAAGCCTTAATTTTGCATAAAACCCACCAAATAACTAACAAAGTCAATCACAAAATCAACCAGTTAGCAACGTCCCGCTGGAAGCACCCACACAGACCTCAAGCCATTTGCAAAATGGAAGCCACAGACACAAACGAAGCAGCTTGGCTTTGGATGTGTGTCAGCTACCAAGGGCTGCAGACACTGGGGTTCAGTCAAGCACCGAAGCGCCTGCTGGAGGGAGCCCAGCGCATCACCTGAGACCGAGCTGCAGCTTTGAAATGTGTCATCTTGTGGGACACACAGTGCCAAAAATGGTTTCTGACTCTGACTTGGAGGTAAAACCTTCACTAGTAAAAATATGGATACCTATTATTGGGTAAGGTTGAAGGTAAAAAGGAAGTAATCACACTTAAATTGAAAGTAGTTGTTTATGAAAACTTTGCTTCAGTTAGTAAATGTTCAGGTTTTTTTTTCTCAGTCCTGTTCTACATTTATCTACTTTTCTCTTATAATGCTTTCTGGGAATTTATCTTAAAATTCAGTCTCATTAAAACTTCTGGATAAGGTATAAAAACATTATTCCATTTCACTGACATGCTCAGTGTAATTTCTGAGGGCAATATTTCATGTAATCTTCACAAAATGCATAAGCAATGTGAAAACTCATTTGAATAGTTTATTACGTCCTTGATTTGGTATAAATAAAACTGTTATATTCTACTGTTTTATCCCTGTCATGCAATTCCAATATTCATTGCTGCAATTAATTAGGTCTTATAAACAACAAAACATCAAAACAAATTCAAGAGATGCTGCAAATAGGGAACAAAAAGGAAATAATCTAGTGCAATCTTTTTAGTGCAAAACCCTTGAAACATGTTGCAACCAGTCAGTTAATAATTGCTTTGTAAATCTGAAATGAAGCAGAGGGGATAAAACTAACAAACAAGTCATAAAGTACAATTGTTACTTGTTTGGAGTGATTATGATTCCCTGGAGGGAAGACGGGCACAAAAAAGCTGGTTAATGTTCAAGGATCACCTCTGCCAAGCTCAGGAGTGAGCATCACAGTGAAGAGGAAGTCAGGCAAAAATGACAGGAGACTTACACGGATGAACAAGGAGCTCCTGGACAAACTCGAAAAGGAACCCAACAGAGGGTGGATGCAAGAACAGGCAGCCTGGGAGGAATACAGAAATTGTCCAAGCAGCCAGGGATCAGGTCAGGAAAGCTAAAGCCCTGATAGAATTAAAATTGGCCAGGGATGTCACAGGCAACAGGAAAAGTACATCAGTGATAAAGGGAGGACTAGGGAAAACGTGGGCCCTTTCTGGAACAGAATGGGAGACCTGGCTACCCAGGACATGGAGAAGGCTGAGGTAATCAATGACTTCTTTGCTTTGGTCTTCACAGACAAGTGCTCCAGCCATACCACCCAGGTTGCAGGAGGCACAGGTGGGGACTGGGGGAATGAAGAATTCCCCCACTATAAGAGAGATCAGATTTGAGATCGTCTAAGGAACCTGAAGGTGCACAAGCCCATGGGACCTGATGAGATGTATCCGCTCATTCTGAGGGAACTGGCTAAGCCACTATCCATTGTATGTGAGAAGTCATGTCAGTCCGCTGAAGCTCCCACTGACTGGAAAAGGGGAAAAGTAACCCTCACTTTCAGAAAGAGAAATAAGGAAGACACGGGAAACTACAGATCTTTCAGCCTTCCCTCGGGTCAGAAAGATCATGGAACAAAGCCTCCTGGAAGCTTTGCAAAGACACGTGTAAAATCAGGAGGTGAATGGTGACAGCTAACTTGGCTTCACTAAGGGCAAATCATGCCTGACAAATTCGGTGGCCTTCTGTGACAGGGTCTATTACTGCCACTGTCAACCATGTTCAAAATCTCATAACAAAGAACCTGTTTTTATATTTCCTCTAGTGTAGCTATTACACTTGTGCTGGAAAATACATATAATTCTTACGAATAAATAACATGTCACACAAAATATATGCTTGCACAGATGCTGAATATTTACAACAAATTTTAATACTACTCTCACAACACACTGGTCTCTCTCTCTTATTCACCCAGGTTGAACAGAATACATGATGGATGTTAAAAATCCAGGTGCCATCATCATTGCACCATGCTAGAATGCAGGAGCTCTCTTCCAGAATGAAAGGACATAAGAAGATAACTTTAAATAGGAACCTCTTACAAAAACAAGATGAAGTCTAGGAAAGTCATGAACAACTGGAAATAGGGTTATCGAAAGGGCAAAGACTGGAAAATCTTATAATTGGCCCTGTTTTCATTTTAGGTTGTAACACTCCAGACTTTTCAGGAACCTGTTACTTAACGACGCATTTCCTTCCAGTGTAATGGCTTGGCAGATATTCACCATTAGCTTGCAGCCAAAATGTCATTCCACGATATCCTGCCAGCATTACAATATTGACCTAATTTGTCCCTTGTACTATATGTTCAACATAAAGCCAGAAATCATGAAAAAGAAAATGCTTTCTTGTCTCACAGTTATTTCAAAGAATTTTAAATGGTATTTTATTACCAGTGTTCCCAAACTGGAAACATAATAAGGAGATGAGAAGGAAGAATCAGAAAGACAGATTTAACTTGTTTAAAATGTAGCTCATTTCTGGGCACTCACTTGATGCCAATAAACTTTTTTATCTAAAAGAAATATCCAGTTGCTTATTTTTAACAATCTTAAGTTACTTAGTTTGTGTTCTTAAAAAAAAAAAGTTTATTCGTTCTTAAAAATCGGAAAATTTAAATAGTCTACTTCAATATTTTACTTGTAACGTATTCCTCCTTTCCCCCACCAAGAAGCCCACACCAAAAAAACCATCGAAATTCTGCCATGCAATTATTCGTATGCCTCACCTTCCATTATTATCAAGAGACCTGAACAGTTACCGCACTGCATTTTTTAAAATCAAAAATAGAAACAAGCTCTCATCACATTCTTTTTAAGGGATATAAATTCTGAACATTTTTAGAGCACTAAGAACTCTCAGGACAGACCTCAGAACACAACTCATGTAATTCTAGTACTACTTTACTTAATATTTAGTATGCATATGCTTCAATTCTAAGACAAATTTAAGTATGAAAATAGCATGGAATAAATGTATAAATGGGGGAAAAACAAATTTCAGAGAACTTGAGGAAAATCAACAGACATGAAAGTAAGAATTTCAGAAAGTGATATATTTAGTATAAATCAAATCGAAAAAGTTCACAGCTTTAGAGTATGTTTCTGCACTCTCCTAGCTGATGGAAGATTGCTAAACTGTGGTCTGAGTCATAAGCCGAACAGAAATGTCTTAGGAATGTTTTGCTCATGCTGTTTCCTCCACAAGAAATTCGTTAACTTCATTAGCAGGATATTTAGATAAATTGTTACATGTATTAAAATGTTTTTACAGACTTAAATATTCAAAAATCTTGAAAGTGTACTCTCATACAAATGACTAATGTCTGCAATCAGAAAACAAAAGTAATCTACCAGTTCCTCTAGAAACTAAGAAAAGAAAGCAAAAAACATTGACAAATGGAAATAATAAAATACCTAGAAAATATATCAGGGTATCAACTATGACACTTAATGACCTGTTTGGCATCTCACTGGCACAAAAGAGTGAAAGATGAAAGTTCAACAGAACAGGGAGATGGGTTTTTTTCCTTAGTCTAAAGAAGGAACAAACTCAATGCAACAAAACCATAAACTGTCACAGAAGAATGTTACAAGTGACTTACAGGAACCAGGAATTTTTTTATTTCTTCCAAGGCATGACTCATACGAGAATACGCCTCCCCAGGTGGAGCAAACACTTCAATTAATACGTGGAGCTCGTCACTCAAGTGCGCGTATTTGGCTTCTCCACTTTTCCTTAGTTCTTCCTCCTATGAAGAAAGGGTGGATTTGGTTTTTAGAACTGAAAATCTACTAATTTTGCAGTGATTTAGCATTCACAGATAACATGACAAAAGGACATACTATAAGCAGACTTTAAATCCTTTGAGAAATAAAAGTCTAGTTCAAGCCACTCAAAAATTTAAAAATCAGTTTTGAGTGTTTGAATGATAAAACCAGCATAATTATCATCTAAAACAGATTTTAATCAGCACAGTGAAAAAATGCTAAATACTCCAGAAGGAAGTACTGACGTATTAAATCCATAATGGAAAAGCTGCATTCATCTGTCTGAATCTTAGCTCTTAAAAAACCCCCATAAAATAAAGATGCATTTAACCATTTTGGAATGCTATTGTTTAGTAAAGTCTTTAGGTTCTTTGACGAATATCTGCAGCCTGCATATTTTAGTATCACCAAAGAAAAATATGCCCTAGGACTTTTATTTGAGACACAGAATCACAGGACGGTTTGGGTGTGAAGGGACCTAAAGACTATCCAATTCCAGCCATGAACAGAGACCTACTAGCTCAGGTTGCTCAGAGCCCCATCCAGCCTGACCTTAAACACTCCCAGGGATGAGGCATCCACAACTTGTCTGGTCAAGCCGCTCCAGTGCCTCACCACATCCATGGTGGAGAACCTTCTCCTAACGTTTAACCTAAAACCTACTCTCTTTCAGTTTAAAGCCACTACTCCTTGTCCCCTCACTATGCGTCTTTTTACAAAGTCCCTCTCTGGCTTTCTTGCCCTCTTTTTGTACTTGAAAGGTGCCATAAATTTACCCTGAGGCTTCTCTTTTCCAGGCTGAGCAACCCAAATTCTCTCCATAGAAGAAGGGCTCCAGCACTGATCATCTCCATGGCCCTCCTCTGGACTTGCTCTGACAGACCCATGTGCGTCTTATGCTGAGGGCTCCCGGGCTGCTCTCAGTACTCACTGATGTCTGAGTTTCAGTCCCAGTCCCAATACAGGGTACCTATGCAATGCAGTGTACACCAGCTCAGACGGTGAATCACCTCACCTAGATATAGCTCAACCATCTTTGGGTCCAAATTTTCTAGCTGTACAATAAGCCTAATAATCCTAGTTCGTTAGAGTAATGTTCTGAAATGTCAATCCGCTTTCTTACACAAAGCTTTGAGATAGCAAATGTAAATTGCAAAATACATTCGTAGTAGTTACTGCCCCATAAAAATCAAAGACGTAAAATAGTGATCATGTTAATGGCACTGGCTATGACAACATAATGAAAAATCTATGCCATTACTACACAAGATAGCCCTAAGTAATGCTAAAGAAATGATGAGTCGAACTCTCAGTCTTCAAAAATATTTTGAGAAACATAATTTAGAAGAAAATACGTATATACAGAAAACATTAGCACAGAAAATAAGTAAACTAATTTGCTTGAAAATGGTGAAGAGGTTATAGCTTTTTAGTATATACTAAAATAATAGTTTATGAACATTTAGCTAAGGTGTAAAAATTGTAACAACAGATTACAATTCTTACTGATTTAGCTTATTTAATTCTGCTTTAATTTCACTTATTTTACCCTTAACTAATTTACACCACTGCTTGCTACCACCAAAAACATTTGCATGATGCTATGCTCCTAGCAATAAGCATACAATTCTTTTTATCTACGTTAGAAGAACCAGCTCCAAGGACTTTTTCATTTTCCAGAGAATACACGAAGGCTACATCCTTTAGCTCCAGAGCCCAAGATCTGACTCCCTGCTAAGTCAACACTTTGCAGATTATGATAAAATCATAACTCAACAAATGTGAACTATTATTTTCTTTTTAAATTTGAAAATTGACATAATTGTTTTCAACTGAAACTAAAAAATTAAGATAAGACATAACTGTCACAGTATTTTTATTTTTACAGTTAAATTATCTTTGGCATTTTAGCTTATCACTGAAATCTCATTGTAATGTCCGTATGAACCATAGCATAATATAAAAGTCCATCATGAGATGTTACAGAACCTTTCAGTTTTCTGAAAAAAAAAATCACACATTTGATTACTGCTTCTGGAAAAATTTGGTATGGAGTGTGGGAAACAGAGGAGTAGAAACTTCCACAGGCACTAATGAGTTTAATTTACAGCCCTGGAAAGAGCTTGGGTTGATGTAATGATAAAGGTACACAGACCTTAAGCAGAAGAATTATAAACCTATGTTTCTATAGTTATAAGTAAGAATATGTATTGGGTGATATGGTGAGGGGTTTTTAAGTATAGTAATGTGATTTTATAGTTTAAGTTTAAGAATTTGGATGTTATAATAGAAGTATATGTGTGTATGTGAGCTGGCCAGTAATTGGTTGAAAAACAGACGCAACGCAGTAAAAAATACCAAAGGTGATAGGTTATAAAGCCAAAACAAAGTTTCGTGTTAATTGCTTATTGGACTAAAAAGTTATAAATCGCCATGTAACTTTGAAACTCGTGACTGTCTTCAGTTATGGCAACTTGTTACTAAATCTGTGGCCTCTGAGACTGATGCCTTATTTGACTTTTCAAGTAATAAATCATGAATAGTCGTGATGGTCCCATCTCTTTGGATCAGGCTCCAACAATGCAGTATTTCAGTTCAATTAAGTTTTAAAAGTTATAAAGTTGCATCCTAGTGATTGCTGGAAGTTTCTTCCCTGTTGCTTTTTCAAGATTCTGAGGGGAAAAAAAATGCCAGAAAGCCCCAAAAGTTACCTCTCAGGAAAAGACTACCAATAAACTTAGATATCAGACATTGGACCTTTTTGTTCAGATGTAGAAAATGCATAAGAATAATGTTTGGCTCATTATTCTGAGGAGGATTTTTTACAGTTAAGATATCAGCAACATGATTTTATAATGCATACCTGTCATACAGAAAGTTAGGAATATGCTTCTTCAGTGGTAATAATGGTAATTATGCTTCTCTTTTATTTCCTGAACAAACTCAGGATTTCTTAAAACACATCATTTTATAACCTGCCTCTTCGGTTCAGCACATGCTCTCTGTCACTACTTGGCACTTATTTCTGTAGCTGTTAGAAACTGCGGGCTGAGATTGTGAGATCCTACATATTTCTTTCTGAGAATACCTAATGAGCTTTCTTCTTGTGGAACACATGGGGTTAAAGACTGAATTTTCACACAGTATCTTTTCCCATAACAGGGTAAAATGTCACAATAATGCTCCTTTTATTGCACACGTGTGCGTGGATACAGAGAAACTTAATTAAGAAAAACTACGGATGAGTAAGAACTCACAGACCACGTGAGCACTGTACCAAGCTCTTCCTAAAGCCAGTGAATATGACTGAGCATTTGGGGACAAAATGTAGCCTTACATTTAATCGTGTGTCAGGTATCAGGCATCTACCAAGCAAACAACAGACATGACTCACACTGGTGGGAGACACTCGCTGGTACGGCAGGTGATGCCTACTGGCAGCTAACACAGCTTTCCAAGAGCAGCACAGATGAACAGGCCCTCCAAGGAGCACATGAAGATGACAACACCTGTGCAAATCTTCATTAGCAAGCAGCAAATCCCAAATGCACAGCAAAATGGTCACTGCTGTGGACCCAATATCCACACTACTTCTATTTAGGATGACAGCAGCGCCCCTTGAATAGCACAGCACTGGGTTTTGCCTCCTGCTAGCTGTAGTCTGGTTGCAATAACTGAGTGCCCATTAGAAGCCAGAGAGCCTTTCTGGAGCCCAACTTTGATTTAGTTTTGTAGGAGAGGAGTCCAGTTAAAACCCTGTGAGCTCTGCTCACTTTAAATAATGGGAATTGGGAATGATCAAGAGGCTCTCCCCTAAACTGTGCTTCTGAGTCAAACAAAAACACTAAGGAATAAACACCCCATGTAGCACTGGTAAGGACTGAAACGGATTATGAGACTTTCCAGCACCTGGTACATTAAGGTGGAATAGGTGAGGTCATCATAAATCTATTTCATGCGGTGTTTTTTACAAGGCTATCTGGGTGCGAATGGCCTTGCAAGGCCCTAGTGGCCTCTAATGCACCAGTGCAATCACCTGTGGACTTTGGCTGCTTCTCATATAACTCTCCCTTTAACACCTCTGAGGTTCAGGTACTCCCCATGGTGCAGTCTGTAACTTTTGGCAGATTCTCACAGCTTTTTACGTTCCACAATTCCCTACATCATGTCCAGCAGTTTTCTAGACCCTGTTCAGCTTGCACAGCCTTGGCCAGTGGCCACCCAGCAGCCAAGTTGTTCTCTCACAGCCCAAGCACAGAAATAACTGCTTAAGCTTACTCATGTATACACAAAATGAATCACAGCGGAAGGTGATGTGCATCAAAAACCTGATGGATTCACTGAATCAAAATGCAGTTAGGTCTCAGGCACTGGATCCTAGGGTAGAAAAACAACAAACCTGGGACTTGATCAGTTCTGCATTATAAAATGAATGGAATATATTCCCTGGGCTTCTGGATCAGTGACTGCAATCTCTCTTAGTATGGACTCTCAGGTTCATAGTATGGTTCTTATTTAGTTCATGGTGACAATGTTTTACTTTAGCATGGGTTGAGCACAGCAGAGGAAACACACATCACCCTCCAGAGACAACTGCCCCTCATCCTGATCCTCTTCCACTCCATTCTGCATGTCAATTCCCTTCATCTTTCAAGAGTGACAGAAGCCAGCTCCCCTCATTTTATGTGCTTCAGGCTTCCTTCGTTCTCATTTGCTGCCTTAGAGTGTCTGTCACACAGTGCTGAAGTCCATCCACCCTCAGCATGATGCACGGCTCTATAACCCACTTCCTCGTAAGGCTAACAGGTATTTTGAAACACCTACTGTGTTTTATAATTTCCAGTTGACCAAAGCAGGAAAAATGACTTATAAAACTCTATAGCAGAAATATTAGGAGCACCGACCTCTGCAAAAGTGAAGTATGTGAATGATAGGAACATAAAGGCCAAGAAAAATGATGAATTATCTCTGGATGCGAAAGGAGTCTTAACATTTTAAAAGGATGTGTGTTGACAGAGAACTGCTTTCTGTCTGGAAGCCTGGCCAAAACGCTTGAATAAAAATACCGGAATAAAGTTCAAAGAAATGGAGTTGCACAGAAAACAACGTTATACAGTCCAGATCAGTGATTAAAAACTCTCCTTGTAACACTGAAATAACAGGATATCAAAGAATAATAGAAAAGAAACTTGCAGTAGGAATTGTGTAGATCTCAGAGATAAATTTCATCAATACAATACAAAGAACTTCCTATAATGAAACAAATACAGCTATGAAAAGAAACAATGGGTGCTTGAGGAACAATATGAGAATTGCAGTGGATTTCATATCTTGCAAGAATTTACAAAGAAAAGCATAGTGCAGAGACTAGACAAAGATGATAATCACAGGGCTGCTGCTACACAGGCATTATTCATATGATCAGTGGGCAGTGCTACAGAAGAAAATTAACGAGCATGCAGTTTGACAAATGCAAACCTATTCATTTTTAATCTGGACATAAATGAATAAAATCAAAATGTTGTCTGCCACACTGATTGTAGTAAAAGTAACAGTGAACTAATTTCTTGGTGATACTGGGTTTGGAGTTAAAAAACTTTCAGGTCCAAGGTCCCATCAGTGGAGAAACAAAGAACAAAAAAAAATAAGGAAAAGAGAAACAATTTGATAATGGACAAGGCATTGGAAAGGGATTCAGCAGAGTACAGAATGAAGCTAAAAGACCTTAGCTGTTCCTTGACTCTTGTTTTTAAACCAGCTATTCTCACTCCAGGAAGAAGAATAAAGAAGATGGACATGGTGAATACGAGGAGAGCTCACACAGTAGTGCAAAGAGAGGGGGTGTACAACATCTGCAGTCAGCCACAGAGACCTCATTATGAAATGTAGGCATTAGAAAGAACATTGCCTATAACAGAGAAAATTACTGGAGATACAGGTGACAACAATTATTTTTCTATACTTGATTCATCATTAAAATTTTCATTATTACTTTGGTGAAATGGAGCAGAGAATTGTGTACATTCAGTACTGTCTTGGGCAAACAGGTCCTTCAGTGCTTTATTTCCTGATGATTTTCCTAATGAAATACAACAAAACCTTAATGGCTAGGAGGTACTAAACCATACCTAGATCATCTTATTGTTTAGAGCGGTGAAAAGGAAAAAAAAGACTAATCAGCAAAAGAATGTGATGATACGACAACCAGTACTGAAAAAACACTAACACCTGACATGAAGGTTAAATGATGAAAAAACAGAAATTTTTTGGGTGGAAAAAAAAAGTTTAGGAAAGATTAACACAATAAAGTGGTATGTGTCAAAACTGGGGCAACAGACCTTGACCACTGTGACCAACAACTAGTGATCTATGCTTAAATTTCCTGCCAGAAAACTAAGAGCAGCAACAGAGTTCACAGACCTATAAACGGTTCTACACTTGTACAAATCTAAGCAGAAGCTAAAACAGCATAGGTAAGAACCATGCGGGCATTAGACAATTGCTCCTAGAATTAACCAAGCCAAAGATGTTCATTGAATACAATTAATGAATTGCAAGTTTGCAAAGGTTATGTAGGAAATCAAAGATCCTCAAGAAATGCATGATTACCATATCTAAAGATGCTTTGTAGGATTAAGTTAATCTCAAAATTTATGATCACAACTCGGGATCACTGCAATTCAGATGCCTTCAGATTTAGGAAGAAGACTTTGCCTTAATTAATGAGAGTAGAAAATGTCATGCTTTTATTTATGAGAGGCTAATTCGCAGTTTGTTGCAACCAAGTTACAGTGTAGGTTGCTTGAACTCCAAACAAGATGTTACACTTTTAATATAGGCAAAAACATAAAAGAAGTCTTTTTCTTTTTTTTTTCCCTTAATCAAAGATTTATTAGAAGTCTAGTTCCATACTAATGATTGCGGCTCAAATTCCATGCAGGCAAATATGACACATAAACGAAGTTTCTCTAACTAACTAATATGCTGGAGCAGGTTTCCTGGCAGGACTTGTTTCTCTGAGGAGTACCCATGGTGGCAGCCTGTCCTTGAAGGACTGCATCCCGGAACAGTGACCCATGTCGCAGCATTATGCAGAGAACTGTTGCCTGTGGGATTGACTAATGTTGGAAGAATTAATGGAGGGCTGTCTCCTGTGGGAGGGACCCCATGCTGGATCAGGAGAAGGACTCCTCTCCCTGAGCAGTGGCAGAAACAATCTGTGGTGAACTGAGAGGGCTGTAACCCCCATTCCCTGTCTCCCTGTGCCAGCGGTGGAGAGGAGGTAGAGCTGGGAAGGAGGGAGAAGTGGGAGAAAGGTGGTTTTAAGGTCTTATTTTGCTTCTCATTATCCTGCTCTGATTTTGTTAGTAACAATTAATATCTCTAATTCTAGCCTACGTTTTGCCCTTCACAGTATTTGGTGAGACCTCTCTGTCCTTACCTCAACCCATGAATCCTTTGTTACATTTTCTCTCCCCTGTGCAGTTGTGGAGGGGAGTGATAGAGAGGCTTTGGTTGGTGCCTGGCATCCAGACAAAGTCAACCCACTACAGACACATAATACCAATGGCAGTAATTTCTTCCTCCTCTCTCCAGGAAGCACAGGGTGTTATTTTTAGGATGGTAAACATGCTATATACATTGTTCTTTCTCCGTTGTTTAGCAATTCCATTTCCCATCCAAATTCACTAGATATGGTAAATTTTACAACTGCTGTGTATGTTTTCTTTGCTCTCTTTGTTACTCATGAAATGATTTTACCCAGATCTCAATGTTGCGTCCCTTTAATGACCGGCAGCTGACCTTGATGCTCAGTCCCCACTTACAGTTCTGGAGCCTTCCTTATCATCCCATGCCTTTGCTTTCAATGCCTCCACTTCCATCCCAAGCCTGTACTCCCCTCTACTGCAGTTTTATTCTATGGCCATAGCAACACCCTCCACACAGAATAACAATTTATTATTGCTACCATTAATTACAGATATATATATACAAACCTAGGCAAAAGGTAAAGCAGCATAGGTAAAAATCACTCAGCCATTAGACAAGGACTGCTAGAAGTCAGCAAGCTCAAAGGGAGCTGGGGGCAGACCCTGAGCATTCCAGAGAAAGGCTGGCAGGTTCCAGCCCTGTAGTATGGTTTTAGCACAAAGCCTGCAACCTGTAACAGGTGATGGCAACACCATATTTACTGGGACACACAGCTACCAGTGCCAGTGGAAAGACAACATGAGCAACTAATTTCCGTTGATGACCAGTTCTGAAAAGCACTCTTGGGATATAGAGATTTTTTTCCAGCTACATCTGTCTAATTTTAAACCTAAACATACAGCTGGACGAGGCCTTCTGTTTTCAGTGCACTTCTTAGTTCCACCAACACTAGATATTACACCTGCCTATCTCAGGGTATAAACAACCGCTTGGGCTCTGCCACAGTGTAAACTGTGATGGCTACAGCTGAGGATGAGTCTTTGCACAAAAGGATCAAAACTAATAAGCACAGACTGTATTTCCAAACCTCACCATTCCTTTAGGAAGGGCTCCTCACTGATATAGGGTTTTGCTCAAATACACTCAGGCTACATGACAGCCAATGCCAAATCACCACATGCAAAAGGATAAATACAGTTATTTAGTGATTTGAAAAAATGAAGAGTAGAGAGATATAATAAAGGCTGATGACACTGTAAGAGCTTTAAGAGCTTCCTGTGTCAAAAATAAAGCAACAAGCCTTTGGCAGAAGAGAAACACATCATTTGAGTAAAGCAGATATAACTTCATTTACACTGGTTGGAGGAAAATGTACTTTCTTTTCCTCTGCTGTCATTTTTACTTTCCAGAAATCATTTTACTGGTTCTCTTACATCGATCTAGCTCTATTTCATTATGTTTGGAGCCAACAGTTTTATAAATTTTAATCCCTTTTTTTTACAGAGAGAGAACATGAACAGTCACCTTAAAGTGATACAAATGTTATAGACACTAGAAAAATCTACTCATGTTTTAGGTAATTCAAAAGCTAGCTGATGACAAATTATCAGTCATCTGGAAAAGAAGGTTAACTGTATTTACGCTAAGAATTCCATAAACTGACAATAATTTATTTATCAACAATTCATATTATTCAGGAAACATTCATCTTTATATCTGTTATGTATATAGTGCTTGCAAAAGCTGTGTTTAATAAAAAACAGTATTGGGTATTTAAAATGTACAAACAGGAAAATTTAAATTAAGTATAAGTATCTGTATCACCTTTTTGTTCCTTCTCTGTCATTAAGTTATATTATGATTACATTAGTCCCACAAGAACACTTTTTTTTTCTCCAAAGAACAAATATCTCTTGTAACACAAGATTCGCAAGGCACATTCTGTTTTTAAGAATAGGGACTTGTATGAAAACAAATGTTTTGCAGTTCTCCAGGCTCTGAATGAATTATTTTGCTACACACTATTGAACTGAAATATAAGTAAATTGCAGTTGTAGAGTAGTCAAGTACTTTAAAAACTTTGGTTTTGGCCACCTGAAGGAAAGAGTAGAAAGAATATTTCTACTATGGAGAAAATTCTGGAGGGAAAAATCCATGTCTAAGCTATTTAATGCATAAAAAGAACAAAAGACTTGTATTTTGAAATAATCCATCAGAAGAGGTCTAAAATGTGCACTTAACTTTGACTATAAAGGAGCCTGAAGCTTGTCTTCGGCAATTTATTTATTTATATTCAAACCCAATTTCATGATGAAGGCTCCAAGTACACACTTGAAAGTAAATACTTGCTTAACCACTCACTTGGTGACGGATGCTTCCCCAATAGAAGCCTAGAGAACAGATCCACTGATGCAGGCAGGTATTGCTTCAAAGCCTAATTGATGTTGTAGGTGCCTACATAAAGAGACCTTCAAGCTTTTCCCAACCTAACTGTGCAACCTACTCACTTAGCTTATAGCTGCAAAAGAACTCAAACACCCAGGATTTAGGCATGATTTGGATCCCAAACATCAAATTGTGGCCACCTAATTTTCTGTTCAGTTGCTTCCTATCCCTGCAATCTTCAGATGCCAGAACTGTCCACAGTAATACTCCTCAGACTGAAGTGTCTGGGCAGCAGCGCCACATGAGGGTGAAGGAGATCTGCTAATTCTTTCACACTTAAGCTTCTCTGTGATTCATACAGTAACAAGAGACTAGGTAAGACAGATGTTCCCAATACACTCCTATTGAATACAAAAGTGGCGCTGCTGTCCTTTTCCTTAATGAGGTAGCAGTTGGAGAGCTCATCAAGTTACACATTACGGAAGTCAGGAAATAGGTGTTCATTTTAGGGAAGTTGCTAGATGAATCCCATAAGAACCATTTGGGAACGTGTTCTGTTAAACTATTCATAAGTGATCCAGAAAATGAGTTGAACAGTAATAAAAATTCTCCAGTGATAAAGACCACCTCTTTCTGTGTGCACAGACTCTAGATAATGTTATTTCAGGAGAAAGATCTTGAAGGCATTACATTCAGATCTACAGAAAGAATTTGCTCAGCATTTGTTCAGTATCAATTGTTCAGTCAATGTCAATCAGAATTTCTTCAATATCAATTAATAGGGTATTTTCTATTAGGCAGTTTTTAAGAAAGGAAGATAAATGAAACTGCCAAACCTCTACTAGACCATTTTGGTGCCCCAATCTAAAAAAAATGACAAACAAAATAGATCAAGATGAAAAGAATTGTTACAAATACGGAAATATTTTCATATGAGATGCTAAATACCAAAGTCTTGACAATCTTGATGTTCCTGCAGTTCAGGATGTCCTTAAACAATTAATTCTTGGAAAGCCTCTCAATTTTCACTAGTTCTTATGTTCTTACACCAACTTTTCAACCTGCAACTTCCAGGAGTTGTAGACTGAGCACATTCTTATGTTTTCCTGTGTCATTTGGAACTGTGAACCCATGAATGTGAGGCATGATGTGTTGCATACATAGAGAAAAGCCCCCAACACTATTATGGTTTTGTTCTATGACAGTTGCAATTGCTTGCTGACGTAACTTTTATCACCTATTACTTAGATGTGTACGCTTAAGGTGGTTACGTGTCAAATATGGAACCCATTTCTGATTTTAAAGATCCTATTACTAATTAGCATTCAAATGAGCTCAAAGTAGTATTACAGGTGCTTCATCTAGAAAGCAAGGCGACACTTCAGCCACTCTGATTGCTCATTATAATCAGAGCTGAGAGAGTGCAGAGGAGAGAGATTTACCGCCACTTTCAGCTGCAAATTCAGGAATCATGCCTGCTGCAAGGTGTGTGAAGAACTGCTGGCTGCCTTCACCTCCTCACCTCCTGCAGCGGCAGCCTCCTCCGCTCCTTCCATGCATCGCGACTTTCTGAAGGATAATGTTGTTATGTCTCTGACGAACCCTTTCAAATCCAACTGGGAAGGCACTGCAAGCGCAAGGTTTAAAAGCTCAAACTGATGATCCCATGTAACTCCTCATTGCTTTTTCTAGCAAGTCTCCACCACTGTGCAGGATTCCATGTTAATGTTTTGCACCCTGAAACACAATGGAACCTGTGATACAGGAAATGTACTTCCCTACACAGTGGATATAAGGGAAGTGACTTCTCTCTGATTGCCATATTGGCCCAGGCAGGGTAATGGGCATGGCTGGGCTTCTAGCAGTTTAAAGACCTGTCTGATAAACTGTATTATAAAGTTCATTTTCCTGGCTGACTATCAATAATTATGTCCTTAAGGCTGTCCCTTGATTAACCACAACAATGCAAACAAAAGCACTAAATGGATTTGAGTATCCTACCACAAATTTAGAAGAGACCACTATATTCTTGTATCCCCTTGATTCTCATGCAGTGTGTTGGAAACCACATCAGTGGAGGGAAGCCACAATGGCAGAGACAAACTGAACTCTGGGGAGTAGAAGAGGGAAAGGAAGTTCATAAATAACTGGCAAACACTGTATCTCTAATGGCATTTACACAGATGAAAATGTTTCAATACCTGAGCTGACTTTAAAAATACATTATCTTCTGAAAAAGTATTTAAAATTAAAGATAAATTAAATAACGGAAAAATCAACCAGTGTGCCACTCTTCTTCACAAACATAGTCTTTTTCTAAGCCAGGATTTTAATGTCTTGCAAATGACACACTCCCTCTCCCATGTGACAGTCACACATGACTTTGCAGGTTTCACTTTTGCTTTTCTTGCAGAATTAGGTTTTGCATAATCGTAAAGAATACAAGCACATTTTTCAATGGCAAAAATTACTTGTTCCTCTACCATCTAGAAAATCTAATTATTCACACTATATTCATTTAGACAAATAAGTATTAATGAGATTGCAAGTTCTTGGACGATTTCTCACAAAAGTGTCAGAAATAGTTGACAGATGAGTATGTTATAACAATGTTACATATATCATAAAATCATAGAATGAATCATAGAATGGTTTGGGTTGGAAGGGACCTTAAAGATCATCTAGTTCCAACAACCCTGCCACGGGTAGGGATACCTTCCATTAGACCAGGTTGCTCAGACCTCCATCCAAACTCGCTTCGAACACTTTCAGGGGTGGGGCATCCACAACTTCTTGGGGCAACCTGTTCCAGTGCCACACAACTCTTGCAGTAAGGAATTTTTTCGTAATATCTAATCTAAACCTACTACCAGTTTGAACCCATTCTCCCTTACCCTGTCACTACATGCTCTTGTAAAAAGTCCCTCTCTGTCTGTCTCATAGGCTCCCTTCAGGTACTGGAAGGCCACAATTACATCAACCCTAAGCTTCTCTTCCAGGCTGAACAATCCCAATTCTCTCAGCTCTTCTTCACAGGAGAGGTGCTTCATCCCTCTAAACCACTCAGTGGCCCTCCTCTGGACTTGATCCAACAGGTCCATGTCCTTCCTGTGCTGGGGAACTATCATGGTTTTACGTCTGACTGATTTATTGACTGCAAATAAAATAGCTTGCAAATAGATTCTCGGTCATCTCAGCTATGATGGGGATTTGCTCTGCAAAGACGAAGAACACATTTTCTAATCTTCTCATAATGGAAATCTGTAAGGATATTAGTCCATTATAAGCCGTAAATGAATCTGAGTAAAATACATGATTTTTTAATGCCTAGTGATTATAGCTATTCTAATAGAAATTTACTAAAGGCTCATTTTCATGGAATGTGCAGAGTACTCAGACCGTGTACAATTCAGGTAACAGCAGCTCCCTGGCAGTGCAGTCTGGACATGACCTGAACTTTGTATCATGAGAGAGTACTTTAAGAAGCTATCACTTGTAAAGGAAAAGTAAAGGAAGTCAAAATGAGTTGTCAAGTTTGTTTATTTTGAGATAACTTGGCTGAAGTAATGATGGTATCTTTTCGCTGGGGTAACTTAGTCTGTGACTCAACAGAAACTTCAGTGTTCCTCACTGCAAATTTTTAGACTACATTGTTTACCTAGGAACAAAGATACATCCTCACTGGAAGGCAGACTGACTCCTTTGCAAGGTACACACAAAACCTAGAATCACAAAGAAAGTCGCCTGAAGAATGGCAAGGGCTTTCTTCCAGGAAGTCCAACGTTCAGAAGTTCACACTGTTCTTTCTAGTGCCCCAAAGAAAACACCAGGTATGCACTCACTTCACGGGAGCTCACCCCGGGCTGAAGATGTCACTGGTACTAAACTGGCCATGCCAAGATGTCAGTGACTAAGCACAGCCAGGACATTCTCTCCAAAAGCTCACAGCACACTGCTCAAGATCCTCCACCCAGAACTCTTCATTTCCCATGAGCACTAGCACAGCATCCAAACCAGAATGGACTATCACCAAACACACATAAAACTGAAAGAGTAAAATAATTTTAAAATTCAGTTTAAAACAGATAATTGTACTCCAGAAAAGGTTAAGTACCTGCAGTCTTCAGAGTCAGCTAATTTTACTGCACTAAAAATTAATATTCATTTTGCACTTAAGTTTTATCATCCACATCATCCTTGGCAATTTAAAGCACTCCTCCAACCCCCTTTATGTGCTCAGATTTATGCAAGAAGAAATAACGTTGTGCACAGGCTTTGAGTGTTGCAAAATTTTCATTACATGGTAGCCATATCTCAGATAATCACAAAATATGCAGATTAAATTAATCTATTATACTCAATTCTGCCTAATGTCACCATCAGTTTACCACAAAATCTCCTTCTATTAAAAGCTTTTTCCCAGGAAACATTGTAACCTGCCTCTGGCTGAAAATGAAGCATTTTATTTGTTTTCCAGTTCTTTACTGCTTTAGCACCTGTGGTCTCCCTTGTTGCTCATTTTCAATACCAGTACAAATGAACGTAAAATAAAACTGAACAATAACCCTGTTTACAGCAGACTTTCTCCACAGATTTGAGAGAAAAGATGAGGATATTTTTATCATTGTATGAACATCCTCAAATGCTATGACTGATATTATATGCTGAAAAAAATAAATTTATTTTTTTTTCTTCCCTTCCCTCCTAAATTGGAAAAAGGGAAAAATAAAAAATATTTCTTAAATAAGGAATACATGCACCACAGAAACTCAGCAAAGCTTCAGCTCCTAATAGATTTAGCTCATTGTGCTACGTTTTCCATCTAAACGTTAAGGGTTTTGAGTCCAAGTGTGCAAAGACCAGATTACTCACATTCTTCAGAGACATCATAATCTCTCTTCCCAGGCTGCGATCAACCCCAGGTCTTTGCCAATGTGCTGGATATGAGACAAAGGTCCCAGTTTGAAAAGATAGTTATAGGACAGATGAACAGTTATTTGTGTCCCTTGAGTGGCATCCATTTACCTTGACTTAGGCATCCAGAAGTTAGATATTTAAACCTAAAGTAATCACACTGAGCTCTCAGTGGAAACAAACAGCGTGACTCATCTGCAGCTGAGGCTGGTGTTCAAGACGACTTGAGAGTTTAGGTGAATAAATCAGTTTACGAATCTAAGTATCTTTCTGGATCTGTCCAAATCATATTAATAAAGAAGAAATCAAAATACAATTGGTAACTATGAAAATGTGAAAAGAAAGCATGTAGCATGAGTTGGATTCTTTTATAAAAATTATTAGGATGAAGAAAAAAACCGGAAAATACTAGAGCCATGTTAGACAAGTTTAAAGACTGCTGGCAGTGCTTTGAGAACTGACTGACAGACTACAGACATCATTTTAACTGCTCAGGAAAAGATAATATATCCAACATGAATCTGAAACATGGTATATATATGTATCAATTTTCTCTTCCAAGCACATATTTAAGCATTACCTGTTTTCACTGGGCATGCTGAATGAAAATTGCAGTATTTTACAACTGACCTGGATGTTGCACTGCTGGTGACATGGAGAGCAAAGAAAGAGGTGGAAACCTAAGCAATCAGGCAAATGCTGGCTGAGACGTTACTATTACCAGCTTCATACCTATTTTTTCTGCAGCACAGTGTAATTCTTATTTCACTCAGAAACAGTGATTGCAAAACCAACACTGGCCAACAGATTCTGGTATGATTTAAGAGAGATGATATAACTAATTATGAGAAACTCCATTTGTCCTATTTTCATTTTATGTAAGTTACTGAGGGGTTTGACAGTGATGGAGTTCCCCGGCAGAAAAGCCACATGGTGCTCAAGCTCCAGGGACCTGTGGGAATGCTGCTGCACCACAGCAGCTGATTAATTAACCCTCTCTCAGCTGTCATTTACCATTTACATCCTTTTACAATCAGTAAATCTGTCATGAAAGGACAGGTTCTGGTCTTCTGCAGTCTGAACAATGGTACTGTGGCCATCATGTTATATTACTGCACTCCCCTAAGATGCACGGAGGAGTCTGGAAAAAGCACTTGAGATGCCTCTCTGGTAAGCAGAACATGACAAATTTCCATTAACTGTGCTCCTCGACCCTTGGCCATGATGGGAATTACTACCCCTTGGCTCACTTGCCTCCAGTCTTCCACTGTCCCTCCCTCGCTCCTTGCGCCCTGTCCCAGGGGCAGCAATGCCTCCTCCAGCACCAGACAGTACACGTGTTTCTTTGGCACATCCCTCCTTCATACTCACAGAGAGACCTCCACCCACCAGGGACTTATCCGTAAAATGGCTAACAAGGAAGGAAACATGCTGATGTCATACCCAGACACGAAAGGACCACACAGGCCCAGCTCAGTCAGATAGAGGCCGAGACCACCAAAAGAGGCCTTGTTGTTTATTTCACATCATATAAATCTGCTTCTGGGAATGACCATGGATTGGAGGATGAAGTTACCAGCTCTCCAATCACACTGGTCAAAGGAAAAGACCATCAAACTTTCTCCGCCTCAGGAGAAAGAATGAAAACAAAAGAGAACTTAGCTGAACATAACTCATGTTTACAGAAAGTACGTGAGAACCTAGCTGTATTTACAGAGAGTGTGTGTGAACTCCATCACAGAAATGAAAACATCAAAAGACTGCAAAACTCAGGGCAACATGCTTGCCTGCCTTTGTTGTTGTTTTTTTTTCTTCTCAGTATCTCTCTCAATCCCATTCTGTCAGAGGTTTTACTATGCTAGAAATGTTCAGTGGCAAAGAAATCCTCTTGTCAACCATTCCTTGCTGCTGCTGTTTTGGCAGACTGCATTTACCAGTGCCTGCCTCTCCTCGGGTCGCCTGGCCCTGCTACCAGCACCCGGTGAGAGAGGCATGAGGGCAACTGAGCATCTCTCCCTGGGGCACAGGGTCCCCAAGAGTCCACTGCCCACAAACCCTCTAATTCACTTGCATGTGGCTTTTCAGTCTTTCTGCCACCGTCTCCTCAGACACAAGGGAGGGTGACAAATGAGACGAACCACTATGTTTGCCATAGAGACAGGAGATCTGATTCTTCTGGGTCTGTGGAAATGCAGATCGGCAATTGTAGCATCCTGCTGTCCAGGAAGAGAAATTAAATGCCCCTTTCAGGAGAATATTATGGAAAATAAACGTAATCTGCATATAATGCAGCAATGATCCTGGACTATCTAACACTGACTTCAGACTGCTGGCAGAATTAAAGTCCAAAACCTGTTGGTTTTGTGCTTAGTTCTGTGCTCTTCTTTCATTCCAACAGTGAGAATATATTTGACCAAGTATTGCTAGCGTCTTCTATCACACAGAATGGTACAGTCTCTGGACAATGAGTAAAAAGGAGAGGTTAACAAACCAAGGTCCGCCAAATTTCCTGCAGAAAAAGCAGAAAATTATGTTTTTTCAGCTTATGCAACTATTGATAGGAATGCAGAAATGCAGTGGCTTTACCCGTGAAGTTCAGAGTCCTCTTCCCTAGATCAGCACATGTGATTGAAATATTTGTAACTTTAAGGAGGTCCAGTGTGCTTTCTTCTTGCTTATCTTATTGAAGCTGTATTGATAACAACAGTAAGGAAATACTTAAGAGGTTAAAGAAGCTGTGATGATATCTATTTTCTGAAATTAATGTAAAGCCAGAAAATATTATTGCTATTATTACACAGTATTTTGCATACTATTGCATAACATGTTTCTAGGGAAAAAAAATTAAAGAACATGAGGCTGTGTTAGAAATAGTCCCAGCAGAGTGGAGGGGAGAAGAGGACAGGCTGCCTGCCAGACCCAGCCAGTCCAACACTATATCAAAATGTACGGCTCCCTCAGATTGCCTGAGAGCCAAAGGAAGCCTTTGGAGTATGTGTTCATGTGATGAGTTGGTTTAACTCTAAGTTTTATTTTAATTTGTGAACACAGACTTAGGTGGATGCATTGCTACAAAGTGCCATGCATTAATCTTAACTCTGAATGATTTTCCTTTGCTTTGTAACACCCACCTTGAAACGCACTAATATGAAACACACTGTTAAAAAACCTAAAAGCATGGTTTTGAGAACCTTTTACTTTCAGGTCAGAGCACAAAAGGTCAGTGCATAAACAAAGTCCAAGATGAAATAAATCATCACATTTGCCAGCACATGAGGCCTGTGTCTGCTGACTAGTTTTGCAATCAACCCATGCTGTATCTTTTGAGCCACCCACTGTTTCTATCACTTTTTGAATCTAAGCACAGCATGCAAGTGTTTTAATTCAGACTTGGTCTGCACTGAAAAATCAAACCATTCAGGTTTCACATTTGAAAAATCTGCATCCTCTAAGTTTGCAACACTTTTGGGCAACATGATTGACAAATGGTTTAAGCACACCAGTCTCTTTTAGCATCTCCAGTATAGCTCATTACAGTGCTCATCTAAATAAATGGGGATTTTTTTCTTGCCCATTTTCAGTAGACTGCTTTGTATTTTGTTTCTCTTATTTCCATTCATTTTCTTCTACTCAGATGGGTAGAACATATCTGCAAACATAGTCTTGGGGGAATCTTTTTATGTGTTTCCCAAGTGTGTTCATAGAGAAATAGGTGTCTTGGAAACAGAATCCTTCTGTTCCCTGCTCACAGAATTTCAGCTTTCATTTTCAGGGGAAAAAGAGTTAGAGGTCCAGAAGGAAAGGGTACATAAAATGCAGTAACAAAGGTGGAAAATAATGCATTTCTCTTTTTTGGTATCTTGTTTACTTAGGTTTGTATAGGCAAACTGAAGGCCTTTAAGATCTTCATTGCTGATTTTCTGCTCCTAGTGGATTAGGAAAGGGATGTGACTGTGCTCTGTATAATGGAAAATGGTGCTTTTAGAGCACAGCACCAGATTTTCTCACATCTTCTTTGGGGTTTTGAGGAGATAGCTGCAGCTACTTCACTGTTGCCTGATAAGCTCTGGTTTCTGACAAATTGAAAACCGTGAGACATTGATCAGGCACAGCCAGAAGGTTGTGCAGTGCTGTTTTGCTGGCTGCTGTCTGGTTTTGTGCAGGCTGCTTGGTGTCCACAGGAGCAGCCTGGCACAGCCTCTGGTGCAGCCTTGGGAGCAAGCTGGAGACCCAAGTGCTGACAACCATATGCCACCAGCAGTTCTGCCAACCAGACTAGGTGGAACAGCTACGAGAGTTGTTCAGCAAAACAGTCTATGCTGGAGACAGGTTACATCTGCCAGTGCCTGTATCTTTCACTAGTGGCTATCAGACCTGGTGGTCATGCTGGACATCACCCATTTGGGCTACATGAGAAAACACGTCACTACCACACTGCCTAACAAGAGGTTAAAACCAGCAGGCATACAAGACTCCTGAATGGAAAAGAAAAAACAATCCAGTGTGGTGTTTCTACCTGCAAGCCGGAAGACAATGTAGGACCCAGTACCCATCTGGCTGCACCTAGAGGTCTTTCTGCCTCCCAACAAAAGAAAAACAGAGGCGAGAGACATAGGAGTCCATGTGAAAGTTTTCACAGGACGAAGCCAAGAAAAAGGTCGTCCTATTTGGAGTTAGGATTTTTAAAGGAAAGCTTGAGTTTCTGAACAACAAAACTGCCTTTTTGTTATTTCCTATTATGTTCAGGTAAAGGGCATGTGGCACATATTTTCTGTGAACAAACTGGAGAAATGCTACTTCTTTCTTTCTCTAACAGAAGCAGTAAGGACATTACCCAACCACAGAGAACGAGTAAGAAGTTCTGGAAGTACTAAGAGAGTTCTCCTTGTTGGTGCAAGGCTAGACATTGAAAGACAAATTTAAGAAACAGCAATAGAATATTGAAAAAGAGTTTAACCCTGACTTCAAAATCATGACTCTAGAAAGTCTACAAGATTTTAAGAATTATTTTGTATTTGAATACGCTTTCCTGGCCTTTCTAGTTGTCCTAGGTTACAATATAAGATGTAACCAAAACTATGTATTCTATTATCATCTCCAAAAGCTGTTAAAACAGGTGGGGCTGTGCTTGTTATCTCCTACCATGACTCATCCTTGATAACTCCCTCAGGGAGCTATCTCTGCTTACTGGGCAATCAAGGACCCACCACATGACTGATAGAATTACATCAGCCCATTGTGAGATGCTCCGCCCAGGGGGAAGAACCAAGCATTCCCATGTGGATATAATCTGGGTTTTGGAACAGCACAGGGAGCCTTTTCCACTGGATTCCCAGAGGAAGACCAGACCCTTCTAGAGAATCACTGCTTCAACAGGACCATCACTCCAGGAGCGCTGCAGCCACCATTTAATCGGACTGCTACCAACCCCCTGACTGTCAGGGGGTCAGGTTGTATTCTGACTCTGTCAGTGGGTTGTCTTTTGTACTATTGCATTTATTTTATTTTTCCTATTGAATTGTATTTCTGACTTGGAGTCTCTCACTAGCTTGCTTTCAAACTAGGACACTAGTCTAGCACATTCCACGGAATATAATGCCACGGATCCTCATAAGCCTGTAAGTATGTTCGACGGCTATACCTGTCCATTTGCCTTTGTGCTTTTCATCTGAAAAATCATGTTTTAAGCTCATGTATCGTTAGTTTTGCCATTACTTGAAAATGAAAGGCAAGGAAGGACACGACGAGCTGTGTTGAATGCCAAAGTCTCAAAGAGCAAATTGGGTTGCACCAGCTGGTTTCTGAAGGCACCTGAAATAACTAGGAACAGACAAACTTCTCAGAGTTATCAGAAAGCACAACTCATCCTCCCAGCAGTCACCTTTTCACTTGGCTGAGGAGAACATGTTCACATGGTGTGCTGTGCCCTCAGCCTGGGATGAACTCACATACAACAGCTGAAAGCCAGGTGCTGCGTAGCTGCAACAAGCACAGCAGAAACACTAATTCTGTCTGCTGGAAGGTGGGTGCATTATCTCAAGCTCAGCACAGAGCTGATGTCTTCCATTCACAGTTCATGTCCACTAACTAAGCTGAGCTGGCATCGTGCTTTTAGGAAAAAAAGAAAAAATAAACTCCAGAGTCACAATTAGTCTTGCTGTCTCATATTTTGTCTCTCTCATGGCATGATTAGAGCATCCCTTCTTTCAGAATGACTCAAAATAAGTGGAAAAAGTCCTTTTCCTCCTTATTTTGCAAAGCTCCTCAAGCGTGTCCATCTTCCAGTTCATGGGTACATGCCTCTTCTATAAAGCACAGCTGCAAGGTTGTCTGTCAAAGTCAAATCACATCCATACTTACCAAAGGCAACTACTCTTTTCATTCAGGGGTGTATTGATTCCTCCAAAGATAGTGCAACTTCTAAATCTCAACTGGATAAAAGCATCAGCTGTGAAACCCCACCACTCACATAAATTCAGACACTTGAGTGTGCCCACCATCTGCTTGGCTTTAGGCACAGTACCACAATCATTCCTACACTGAGAACAGAAAAATACAGAACACATCTTTGTCTTCCTTTCAAGGCCTGTCCTGCCTTCTCAATTAATTATATAATTCTCAATTAATAATATAATATTACATAATTCTCAATTAATTTTATAATTATATAATTAATTATATAATTACTCGATTCCCCCTACTGTGACTGGATGACTACTTTTCAAAAAATCAACCATGACATGTCCCTTAAAAGCACATGCTCTGAAAATGGACTTACACTGTCACTGCCAGTTTAGGAGAGAGTGAGATTAAGGAGTGAAAGGAAAGTGGCTCCATTAGAACCATCCAGGCAATTTACAATGGCTTCTCTGCGGCTGTGAAGTGAATATGAATTAGTAACAACATTTAAGATCGTGAATAATAAAAGAGTTGCATTCCAGGTTCTACCACAGCTTGAAATGCTTTTATTTTGAAAATGCCATTTGTGCTAAGGTTTATTTAAATGAAAAAAAAAAAAAAGAAGACTTGTAAACGAAAAAGATCTAAATACAGAGGCAATGGAGAGAAATCACAAAGGCTAGAAGCAAAATGTGCTGTTATCCTCTGCATTATTCACCAACATAGCAGCCCCAGGGCTCAGGATCACAGTGCTTAATGTATTAATTTTTTCCTGGCCAGTGCCTGAAAGCATCTGCATACACTATTTCAGGACTAAAAGGACTTATGCAATGCTTTGCTAGGCTTATATAGATAAGAAGAGTACACTTTTTTTCTCAGCCAAATCCCTCTTTTCATAGACACTGCATCTCTGAAAGCATATCTACAAAATTAACACAACAGTAAAACTGCACGTGGCCTCAGAAAATACAAATGTAAAAAAAGATAAACAATATTTTACTAGCTATATTGCATTAATAAATTTATAGCTTAGAAATAGTGACATTCCCACCAATATTATGCATTATTTAATATAATACTTCATATTTTATTCTGAATTTCTAACTATCTATTGCTGTGCTCTATGTAAATTATACTGCATTGAAAAATAAACATTTTTATTTAGATTCTCTTTTGTAATTTTCCTGGCAGAAGTACTAAGTCATTTACTTATATCCTTGGAAAATGTTGTGTGTGTAAATGTTGGTATAATTTGGCTTCATGTTTCTAAGCCAAGTAATAAACGAAGTGAGTTGTTCATTGCAGTATTTATAATGAATTTTGCTTGTTGCAGAATGAGACATATTGATCAAAAATCTTTCATTGAAAACAGCTACTGCAGCCAATGCAGCATGGATGAGCTTGGGATTCAAGATGGAATAGGTACAAAAACAAATTACTAGGATGTTCAGAAATACCAGGACTATCCTTCAGGAGAGAGATTTAAAATAGCTTGCGCATTTTGCCTAGTAGATTTAGAAGGGATATATGTTCTCTATTAAAAAAAAAAAAAAAAGGAAAAAAGAAAAAAAAAGAGGAAGAAAAATGAAACTGAAGGACTAAATTTCTAACTACCAGAGATTATTTTTATCTGGAGAGAGCCTTCAGATGCTAGTAATAGGAGCAGAACTCATTGTAAGAGTTTAATCACGTCATTAAAATGGCCATGTAATATGATTACAGACAAAGCAGGAGCAAGTTCCCCTCTAGAGCAGGGAAGTGTGATTTTCTGACACAGAGTTATGCTCAGTCCTAACAACATCCTTCTTTAGGTTAGCACTTCAGCATTAAACATATGCTGAAGCTTCACTGATTTCTTTGAATAGTTGCAATCTCTGTTGCCTACCAGGACAGTCAGTCAGAGAGTATTCGGAGCTTCAGGAAATGTATGAGATAGCTGCTGTATCCTTTTTTGCAGAAGCAATGCCTTGCCATAGTGCTGGTAAGTTACTTTATTATTTTTACTGACGTGTGAACTGCTTAAATATGAAATGCTTTTGTTAGGAGAAAAATAAAGGCCAAACATACTGATTTGTTTTGCATTTTTCAAAATACTTGTATTTTTATTTCCTTCTCTATTTGTATTTTAGAAAAATGATAAATATATACATATATTTATGTATGTATATATAATTTCTTTTTACTGTGCAATTTCCCATCAATTTAAAGTAAAGAGCAAAATGGATGGTAGTGCAGCAGTAACATTAAGGCACATACAATGGGGTAAAATGGAGAATGAGAAACTCTAGTAAACCTTACGATTGAAGCATATAATTTTTAAATTTAACGTTAGTATCAGATTCAAAATCTTTCTAACTACTTGATCAAAGTATACTTAAAATGCACACACAGATCCAACTATGTAATTAATTTGCACTGCTCACTACAGGATCACCAAATGCCTGCCCAGGTTTCCTTGGTCACCTTTTCCTCCTCCTCTAACTGAATCCTTCCTGCCTGTGAGCTTTCCTGGGCCAGCTTCCCCATGAACCCAAATGAGATGCCTGCTGTTGCCTGTGCAGAACAACCTCCTGGCTGTTCCAAAATAAAGCCGACGTCACTGCCAGGGACTGACAGTGCTCAGCTCACGGCCTGTGTGTGCCTGAGCAGCACATCCCACCCTGCACCTGCACATGGTGCTTCACTCTGTTTGCCCCTGTCAGTGCCCAGAGGTGGGCTGTGATTTAAAGCAAACAATTTGGCATAAACTGTGCAGCCTATTCTCACATCTGAGTCTCAATAAATCTGTAAAGCCAAAGTGCTGAACATAAAGTGGGCATAATAGACATTTCAAGAGATTATGCACACGGTCATTAGTGCTTTGCTGAATTGCAATTTTGCACCAATTATTTTGCTACTGAATTTTCCAAATGTCCATTGTGACTTTCTGTGTTCCTCATTAGGCATAGCTGACAGCTTTCTGGCATGAAAGAATGATTCTTTCAATTAGAAGATCACAGTAAGTATTGTTTTATCAAGATGAAAAATAATACTACTATTTTATATAGCGTGCCGGTATATACGACATAAAAATGAGTTAAGCAAGTACGAGGCCACTTATGTAATCTGCAAACGTCATTGCCCTTCATAACTGTTTAGACCAACAAAACTGTCAGGACAATGGATTTACAGTATGCCAGCCAACTAAAAGCAGAGCATTTGCTTCTTTTACAGAATCGAGTAGTGTTGTTTATGATTAGACACATGTTGAATACACTTTTCTATTTTCAACATGAAGCAAAATAATGAAAAATAACGAGATTTTCAAGTCCATTCTGTTAGAATAACACAATGTTATATAGCATATGAGTCACATTATATGTTTTATATTTTAACTGCATTTTTACTTACATAAAATATTCAGAAAATAAAAAAGAATGAAAAATAGGATATGGCTTGCACAATGCACAATTTTACTTTGCTTCTTTCAGAGACATTACATATTACATAAATATACATGTTATAGTATGCCTTTCATCTTAGCTTAGCTTTGTACAGAATGATTCAAAAAACTAGACTCCCTATAGGGTGAAAACTCAGTCTTAAAATTTAGGCTATGTTAGTTTTATGAAATAAGCAATCCAACCACCTAATTTTGCTACTTTTTTTATTTAACATTTTTCCAATCAACAGGCCAAGAAAACAGGCACTGGCTGCCAGCAGTTGAAATTGGCAAGAATGAAAAGACTCAAGTGCCTCTAAGTTTCATTTTGATTTCCATGAAGATATTAGAAAAAATATGGCAGGAATTTTAAAACACTGTATTCAAACTGGATATACTTTCTCCCAGTTCAAGTTTGCTTATTTAATCACATTTAGCTGTCAAAGTAACTCTACTTACAAAAAGTGCCTTTCCTAAGCTGATAGTGAAATATCTTTCATTAATAATACTACTTTGTATTACATGAAAAAAATAATCCCATTATATTTATACATGGATGTGGTTTATTTCCCCCATGTTCTTGTCAGTTCTAATGAATTTTACGTGAAAAAAATGTGTTATTCTCTTGCTTGCTTGACTCCATTTCACTTCATTTATTACAGAAATGAACATGCTAAAAATTGTTGGGTTGTAGGGTTGCTGTCTGGTTGGTTAGCTGGTTGTTTTCCTATCATTTTCCAGACCTTGAGCATAGGACAAAGACCTGAGAGCATGTGTACTCTAAGGTCAGCTGTGACAGGAACTCCTCTCAGGGTCCTGCACCAGTCATTCAGCGAGGGGTGATGGATTTTGTCAACCTGAACACAGCACACCCCGTAACATGCTTCAGTTACAGAAGAACCCCGAGGATCTCTGTCTCAGAGAGCACTTCTGAGAGCCAGTTTCCCACCCCAGCTTCCATCCCAACAAAGAATTGCTGTGATGCTACCCACCACAAACAGCAAACCATAATAAATCCGGGTTTTCTTCCTTTGACCGTCACCCTGGGGAACAATCTCCCCCAGACAAGGAGAGGGACCCTCCCACTGGAGCCACACAGTCCAGGGCTAGGACAGTTCTTCATCTCCTGATGAGAATGTACAGCCTGATGAGTTTGCTAATGTTTTTAACTCAGTGGTTCTCATCAGCTTTCCAATCCCAAAGGTATAATACTAAATGGTGTGGCAGGAAAATAAGGAGTATGGAGGGTAATTTTGTAACTTTATATTACAGAAACTAATTTTTAAATGCTTAATTAATATCAAAGCTAAATATTTTCCCTTCACTGGCCATTTTAAGGTTTCCTTCTTTTCAAATACTCTTCTGGTCTCCCTACCTGGTTCTGTAAAATGGCAGGAGCTGGTACTAAAAACTGTACAACTTTGAAAGAAATAATTTGGATCCAAAGTTTTCAGGTTTGCAGTACTGCCAGGAGGTATAACCGACCATTTATATTTCACTGTTTTTAACAAAGGTTTCTTTCAACTTGGAACAGAGAGGCAATAATTCTGTAACTTGCTATTAAGCCAGTAGATTGCAAAATATCCAAGAAAATAATACATTTTTATAGAGAATGACACTTCTAAGAAATATCTATGCCATACCTTGGAATATAGGTATTGAGCTCAATTTCAGCCATGAAAAAAAAGTCAGTAGGGCACTATAACTGAAACCTCAGCAAAAATCATCCTAACCAAACCACATTTTTAATAATAATGGGTAGAAGACTGGGAGGTAAAAAAAGGCAGGAAAACATTTTTAACTAGAATACTTAACGTAGCTATTAATTACATGTAATAGTAAACAACTTAGTGGGAAAAGCAGCTTTAATACTTCCTCTTAATTTTGAAAATTAACAGTTTTCAGTTAGAGGCAATACTTATATAAATGCAAGGACAATTTAACTCACAACCCACATAAACATTGTTTAAATGGCGTTAAGTCAGCATCGCACAAAATGCCTTGAACAAATATGATCTCAATGCTATGGCACATAATTCTATAATGTACAATAAAGTTCATTGCTATGCATCACTGCAAACCTCCAGCATACACCAACAATATAACCTGAGTAACAAAAACAATCAAGGCTCTTTTCAATTGAAAGTAATGTAAAAAAAAAAAACCCACAACAAAACTATGAAAGAAAAATAGTAATGTGAATGGGAATACCCATTATTCAACCTTTTCTATTCTGATGATGGCTCAGAGATTCCATTTGGATTAAAGGCACTGGGTACTGCCCTAAGAATGGCCTCAGTGATGTGGACTCTAATGAATGTTTACAACTTTAAATGGATAAACATCCCTTTGAACTTCACAGGATGACTTCATAAAGTATATAAACTCACCTCCAACAAAAAGAAAGAAACAGGGAAACACTCCCTGGAAATTCTGTTACTGAGTTTTAAAAATCCTTCAGTAACCAAAATAAAGAAGAAAACAAAACAGGCCACAGGGCTCACCATATGGCACAAATTTAACCCCGTCCACTTCCATCTTTGTGTCCACAACTGTCTGTCATGGGGTTACTTTCTCTCAAATACCACTAGTTTTCTATATTTGGTGTAAAAATTCATCACACTCGAGCAAAGCATGCAGATGACGATAATGTGTGGAAGATTAATAGAGATGACAGGCTGCCATCCTTAGGGGAAAGAAAACTGCTGTTGCACAGTCTGTCTTTTGTTGAAAGCTAATGGGAAAATCTTCTGCTTGTATGTGGAGAAATAAAACATAGGTACTCCTCAAAAGCACACACTGCCTAAGAAAATGCTGTGTAACACATAATACTTCCACATTCATCTTTAAACAAAGCAACATGAATTGGAGCACTGCTCTAGATGAGACTGCCTCCACCTCCATCTCAGGAGAGCTTTCAGATTTGGCTGAGGATGGTCTGAGGACTGTCTGTGGGCTGAGAGCCAGCAAAAAGAGTGGCCAACAGCAGACCAGGAAAGTGACAGAAACCCAGAGTGACAAGGGTAACATCTCTCATGGCAGAGTTATTTTCTATACAGTGATGCACTGAAGAGGGGCTACAGTACTGAATGCTTTCCAAAAGCCCTCGTTAGTCTTTACATTATGTGCATTAAGATGACGCATGCTTGCTTCTTTCAAAAAGCCCTTCCTTCTAAATATTTGCATTTGGTAATGAATACAGGTGAGTTTCCCCATACCAGTGCAGAACCTGGGTAGTACTGGGTATGGCCTGGCTAAGGGACCCCTTTTTTTCCAGAGGTGATTAGGAGAAAAGGTTATCATCGACACCTTATTTGAAGAGTAAAGCCAGTTTGTAAAACTGTTGAATGCAGCCAAACCTCTGCACTGAAAATTAATGAAATAGAGCAATCCTAAATACATCAGTTATTGATCTTGTAACAATTAGTCACGCATTCAGTTATTACTTCTTCCTGGACTTCTACCTTCTGAGTCCACAGGGAGTGGAGCATTACTCAGGGCTGGGCACAGGAACCAGCACAGTCCACAGAGCCTGCCAGCTCCAGGTCTGGCAACAAAGACACTGCCTGCTCTGAGGAGGCAGAAGGAGCACTGTGCAGCGGCAAGGGATGGACAACTGCCCACTCAAACAACCCTGTGTGTTAGCTTTACTTCTGCATTAAACCACAGAGTCCTCTGGGGAAAAAAACTGGAATAAGCAGTTCAGAAAATACGCATCAGTATGACCACAGGATCATCCACAGCAGTGATCATCCATGGACTTAAAAGGCAGTCCATAGACCACCTCTATCCTTCATCCTCCATTCTTCTTCTCATCTGAACGCAACCAAATTATTTTGGGGCCATGGAAGTGCTACTGTGGGGACCTTGCCCAGCTTCTCTGTCCCACGGCACCGGGTATCTCAAAATCCTCCCTATGAAATGGATGTGAAAGGCAGCGGCTCCAGCGCAACTCCTCATTTCTCCGCTCTTTTTCCTTTTTACCTTAAATCACAGTGAATATGTGGATTGTGGAAATAAGTTCCTTGGACAAAGGAACTCCAAGATGACAATGAGGGGAATTGTTAACACCTCATGGGACAACCTGGTGAAGTGCAGACTTGGCTGCTGTAGGTCTGGATCTAGTCCAAATCGGATGCAATGCCACAATGTCAAAATGGGACTATGCAGAAAGACAACAGAAAAAATCTCCATGTCACAGCGTGCTGGGTGGGCTTACAGACTCTGGGCCCTGTCATCTGAGACCTAACTTCATTATGATATTTTCCAGAGGATAAATGCCGCTATATTTTTGTTGAGAAGTTTTTCCTCATTTTGAGAAGTAAATGGATCCATACCTGATAGGCTTTGAAATTAATATCCCTCTTTTTCTTAAAGCTAAAACCCAATTACCTTCTAAGTACCTAGGAAAGTCCAATATGTTAACCGCTGAGAAGGTCATAGCAATTTAAATATCTAAAGAATAAAGAAATGCTGCTTAAATGTCTAACCTTTCTTAAGTGATTTCTTAAATTGCCCGGAAGTTATCTGGTCACTAGAAGTACAAGAAAATAGGAAACAACATACCAAGTTGTACAAGCAGGAATTAATGAAATCTCACATGCAGCAATTTCCAATATAAGTACTATGTTCTTGGGTTCACCGAGAGGAGGCTGGACAAAGGAAAAGCCTCCTTTAGACACCATAGGGCTTAACACCTTTCAGTTTTCTAGGATCATTCTAAAAAACCGAAAATATTACTAGTCTTGTCTGAAGTAATTTTTTTTTTTAAAGGGCCTTATTGCTGATATTGAGTTGCATACATGAATTTGTTAACATGGCAACAGTGGCACAGATTTTGGTTTGAAAGATTTTGGTTTTTTCTCAAATTTATGGGTATGAAGTAGAGCTATGTAAATAATCTGCAAAGAATATTTAATTTACTGAATATTGACCTTTGCTTTTTTCTCCCACAGTACCTAGCAGCAGATTCTTTGATGTCAATACCTTTTACTTGGGATCAGCCAGTGAGCTGAATTTCCCTAGTGTTTATTGACCAGAATGTTATTTCACTTTCTTGAGTGGATGAGCATTCTTGGCACAAGGAATCAGCTAAAGTGGATTACCGAGGGTATTTCTGGATGTGATTCTAAAGTTTTCTAGCAAAATTTGATTGTTCAATTACTGAGGAAGCTCCTAGAAAAGGGATGAATACAGAAGACCTATTAACTCACCCTGTGCCTGCTCCACTGGTTCCCTGTACTGGTAGGGGCTGGGATAGAGTTAATTTTCTTCACAGTGTAAGCTATTTTGGCAGTGTTCTGGACCATGCTGGAAACAGTGTTGGCAATACTAAAATGTTTTCGCTATTGCTGAACAGTGAGCCAAGGCCTTTTCTGCTCCTCACCCTATCACATCAGCGAGGAGGCTGGAGGTGCACGGAGTTGCAAGGGGACACAACCCAATGAGGACAGCTCATTCCAACTGACCCAGGAGACATTCCATACCAGATGGAATCATGTTCAGCATATAAAGCTGGGCGAAGAAGAAAAAAGGGGGGGACATTTGAAATGATGGTGTTTGTCTTCATAAAATGGTGTGGTTTGGAAGGGACTTTAAAAACCATCTAGTTCCAACCCCCCTGCCGTGGTCAGAGACACCTCCCACTAGACCAGGTTGCTCAAAGCCCTATGCAACTTGGCCTTGAACACTTCCAGGGATGAGGAAGTGGGCAACACATTCCATTGTCTTACCACCCTCACAGTAAAGAATTTCTTCCTAACATCCAATCTAAACCTACTCTCAGTTTAAAGCTGTTATTCCATGTCCTATCACTACATACCCTCCAAGTTCCTCTCCAGCTTTCTTCACAGGTAATCCTTACATATGATGAAGCCCTGCTCTCCTGGAGAAGGCTGAGCACCTGGGCAGTGCCCATGGGAAGTGATAAATTAATTCCTTAGTTTGTTTTGCTTGAATGTGTAGCTTTTGCTTTACTTATTAAACTGTCTTCATCTCAACCTATGGGCTTTCTCATTTTTACCCTTTCTATTCTGTCTCCCCATCCCACCAGCCGGGAAGTGAGTGGCTGGGTGGTGCTGAGTTGTCAGCTGGGATTAAACCACAACACTTTTAAAATAAATATCCAGCCTACCTTTCACCAGCACCCTGCCTTGTACCCAGGTGCTCTAAAACTACGTGTTCTCATGAAGATGTCAAAACTTTGAAGCCCCCCTTGACACTGATGGAGTGCTATCAGCTTTCTGGAAATTAAGTGAACATGGTCCTTGGTCATTAATTCTTCTCTGTTTAAGTTAAGTTCTAATTATTTTTAAAAGGCAAAGCCCTATTTTAAAATCACACAAACATTTTTATAGTACTCATTTCTAGGCTCATGAACCCCTATTTCTCATACCCCACACCTTTTTTTTTCCTTAATGAATTCAAATTTGACTTGAAGATGCAATGTGAAGCATTACAGAAAATGCAAGGGAAATAACAGAATAGGCACAGCATTGTAATGGGCAGCTCAATGAGCTTGTTGGATGACTTGTGGGTTGGAAAGGGATAATGTCGACCTGGCAGATTTGCATTAGAAGAAAATCAGCGAGCAGATGCAAAAGAAAGAACAGGATCTTCTGACCTAAGCATGTCTGTTGTTTGAGAGGACATTTCTCCAAAGTTATCCCTTTATTACAACACATTTCAAACTACCAGAAATGAGGGTGAGGAGAACAGGCCTTAGTCTTTCCTATGACCTTACACCATGGTTGCAGAGATGTGGCACATAAGACCACTTCCAATAAAAATATCTGATTCCATGGCATGAAAGTTGTCCTCAGACAGAAATATATCTCAGTATATACGAACAGGAATTAAAAATCTCTTTCACCACCTCTGAGTTAAAAGGAACGGCAAAAATTAGTAAAGACTCATGAATACTCCAACTTACTTAAAAAACAATGTTTTTATCCATACCACTCAAACTCGAAAGACAGTAGAATTTCTGATGCATGCTTGAGGAGAAGAATTGTTCAAAATTAAAGCAAGCAGAAAAATGTTTAATTCACAAGAATGGTTTATCAGCCACATTCCCAATCGTGTCATGAATATTTTCCTGACTACAGGCACTGAGGATGTTCTTTGTTAGTACTTTATAGTTATTCCATGTAGGCAAAATAAATTAATTAAGCATTCTGTAATAGCTTAGAAGCTTTTAGAATGAGTGTGTGGCCAGGAACCAATGCCTTCTGTCTACTGAGAAATAGAAACTCAAAATATAGAATAGCTACTCCATGGGACAGGCCCAGGTGAGAAGACAGTTCTGACAGGGCTTTGATGTTTATTTGTATATTCTGGTTTTGTGGGATGGTGCCTCATATCTACTGAATTACATCACTTTAAGCCATCTTCTGCCACTTCACCTTTCCAGGATTTCCAGAATTTGCCAGTGGGATTTTTATGGCACTGCAGACTGGTCAGGAGGCTGCAGGCAACTGTAGGACTGGCTTTTCCTTCCTCACCAAGGACGAAGTGCCACTCTATACCTCTTTTCTTAAGCAATAAATGCTTGGAGGAAAATCTGGATTCTCATGTGGAATATTATGCTTTGAAAGGCAATTTCCTCAGTGGAAGTACAAACTCTGTGAACTATGCAGAGCCATGTCTCCTTGCACATGCTTTGCAAGACAGCCCCCTGGGGCCGTGGACAAGACAGGCGGCAGAACAATGACGCAGCGGCTGCTGCCAATCCCCAGTGGGTTTTGGTAATGTGAACACTGTTTGCATGTGCAAAAACACTGAGCTGTGCTTCCTAACACTTGCCATGTTATCCACAGCACCCCTTCATAGGGTTTGCTCTGGAAATCAAGACCGACAGCTTGCAAGAACTTGGCACCATGCCTGCTCTTCTGAGCCCCAGGCTGCCAAAGCCCAGCGATTAGAGAAGAGAAAAGGGCTTTCAAGCACAACAAGAAAGGACACAGCAAGTAAGACAACTGCTGTGTACACAGTAGCAATGCTGGTGGCCTGAAACAAATACTGCTGAATAGCTGGCAAAATGTCTAGAAGACTGAGAAGTTCAGTCTAGCAGCAAAACTAGGGGGTTGAAAATACTGAGCAACTGCAGAAACAGATATTAAAGCAACTCTGTTTAAACATCCAGAAATTTCTAAACATTATATGAAACAAAGGTTCATCCAGGTAAGGGTAACTGGGAGACAAATAAAACCTAGCCAGAAGAAATTGAAAAGAATTTAAGAAATTAGCAGTAGTCAGAGAAGTAACATTAACCCCCTCAATTTTGATAAAATACTTGGTCCACAATCCCAGCCATATGCCAAAAACCGTATTACAGACAAGACAGGCAATTATCCAAGCAGTACAAGGCACAGAACATGGAACATGCCAGGACACACCAGTGGATATGAGAAGTTGAACAAACATAAAAAGTGAGAGTAAAGTGTGTGGGTCGTGAAGATCAAAGTTCACAGTATAGGGCACATGAGATACCCTCAGGCACTTTAAATGGCACTAGACACTCATGTTTAAGCAAATCAACACTCAACACTGACCACAGAATAATTCGGCTTGCCTTAAGACAGACATCTGTATTTTGTCAGATGAAGAGATAATGGCACCATAGTGATGGTGCTCTTTAAATCACCACCCATTCCAATAAGGGTTTATGCACTTTGTTTCCATATAGCCAACTACATTTATGCATCTGAATCAGGAGCTGTATTTATGCACAGCAGGAATTTAGATGAGATGGCCAAAACTTCGGTCAGTGCGAGTGCAGAACATGGACGGCAAAAGTGAAAGTAGAGCAGGGCCCTGATAATAAAACCATTTCCAAGGCTTGCATGGCCTTGGCAGGTAGAGGGTTGTTTATTTTTTCCCAAATTACACATTATTCAATCTCTAGTAGACAGTATTCTTTTTCTTGGATGAAATCCACATAGACTTCTAAAAAAATTTAATGAAGCTAGTAAGTGTGTGTTTTCTGATGTACCATAAAAGAGATAACATTATACCCACATTAATTCAATTATTTCTTTTTACGGCGGCTAAATATGTTGGTCATGATACTCTTTTTTTTTTTTCTAAAGTTTATAATGGACAAATGATGTTATTAAAAATATGATTACTTCCTGTTTTTGGAGACATTTTTAGTTTCAGAGTTCACAAAAAAATTCAAAAGAAAATTATATGCTGTTCTGCAAAATATTTTATACCACACTGCAACCTACATATTCTCTTAGAAAATATCACTTTATATTTCAACGTTCTTTTTATATTATGTTGCAAAAGTACTTCATGATGTCACTTTTACAAAAGCTACTCGACAAGTCTTTCCTATCCATGTCAAAACTAAATTAAAATGCAGTATTTAGTATTCAAGGGCTGATCACCTAAACCAATAGTCTGCCAGAAACATGTTTATGAAATGCCTAAAAAGAATGCTCCAACCACTTTTGAAATTACATTCATATTCATAGGATTTTTGGAACAACAGAAAAATAAAGTGAAGCAATTAAAAATGGAGATATAATAACATTTTTTCATTGTAGAAGACAGTCAAAAGTTAAAAAAGAGATTATAAGATAATGATATATAATTACGTAATAACTGCAATTTGAGATTTATTATGTTCTTTTGCACATGATCATAATCAATGAGAGCCAAGTAGCCTATTTTTTATTTTTTAATGAAAATTTAGGAAACTATAAACAGTAATCTAGTACTTAGGAACTGTTATTCTTACTTAGGAACTACTATTCTAACCCATCTTTGGTAACATTGATCTTAACGTCTGATTAAGGTAAGAAAAAACTTACTCTTCTTTTGTACAAAACCCTTGTCTTTCTCAAGCTCAATAAAAAAGTTCTCTGCAGTGATGACACTATAGCCTGTCAAAAATTAATCCCACTCAAGCCTATTAATGAGCTGTTGATATGTATACAAATACATTAAAAACTATGGTACAGGACAAAGAATGGGAAGATCCGGAAATAATAATAATAATCTAACTAGGTAAGAATCATGCGCAAAACTGAAAACTATACTACTGATTTTTCTCAGACATAAAATCTGAGACAGTAGACATTTCCTACACTGGTATCTATTTGAGCAGTAAAAGCAGAATGTAAATAAATAACATTGGAGATTTTCTTCTACTGAACCCCTTCCAAAGTCGTTGAAGAAGCTACCTGATCATATCAGGACTTTATTTAAATATGGGTTCAAATTCAAAGTCAAGCTTTATGATCTCATTATCCATTAAGATAGACATAAACACTCAGGCTGGATGTTGCACATCCAGGTATCTTTATGACTTCTCAAATTAAATCTGCATTTTTATCATAGAATAATAGAATGGTTTGGGTTGGAAGGGACCTTCAAGATCTTCTAGCTCCAACTGCTGTTATAGGCAGGGACATCTTCCATTAGACCAGGTTGCTCAAAGCCCCATTCAGCTTGGCCTTGAACACCTCCAGGGATGGGACACTCACAGCTTCTCTGGGCAACCTGTCCCAGTTCCTCATCATAAAAAATGTCTTCCTAATGTCCACTCTAAACCTACCCTTTTTCAGTTCAAATACATTGTCCCTTGTACAGTCACTACAGGCTCAAGTAAAAAGGATTTCTGTGTCTGATTTGTAAGCCTCCTTTATATGTAGAAAAACCACAGTAAGATCTCCTCACAGCCTTCTCTTCTCCAGGCTGAGCAGCCCTGTTCTCTCAGCCTATCTCCATAGGAGAGGTGATCCAGCTGTCTGACCTGGTCTGGAGCCACGCTAACCTGTCCATGTGTTTCGTATGCCGGGACGCCCAGAGCGGGGCACAGTACCCCAGGTGGGGTCTAATGAGAGTGCAGTCACAGGCAGAATCCCCTCCATTGCCCTGCTGGCCATGCTGCTCTTGATGCAGCCCAGGATGTGGTTAGTTTTATGGACTGCAAGTGCACATTGCTGGCTCATGTCCAAGTTTTCATCCAACTATTTCACTGTACTCCACAGTGATATATTACCATTGCTGGCCTAAAGAAGCAGCTTGAGGTCATTCTTACGAAAATGTGGTGTTGCACACACTGAAGTAGTATTCGTACCACCTGATCTCAGGCAGGGACCTTAGCTAGCTCAGTGAGAACCCTGATCAGTCCCAGGCTAGCCAGCAGAGCCCAACAGCCTCCCCTGAAAGATGGCAGAATGCAGCAGTCAGTTCACCTGCGGTGACATGAATAGCAGTGCATGAAAAAGGTGAAGTTTCTCCTGCTTTTATGTCTGAGTTTACTGAAACTTCAGAGACATGCATGTTGTTTGCAGAACTTAACATGTCCATGTCAGGCCCACACCAGGGACTGTGCAGGTACAAAAAGAACAACTATCTAAAGGGTTAGACATTGTCCAGATTAAATAACACAACACTTCTGAACTGAGAATAAAGTAATAAACAAGACAGAAATAAAATTCTACCTTAAAAAAAACCCCAACAACAAAAAAGACCGACAAAACCCAAACACATATAAATAACTACAAGCAGCTCAAAGTTCAAACTAATCACTACAGCAATCCGGTCACCAAAGGCATCTAAAAACATATAAAAGAATAAATAGTATAGAATTATCACTTTATGTGTAGTCTCAGCATTTTTGGTTTCATCCCTTGAGATGCCAAAAGCCAACAGAATAATTGCTAACATTTCCAATCACTCAGATACACTCATACTAGTCCAGAAGCACATGCATCTTCTCAATGACACTCAACTGTGGCCAACTCAACATATAAAGAATGACTTTTCTATATTTTAAATTAAAATGAGAGCATACATCACAAATCACTCACAGAAACAAAGGAACAAACTATCATAAATATGTCATGGTATATGGAAGAAATCCCAGTTTTTCACACCCCGTAATATTTGAATCTTAATGCAATGATGCTTCCTTTAAGTCTACAAACCTTTTTCTTTAACTTACAGAAAATCATAGAAATAAATCAAACTCAAGATAGGAAAACCCATCAGAGTGGTACCACCTGTTATACTTTGTTGCAATTCTTATCTAAAAAGATTCTCAGATTTCCTTTCTCGGATCTGGAATCTCTTCAAATATTTGCCTACAATACTGCTCCCATACTTTCACCCCTTCCATAAAATATATTCCAAAGACACGAAAGAGTTGTGGTTTTTTGATTTCTTCTTTCTAATGACATTTCTTCATACAATGCAACAAGAAATCTTCCCACAAACATCTTAGCAAAATTTAATTAGGCATGCTAAATGGAGACACATAACATATGCTTCTGTGCTAGCCAGTGTATTATGAAAAGTTATTTGATACTGTATTTCATGGTATACAATGATAACTTCTGTGTGAGAGAAACAAATTCTCTCCTCAATCACACTACCTTTTTCAATTATCCAAGAATATTATTTGCTCCTCTTTCTCCTCTCAATTTTATAAACCACTGAATACTATTTCCAGTGCCAGGAAATGACACTAGAGGAATTAATAATTCATTGTAATACGACAACTCCTAGATTTCACTGCTGTACTACATTCTACAAATAGTATAAAACAAAATGTGAAAATCTGCCCTTATTGCTACATAATATAAGCAAAATTTATAGTTGTGACATGGAGAAGCCCAATTTGGAAACAAAAGTCCATACAACAAATAACATGGTCTATGATCTATCATAAGCCCTTTCTCACTGAAGCCCATGCGAATAAAGTAATTCAAGTTTACATAGCAGGGTTCTTTCCTGCATTCTTGTGCTCCACTTGTAAAATCCTTTAATCTACTTTTAATTAGAAACTATTCCCTTCATTAATAGATTGCCAGTATACATTTGAAGTGTATTTCTGTACATGTATTAAGCCAAAATTCCACGTAGTCCTAATGATGAATAACATATTTTTTGCTATACTTGAAGTACTTTTGGAACCTTTTTTATAAACTGTTCTAGCAACCCATAGTACTGATATACTTCAATGAAATGAATGTAACCATTTTCCTTTAATCATGAACTTGCATTAAAATCATTGTAGCTGAATATGTACCTATAGATCATAATGCATATTGTGTATTTTGTACGCTAAGCAGAAAAGTATTAAATGGTAAACCCTAAAGAAAAAAAACCATAGCAGCTCCTGTATGTGAACCTCATTTAAAAACTCCACATTTTATATATTCATCCACTACATTTTTAAAATTTTTGTGCAGAATATATAATAGTAATGTTTCCCCTACAAACTTCAGAGTAAGAAGCAGTGATAGCTGTCTGTGTCACGAAAGGGAAAGCAAATCTGCAGATTCAGTATGTCTCTCTCCTGATGTAATAAGAAAGACAAGAGAGAAGGTGGCAGAAAACAGACAAAACCAAAGACAGCCACTTCAAATACAGGAATGGTAAAATATGGGGACTCGTATCACAGAGTCATGGACTCACAAAATGGTTTGGCTTGAAAGGGACCTTAAAGATCATCTAGTTCCAACCCCCCTGCTGTGAGCAGGGACATCTTCCACTAGACCAGGTTGCTCACAGCGTCATCCAACTGGGCCTTGAACTCTTCCGGAGATGGGGCATCCACAGGTTCCCTGGGCAACCTGTTCATGACTCACTACCCCCAGAGTAAAGAATTTCTTCCTAATATATAATGTAAACCTACCCTCTTTCAGTTTGAAGCCATCACCCCTTGTCCTGTCACTACGGGCTTTTGCAAGTAAATAGTCTCTGTCTTTGTTGTAAGCTCCCTTCAGCTACTGGAAGGCTGCAATTAGGTCCTCATCACAAATTATCCAGGGTCTGGATCATGAAGGGGGCAAAAAAAAAATTAATTCAAGGTTTAATACTACATCATTTTTTACCACACACTTTTCAGCACCATGATTAAGCTGTCTACTTAAAACTAGCTGAAGAAAAAGCTTCCCATATCTAACTGGTTGATGATTGTAAGAGATTCATTTCTGTAGAGTATGTTTTAGCAATTGCAGCTAAATCTTCAAAAGAACAAACTAAAATATTAATTCTGTTTGCAACAGTTGACATCCAGGGTTTGGCCTTGAAATAGTAAAACAGAATTAATAATTTATTGTCAAACTATTCAAGAGTACACATTCGCTACATCAATTTAAATAAATGTGAAACATCACTTTTGGACTTACATATGTACCTGTGGATCAAGTCTCCTAAAAGCTAGAGACTCAATATAACCAGTGTCACACTGGAGTTGAGAGTTATATGGATGGCTAATTATATTTTTAATTAAGGAAGTAAGACTTGCTGGACATTCCTATATCTCCTTATTCTACAAACAGACCCCCAGAGAAAGATTAACAACATAATACAAAGGAAACATCCTTTTTCTTTCTCTCTCATGCCAGATAAAAAGCATTTGGTAACTGACTTTTTCAATATAAGAGGAGATGAAGGAGGACCTGCTGCTGGACAGAAAAACAGAAAAGTTTTTATTTATTTTTTCACCTCACTTTATAAAAATGACTCTGAAGTGCATTCTTTAGAGTTTATAGACACCCCCTAAATCATTCATCTGTTGGAGCACCAAAGAACAAACACGCAGTGCAGCCATTGACTTTCACAGCAGGGTTTGTAAGCACATGAAGGGAAGACTTGCCTGTAAGGCCAAAATTCAGTAAAGCATTTACACATCCATAAATTAAAAAAATCCCAGCTATGTTCCTATGTCTTCTAAACACAGTTTATGAGATCAGGGTCCAGTAAGTGCTAGGGTTCCTTCTAAAGACTTGGTTTCAAAGAAATTTCTCAGAGACTATAAAAGGCAGAAGATGACAGGAGGCAGGGACTAGGGTAAGGCTTTGTGTTGATTTTAATCACTAACTTCTTCCCCTCCTGTCTCCTCCAAAAATTCTGCAAAAATAAAAATTCATTCTATTTTGGATTATAAATGGACTTGATCTGATTCAAACCAATGGAATATCTGAGTTCACATATAGATACAATATCGTATCAGTAAAAAAATAGGCAAAAGAGCCTGAAAGCCTTGAGCACATCCACTGATGCAGGGATAACAGCTCATTCATCTGAACTCAGAAAACTCTGAATTTAGTGCAGTAACATACTGCATTTGTAAAAAAATTTGTAATTATCAACAAATTAATTCTCTGTAGACATCTCTAAATTAGATGGACATGAGCTGTTTTCCTTTACTGTGGGGAAAGTAAGAATCTGAGAAATAAAGTCAGAGCTGCACAGTGGTGGAAACTAAAGGAAAACTTTATAGTCCTGCAGACTGCAAATGCCAGCTCCATATTGGATTGAATTCATGTTCACCTCCAAACAAAATAACAGAAACCAGAAAAATGAGGAAAAAGTAAATAATATCACTTGCAATGCTAATATCATACCTTCTGATTTCACTGCATATTCAAAATCATAACTGTCAGAGATGAACATATGCCTTACTTTAGCCATGTTTGATGAAACACAAATGTATCTCACACTCAAGCATTCTTGGAAAGAAGCTTGTCAGAGAACGCTTCTCTGTCAGAGAATTTTTTTTTCAGAGAAGATGAAAGGAAGACGGGGTGGTTTTTCTTATAATAAATGCCTATAAACTCAAATTAAATCTGTACAGATTTCCTTAAAGCTATTATTGAGAACCCCAAATTATTGTGGATTGCATAACAACTGTACTGCGATGAAGTTATATCTCTAAAGTTATATTGATGTTGGGTAGATAAATGAAAAAGGAATGCTACACTACAACAGTAATCAATCTGAAAAATGATCCAGAGACTAATCAATGTCTCTGAATAAGAGAACATTAATCCCTGATGGAGATATTACAAACTAAATAATATCTAACTTAGCAATCTAAATTCCACTCACCATCTTCTTCTATTATGTTTCTTGTGGAATTGAATTTCAGGGGACTCCAAAGAGTTGTTGCTCCAAGTCTGATTTTTTTTTTTTCATTATTCTATTTAATTGTGTGCACTGTAATTTAATTTACTGTAATGCTGCCTCTATTGTGGCAATGCAAAATTCTTTGTAAGAGTAGCCCATTAAAGTATATTAAAAGTATTTATCATGATCCTCAAGAGTACCGATAACATTATGCATGGAAAACTGGGATTTAACGTAATTGCTACAAATAATTCAAAGCAGTTCTTTCTGCGTTTATCTATATGTAAAATAGGAAAAACAATAATCGTAAAACAAAACTCAGCAAGATCAAACCTGGTCTTTATGAAGCTGCATGTAGATAAATAAAATACTTTGGAATATAAGTCACTGTTCTGAAAAAGTATAGATGGGAAAAAACATCAGTTGGAAAAGATAGATATTCAGTCCCCCGAATTACTGTAAGCAATTGAGTTAATTTAGTTTAATTTCCTAGTGTCTCTTTTTTTATTTTCCCAACTCTCACACATGAATGTGCTGCTCTATTTCTTCCTGTGTTTATTTTTTTTTTAAGAAAACTTATTGCCTGTTGCACAGGCAGTGACGTTAGTGCCAGGACACACCCTGACAATGCCGTTCAGGATTGCAAATGCCATGTGTGGGAGAAGGGGATCTCCCAGCTGGGTGCAAGGTCACACAACCAAACCTCTTGGGAGACACGAGGCACAAGAGTGCCCCTGCGGACAGTGGCAGCAACAGGACACTGTCAACATGCACCAACTGGTTCTCTGACCAATGAAATACAAGAGAGCTGAAATCAAGAAGAGTTTGGCACAGGTCTGGATGTGACACTCAGAATTCTGGGTGTCAAATTGGCACCATTGCAGACAGAAGGGAGATTGCAGCTGAGTCACTTGGCAGCATGTTTCTAATGCATAATACATGTGTACACAGCTTTGTTTATTTTGCTGGCATATTTACAAAATCTTACAATATTCCACAAACAAAAAATTTAAACTGTTTTCAGGTAAAAAAATTACTAAACATTTATAAGTTGGCAAAACAGAAAGCATGTTAACTTTCACTACTTCAAATAATATATATTTTTCATTGCTAAGGGCTATCTTTACCCTTCCCATATTCCTCTCTTGCCACTTCTTTGCCTTGTCTTCTTTAAAGTTTCATGGTCTTCCATCACATTCAACTCAGAAAGAATAAAGCTGAAGCACTACCTCAATCTTTTGCCCTTTGGAAGCAGCATAATTTTGTAGAAAGAAAAGAATGTGTCCCATCTTTTTAAATCCAGCAGTGTAAGTCTTACAAATGTCCTGTCAGAACTATGAAATATGTAAGTCTGTTTTAACATTACATTCAAGGGAGGATGAAGACTTTTAATATCACCACTGTGTTACATCAGTAATAAAACAGCATCTGCTTGAGGTCTGATGTGATTCTTCTGTGAGGAATTTTCTTAACTATCAGCTTCAGAGTACGAAATTTTAAACACCGAGCTAAATTGCCCTCTTGGCTATTCTGTTTTGAAAATGTCATCACTAATTACATGGAAGCATCGTATCACTCAATGAATTGTGCTAGTAGGCACAATGATCTATCTTGTTGAATCCCTACAACCACTCTTAACACCTCACTCTTCAGATTGGAGCTCTAGCCTAAAAATTAATAAAGAACTATTTGGAGATTGCATTTGAATTTCATTTGCTCACTCAGCTAAATACTAAGAGTGATTTATTCCTTGCACTGGTCCTTGGCAAAACTGCCACTGGCTTCAGCAGTACAAGAAATGCACTTCTGGGACTCTGAGAGTGTTAGAGGAGATCTTATGGACCTCCTTAAGCATCAGAGAAGAATATTCCAACAATTTTCAAGTTTTATTTAAATTACAAGCATTTAAAGCACTTAAATGAGTGTCCCACTTTCCTGGTTTTTTTAACCTGTCTTGGCATGTAAGCAATCTACGAACTTTAATTTTTCATCAGTAATTAATATAGGTCTAGGGTAGGAAGATATTGTAATCTCAGTTTTTCTGCCAATTTAAATTTTCAAATTTAAAATAAAACTTTGTGTTCCAATATTCCATGTGCATGAAGAAACATAAGTATTTTTTATTTAATACCAAACAAATTCATTAAAACTAGAATATCAAAAAGATCAGAGACTTCAGTTCGGTTTCTTTCAATAAGCACGCAAACTTGCACAAACTGTTCGATATTTATAGCTTTTTCCAAGAAATCACAGACAAATAAGTGACAGAATCAATGAGACAGATTGTTTCCAATATTTAAAGGCCCAAAGTTTATAGTCCAAAATTTGTCTCTGAGAGACAAAAAGGCCATGAAGTTTTTTTTCATTTGCTCAATTTAGGATTTTTCTCTCCTGGGGAATATTTACTGAGCAAAATGCCACCAGAGCAATCTTCACCAAGGTCTTTTCTGTTAGTATTGCCTCAGGGAGACACTGGATAAGAAGTGGTCAGGAGATAAATATGATGCTCCTGTGACCCAGGAATTCCTGATGGCTAATTCTTGACTCTGATGATAGTCCAGATCTTGCACCACTGAAAACAAACTCCAATAACTGCGGAACAACATCTACCTTGTGCAACAACCTGTGTCCCTTTTCAGAAACTGACACTGTGTACTTGTGAGTATCTAATTACACGAAAATTAGCTGCAGTAAATTGGGCTCTAGCTATAATATTAGAATGCTGTAAAAGTCTGCTGACACAAACTCACAAGTACCATTTTTTACAAAAGTGCAAACTAAAAAATTTCCAGCTTCCATGAGGGCAGGAACAGGTTGCTTACTGAGAAACAAACAATTTCTCTAACGAGACAAAAAAAGTCCAGTTCACATACTCCTACAGTGCCCAGGCAGAAAATGCAGAGACGAACTGGAACCTGACTGGAGAAGTCAACAGACTGCCCCAGTGCCCAGCCTTCATACCTAGATTCTGAAGTGCAGGTCAGACCTTACAGGCAGCACAAACCACAAGTCACATCTCCAGAGAAAAGACTCTTCTAGAACTTGAGAGACTCAAGCAAGGTGGAAGTCACTGTTGCAGAGACAAGGAGCTGCACTGCCTCATGTGTGGGCAGGAAGCAGTAATTTGGTGGGTTCTGATACTGGTATCTTTTTCCAGTATAGATATCTTTTTCCAATATAGATATCTTTTTCCAAACCAAAGAATGGTTTGGTACTGATGCTTTGTCTTTACATGCTGCATGAAACTCAGCAGAAAAAAAAAGGTGGTACATCATCCCCATTTAGGACATGGAATGATCTGGAGGCTTATTCAAGTATGACTTGAGAAGGCTGCAGGTTTTATATTAAAGTGAAAGGAACACCACTGACTAATTTGGTGATAACAGAGAAGTAATTCTACTTCAGCTATACGCCTCTTAAAATGTAAGTGATGTCAACTCCTTTTAAAATGGAAGTCCTACCAATCTGTAGAAACATTTAGGAAATGGGTTACAAATAGATCTTGAGACTTTGGAAGTGACTGTGCATCTTTTGGGGATAGAAGAGTTGAACATTAAATAGCATGGGAATTTAAAACGGTTAAGAGACAGACACCCCTAGTCACTGTGTAGGAGAAAATAGAAGGAACTGGCTAACATAGAGAGACTTAATGCTCAACCATGAATTGGAGCAATATATCACACACACATCTTTCTGTCTCTCTCCACATACATATATAGATAACAGAGCTTGCAAAAAGCTTACCTTAAGCCTAACTCCTCTAAGCAAGGTCAGAGTGGTTACCCATCCAGTCAAAAAAAGCAGACCCGTTCTTAACCCAAAAGGAACAGGGTTTTAGGCTGTTTTCTCTGCAGTAAGATGGACTATGTACCTAAATGCATTCTAAAATTCAGAGAGGGATGTCAGAGAAAAGATTGTAAATCTTCGACATAAATATAACAAACCACCTTTGTAAGAAAAAATTCATAATGCAAAGAAACAAATAAACTTGAGAGCAATGGAAACAAAAGGATTTCCAAAATTTTATAGCACAAACTGAAAAAGCCAGGAACTACTCTGTTGCAGATCATTTGAAACTGCATAAATTGAAGGAAAAGAGGCAGTTGCTCTTTCTAGCCGGGTTCCAAACCCAAAGTTACCAGGAGATGCCTGTTAACACAGATGAGCTTTCCGATATATATGGAATTATCTATCACAACGCATCTCCTGGATTAAGTATGCAGACAGGATCATTTGAACACCAGGAAGAGAAGAATTTATCCCTGTGGGGCCAGTTAACTCTTTTGGCTCAATGGCCTCACATTTTTGAGCTTGATTCCACTTCAGCCAGCAAGCCAGACAGATAGGTAACTAATGGAACCTGCAAAAACTATAAAACAAAAGATGCTCCTGTCTGCCAGGAATGTGGTGCTGCAAATGATCTTGGGAAAGACAATAGTCCCACAGAGAGCAGAGAGGCAAGATGCATAAAAACCAATATATGCAGGGATATGACAAGAAATTAAGAGGTTTATGACTCTCCATCTAGAAAGAATCTCACTGAATAAACATATTCTTTTTGTGCCAGAGGGAGGATAAATGACTGAAAGCACTTAGTTTACTGTGATATCGAAAGATACAAATTTAGGTAAAAGGATGTGGCCAAGAAGCAGAAAAGATGACCTGCTTTTTTCTAGGTGTTGCACTCTGGGTAACATGGAGTTTTCTGAAGAAAAGAGAAGGAACAACCTTCTGGAAACAAGCTGATTTGCACAGATCTGAGGAGCTGGTGAAACATAAGACGGGGCAGAGAATGCGTGGACATAAGACACCTAGGAGAAGCAATGGAAAACGCATTTTTCATGAAAGTCTCATCCACATGACTTGTCACAAATTGATTCTATAGGCACCTCTACGTTTAGACGGAAAAACAGTTTCAAGAAAAAGAAAGAAGAATGTCAAAGGAATGAAAAGTATGTGCTGAGAAGGTGGTGCAAGAAAGCTTCCCAAGGACTGGCAAGCCCTGGAGACTACTGGTGCTGGTGAACGAGTATACATTTGTGTCTGTGTGCATTCTGTAACTTGGCCTGTATCCAAGATGACTGCTCTATGCAGATGATGACTGTGGGGTCACACATGCCTCTGATGAAATAAAGGATCCTCTGACAGACTTTCTGAACACCTACAATTGACCTATCAGTAATGCCCTCTATTTTCTGAGCATATAGTTAGAGTTGTCTTCCCAAATGTCGCTCTAACCAGGTATTCGTGAGACTGCAATTCAGATGTGAGACTCAATAAGATGAATACCTTGTGAGAAAAATTATCTGCCATTAGTAAAAACCTAAACAATTGTAAACCTTAATAGAATCAGTAAAAGTTTCTAGAATAAAAGCTGTTCTAAGAAATACTGGTTTTGATCTGCATCTCCCTCAAACTGCCTCCCCTATCAGGGAGAAACAGGAGTTTACAACTCACTAGGGGTAATACACAGAGGTATTTTCCAAGAAACTGGGGTGGTTGAGCAGCTGGAAGTTGCTAGAATACAAGTAACACTGGAGGAAACAGTGATAAAGATGATCTCTTTTAATCTGTGCCTGCCAACAGATTTATGTTTTCTCTGTATAAGGAGAAAGTATTTTATTTAGAATGGTTTTTTCTGGTAAAACCTAGCTTTAGAGTGTGAAAGCCCTCGGCACCTTTTGACGTGCTTACTTAAAGGAAGAACTGAGAGAATGCAGAGTACAATAGGATTTAAAGAGTTAACACTTTTTTGCAAATGATCCTTGAAGATTTCAGTTTCGAAAGATGGGGTAGTCTGCTTTTTGTTTGTTTCCTTCTTGTATTTTTCTTTGTTCCTGGTTGTTTGTTTTCATCCTTATAGCCCCACAGCAGCTCATATCAGGAGCTGGAGATGTTTAGGAAGGGGAAAAACCGTGCTGCAGCAGAAGCAGTGTGCTGTTGTAACTTCTGCTCACATCTTGAAGTCACGCTGAGGGCCTAATCCTGCTCTTGGTCATAAAACTGTTTGTGGGGTGAAATGGCTGTAAGCTGTACGGTACCATGGCTGTAGAGATAAAAATACAAAGTCCCTATGACTTTTAAACACAGAAAAGGAAAACCTAACAGAAAAAGACAAAATGGGTGAGAACTAATCAGTGATTTAAAACTAGCTATTGATGCTCCTGGCTGTGAGCTAGTTTTCTAAATGCAATGCCACACATTGCTCTATCTTTCCCTTAGAGATTTTCCAGCTGAAGATGATAAAGGAGTACTTAAAGGGAACAGAAATGCCTTACCTAAGAAATTAACATTTCAGAGATTTTGCATAAGGTCCAAATCAAAATTCCCAGCAGGTTGGAAGTAAATCTAAAGGTTATCGTTTTAAAAACTAAAATGGAGTTTTTATAGGAATTTTCAAATTTCTGTCTCCAATTATAGGAGCTGAAGCTCCTGGCAACACACTGAGCTAAACTACCTTTGCCATAAGCCAGACCTAGAAACCTAACATGCACAAGTGGAGCGGCACCAGCATAAAACCTGGTGCAACAGACCACTAGGTGATTTTTGGTTGGTTCTATTTTGTTGGTTTTTTTTCAACTTCCTAAAGTCTTTTGTAACTTCTTATTCTTGCTGAGAATGCTGTTGAGAATGGGTAAATATTACATATGTACCCATACTGCATGACCTTAAACATTTTAACAGGCAGTGACACTCAAAAGCTTTTAAAAGTCTGGACACTACAGACAACACCTTTGATCTCATGTTTCAGTAAACCAATAGCATTGGGAAAGAATATAATGCAATGCTTGGGTCACAACATCCTATAGACAAAACCTGCAACGTTTTCTCCTCCCTTTTGGGCTATCTGAGCATTAATTTATAATTTTCTTGAAAAAAACAGTGAAGCCAAGAGAATCCTATCAGAGAATTAACTTTCCACTAATAGGACACTACACCCATGGTAGACATGAAAAATGAAAAAACATATTGTGCTCCAAACCAAAAAGCTATTGGGCACTATTCATACTACATATGCACGTAATCCTGTAAGATATTTAAACATTTATTTAAAGGTTGCAGGACTGACCTCACAGCACCTAGAATTTGCAGGGAAGTGTCCACTGCAACCATCCCATATTTTCAAAATCTTTTTAAGGCACTCACATAACACAACAGGTAAAAACAGTCCTAAAGCCAACATGCTAGTAATTGCATCTCAGTAGTTTCTCTGTGTGCTGATTTCAGATCATTTTATTTGCAAACAAGTTCTTAACACTTTGTGTTTCTTATAAAGAAAAGGTAATGCAAAAAATTCTGTTTAACAGGAAAAGCTGTTGACCAGCGACAATGGACCTTCTTTGGAAAGCACTTAATCCACAAATTAATGAAAGGCATGTAGTTCAACTGCAATTATCTCCTCTTTCCTTAAGAACTAGTTTCAACAAAAAGTGAAACTTAAAGAAGGCAGTTAAAAGTGCTCAGTAGCTGATAAAACACTGAGTCATAGACAAGTAGTTTCTGAAATTTTTCAAAGCTGCAGTGCAAGCTTGTTCTCTGATTTTCCGTGTTTTATAGGAAGGCAACATCAGTCTTTAATAATAACATCTTTCAATAGCCAGGCCAAAAGACATAAGTAAATGGAAGCTTACGTGATGAGAGAAATGGGTAATAAACAGAAAGTGTGCAAAACAGGACATGATGTTGATAGGATTTCTCTAAGTTAAAAAGTTTTAAATCGGGATGGCAATTCTACATCAGTATTCAGAAGATTTAATGCAAACACTGTGACTTACATTTTCTTTCATGTGTGTCTGACAGCACATGTGATACTGTAAAAATCGATATTTTAGCTTTTTTTAATCTAATATATAACCTTGTTATGAGGACATACAGTAATTTCCAAATCCTGCTCTATGTAGGTAAAATGTGGTTCAAAAATATGTTTGGAGCAAAAACAATGTGAGCCCCTTCAGTTTAAATAACTGATCAGTCTTGTAAGTGTCTTACAGGTGCTGAACAGTAAGTTTTCAGGAAAACAAGCAGGTCAAAAGTCCATTTTTCATTTTTTTAACAAAACGAAAAGTAAAAAAAAATCTTTATTTGTGTACCAATTAATATATTATTAAAGCAAAATCAAAACATTCTATTGTTTTTGAGTGATTCTGCTCTTCCAAACAGACTCCCTTAGGTTACTTTTAAAATGAAAATGTTCCTAAAAAAAAAAAGCACAAACATTTTGCTCTAAATATTTTCAACTACATTTGTATGTTTTCAAGATTTCTCTCACAAACTTTGTTTCAGAATTTTGAAGCCTCTACATACCTCTTTTGTAAATAATTTTGTGTTCACTGGAAAATTTCCATCATCTTTTTCTCTGAATGTTCACTATATACAGTTATACGTGCAGAGGGAAAGCCAAAAGATAAAATTCTGTATGAGGCAAGGCTTTTCTTTTGTAAAGGATTTATGCCTGCCCTTTTTTTTTTTTTTCAAGCCAGTACTTTTTCCTTTCTCAACATATTTTAGCTTTTTCTATGCCTCGGTCACAATTTCAGTTATTATTCTGGGATCACGGCCTTCATTTGCCCTCTTTTACCAGCATTATCCATATCAACTAATTAATGGTATAATGCTACATAGAATCATTCCAGGCAATCCTCACCACATGTGGTTTCAGCTACTCTGCATAGTTCACCTCTGAAAAACAAACCTAACGAAAAGAGCTGGTGTCATGTTGCAGCAGTCCCATGGCTGGACTGTGGTTAACGCTGTTGTTCTGTTCTCACCCCTGTCATCAAGGGTGAGGTCCCAGTGTCCCTTAGAACAGCATTTTCTCTGCAGTCACTAGAGGGTTCTTTGGGAAAGAGGGAAGAGAGAGGAGTTCCCAAATAATCTCCCCAAGCGCCAGCAATCTTCAGTCATGCAGCCCTTAAAAGCAGTTCTAATGACAGCAGTAAGGGTATTTTATCTCTGGCCCTAACTGTTCTTGGCTTTCCCACAAAAATTTTCATTTTACTCCCATCTGCATGAAATCATTGTAATTGTGCTTTCTCATATGTGATGTTCTGAAGTTCCACCAAACACAAACATCAAGTTACATGTACTATCTAGTGCATGTTTATTGCTCGTTGGTGTATTATTTATGTGAATTTAAAAAAAATACCACTAACATAAATAATCCAAAAGTAGAGAGCATGGAGAAACGGTGCAAATCCCAAGACTCTTCTATGAAATTGGCAGGGAACTAGCTAAAGTAGAAGTGGTTAAGAAACATTGCTACGTATTTTTCTGATTCTTTTAAAGAGAATCCATCATCTTACTGCTACAGTTTATGTAACAAAAAACTGCTCCAGCTCACTGCATATATTTTTTTTTTAATGGCACAGTGCAAAATATTCACTGCATGGTTGAAAAGGAGAAAATCTGCATCTATGTATGAAAGCAATCAATTCATTCCACTTGTAATGAGATTTCTCCTGTCACTTCAGCTTGATTGTTTAACTTTACAATCACTTCCCATGCTCGCAGAAAGAAGAAAAAGAAATAGAAAAGAACCAAAAGCTAAGCAAATCAACATGACTATGTTTAATCTCATCACTATCTGCTCTGAAAAGTGTATTTGCATATTTATAATACTATATTACCACAGGGATGGCAACTTCTGATGAAAGCATATAAGCCAACAAGACAGTGAGCACTCAATCTGTTCTAAAAACTCACTGGAAAATGGCTGTGCTCTCAAATTGGGCACAATTCTCAGTGGTTAAGGCTATTCTCAATATGTGGAACGATACCTTCTCTGATTTAAAAACACAGCTAATAAAGATTTCAAATTTTAGCTACCGTTTTAGAAGCCAAATCAAGAGTATCTAAAAGCCAGCATCATCATCTGCTACGTTTAGTGGACGGACTGCCATGTTTCACGACAGTGCTTCTTTTTCCTGTCAGAATACTGTAGCATCTTTCTCCTGTTATGGAACACTAAAATTCTCTTGAATCAGTGGCAGTAGTTTAAGCACAGAGATTTAAGTACTCATATTAGCCACACTGCTCTAGAAGAAAGCCAAGTTTCCTTTATATCCCAGACAACATTCTGCAATACTGATGCAGTTATACTTGGGCATCTCTTCAGTAACTTCTAACACAACTTTCTGTGACATACATTAGCTCTGTGGTATCTTGTGCACAACTGGAGCTGTTGATAATATACATTTTAAGTAAGTTGCATTACCTTTTCAAATTCATCTGTCCTGTTCCTGCACTGTAGCCACAGCAGATAGTCAGAAATCTCAAGTCACTCTTAACAAGTGTTCCCTTGTTGCTCTGGAAGGACACAGCCTAAAATCTTTAGTCTCTAAAATTTACCCACAGGTTTCTTTAAAAAAGCTAAGGAAATTCTGAAGAGCAGACATACCTCTGCTGATATAATCTGCTTCCCAGACACGGAAACTGCCCCTCCATATGACCAAAATAACTGACTATAGCCGGAGTAGTTCACGGTTGAGCCAACTTCCAAATTGTCATTTTGGCACTAAAAACCCTCAAATCAGTGGATCAGTTCTTTTTGAACAGTTAAGTATCTAGGGATCTAGAGCATAAATGTATTTAGCACTTTTCAGCAGAAATTCTGTTTCTGCTTCTCTGATGCAACTCAGCATCCAGCTGCACCAGACTGGAGGGAAAAAGCACACGTGCCTGCAGTCTGTCTACGGACTACTATGGCTCATGGCATAATATACAAAGCTTTAAGGAAATTCTAGTTTCTAGAGAGAAATTACATAGATTTTTCTTGAATACTGCTGCAAAACAAAGATCTATCAGCCAATATACATAAGCTGATTTCTTTTTTGGTACAAAAAACCCACAAAAAGCCTCCAGACTTTGGTAATTTGTATTTAAATCAGTAAAAAAGTACTGCATAAATGATACTAGTGCGTTTGTTTCATGACAAGAAAACCGCTTTAACTAGAACAAGTTGTATTTTCCTTAGCAATGTAGCAATTCACACCATTATTTATGCTCACAATTAAACGTATTTTCTCTACATTTTACTAGTATCTCAACCTAGAACAGCCTCTCTGAAGTGCTAATTCTAACTATTACCCATCCCAAGATCATTCTCACAGTGTTTCACTTGGAACTGGTAACAGTGATGTACATGGATCAGATAATTCCTACCTCTCACTGTAATTGCACTGGGATTTTGTTTTCTTTTGAGTCAGTAATGTCTAAATTGGATTAAGATAAATTGCTTATGAGCCTTTCTCTACAGAAGTTGCTTTCATGACTGCTATATTTAATGCCAGTTTACAATAGAACTTCATTTTTTACACCAGTCTTACATGAATGAGTTTCCATGAAGTTCATACTCAATTTCAGATTATTCTTAAGGACTAAATACCCTATGAAGAGGAAAAGAAAATACCCCAAATTTTGCTGACATGCTCATGAGTGAATGCAGTAACTGTTGTGCTGGCACTGTTCATTACGATCAGATGAAAATCAAACGATAGGATCAGAAGAATGACCAATCTCAAAATCAGAAGACTTAGTCTGTCTATTAATGTGTTTAAACATCTTTACACTCCCCTGTCTGGGCAATTGATGCTCTTGGCAATAATAATCTGAGTGGGTGGCTGAGAATGGAGTGAGTGGGCATCAGATGTAGTACTGATACGAATTATTGCTACTTAGCAGCACATACATTCTCTCATCCACGGAAATATTTTTTTATGATTCCAGAAGTTAGACATAAGTAATTAAAATATTTTACCCATCAATACTTGGAAATAAAATCAACAGTGTATTCAACATTTATTATCTTATAATCATAACTGAAGTGTCACTAAATGTCTGACTAAAATGTCATAAAGAAAACTCTGAAAAATTAAATACAATCTGTGTGCCTAATTTGTCTAGTTTGTGGATTTATTTTTTTCAATGTTGCAATTGCAGACCTCATAATGTCTGTGTGATTGCTGACACACATTACCAAGACCAAATAATACCAATCAAAAAATCCTGATTGGTCTTTCCTTTATTTTGGCATATTATTGCTTTCATAATTTTAGATACTGAGGTTAATGACAGAGGTGACAGAAAGCAAAGCAGAATAATGTACAGCATTACTGAAGGTTATATACAGTTAAAATATAGTGAAATTAGCAGTCATTATTTCTGTGCTGACCCTATTACTGCTGTTCTAAATTCTGAAAGAAGACATCACAATGCAATCAGTATTTGTTCTTCAGGTCAAATAAGATGAAGCTTCCTTAATGTCCTGGTTTTAGCTGGGATAGGATGAATTTTCTTCCTAGTAAATGGTACCCTGTTGTGTTTGGGATTTAGTATGAGAATAATTAATATTGGTAACACGCTAATGTTTGGGTTGTTGCTAAGTAGTGTTTACCCCAAGCCAAGGATTTTTGAGTGTCTCATGCTCTGCCAGTGGGGAGCTGCACAAGAAGCCAGAAGGGAGCACAGCCAGGACAGCTGACCTGAACTGGCCAAAGGGATATTCCATACCACGGAACATCATGCTCAGTATATAAACTGGGGGGAACAGGCTGAGAAGGAGTAACACTTACCTGCAAATAATTACTTAAGGGCATTGACCAGGCTGTGATTCCAAACACTTTTTTTTTTTTCTTTTACCTTTAGTGCATTTTTACACGCATTTAAGCAAAATGTCCACTTTTTAATCTTTTCCTAGAACTATACTCTGAATAAATATTCAAAATTTAAAAAAAAATCTCTAAAGAAACAGAAAACAAAAGAGAAAACCCATTTATGTACACCAGTAGTACAGCAGTAATATATACAAGCTGTACTTTCTCAGGAGAAAGAGACTTCTCTCAGAACAAACGAACTTAAAACTGGTTTCTCTTTTAGGTGAATTATTTAAATAACAGTGGTAATATAGCAACTGTGGAGGTCTAAGCAAGGTTGGCGTGGCAACAAAAAAATTACATATAAGCAATTGATATAACTTAAAAAAACAAACTAGCCTTGGAGTCAGAGTCTCTTATAGGCCTTTTAATTGAGTCATTAATAAACAGACAGGCAATCTAAGTGTAACACCTAAAACAACGTATGTTTCAACACTAATTGCAACCAGAATCCAGACACAGTACCTTAGCTTTATCTCTCATGGATCCTTTTCCCAGGATGGACATTTTTGCACCTGTTTCTTCCTGTAACCTCTTTAAAGAGTTTCCTCTTGGTCCAAGCAATTTCCCAACAAAATTGAACTAGAATGAAAATAAGAGAACTCTTTTAGACCCACAGGTACTTTTCCAAAAACTTAACAAATAAACATGATGATTAAACAAGAAAATTTTACTTTCCTTTAAAAGAAATACTCCTACTTAGCTTTGAGCCTAAGTGACAGAGATACAAGACTGGAGAACCAAGATATTCACCCATCTAGTGTGAAAGACAGTAAAAGCATTCAGGGTTTATTGGAACCCCAGGAGGCTTCTTTCTAGGATGAACAGGCCAGTGGCCACTAGGTTTAGCAAACTGCTCAACAAGATATTTGCTCATGAGATGGCACTGGTGAAACCCAGAGAATGCCTAGGTTCTTCCCCAAGTAAGCCAGCTCTACTGGCAAGTAATATATCCTGCAAAGTTAGAGCTTTAGGCAGATTTTTAGGAATTGATGCTTCACACATTGACTTGAGAATAAGCTCTGTTTTGTGTATCGGCTTCAAATACCTGTTTTGCCAGCACCAGAATAAATCATAATCAATAAATTGCGGTAGATATTCAAGGGCATTTTCTAAAAGGATTTTGTAGAACACTGGGCTTTGTCTGCCATGCTGCTAATACTCCTAAATATTGCACACATCATGTTACTCATACAACAGTTTTTTCCATATGAAGAGGAGAGATGTCTACAGGAAAATCAGAAGACAGAAAAATAAATAAATGAGGTCTTAATATCATGTTGACAAAAAGTAGCAAAAAGGGGGGAGTCTGTTAAGTAATTTGTTTATTCCCTAATCAGTAGTCTCTTCAATTTATTATTTTTTATTATTTCCAACATCTTTTAAAAACGCTACGGTACGTGGTCTTCAGAAGCTGACTGGAAATCATCAGCACTTGCTTAAGATGTTTCTGAATTATATTCAAGTCTGAACAGACAGTATTCTGGCCTGGCTTTCAATAAAGAATAAGCTTAGCCAAAGAAAAATGTGTGTCATTGTATCAGCACTTCCTTGGTTTTTTTTCAGAGAGAGAGAATATGACAATAAGAAATATAAATCAAGAAAACATTGCTGTCAAAAATACACACAAATGTCTATAAAGATGTTATAATATACTTTGTTTTGCACTACCTTCTATTGTAAAAATGGAAAAAATGGGGAAATATTCTTGTTTTCACTTTAATCAGCAAGAATACAACAACAGAAATGCATCAGCCATGTTAGTAACACCCAAACTCTGAATTATGCCAGATGCTCCAAACCCCAAGCTGGCTTTTAGTCCAGTGTCGTAAATAAAAATCATTTGTAACTTCCTTCAAATACTGGTTAAACTATCAAAGAAAATAGTATATAATCACAGGAAAAATAAATATGTAAGGTAAAATCTACTGCCATCTAAACCAAAATAATTGATTTCTGCAAGATAATGTGTCTGTGGGGGAAGTAGTAAGTGGTAACATTTGCAGGAAAATCCAGCATAATTTGGAGCTCCAAAAGCAGATTTATCAAGCTTGTGTGTTTGTACTTTTTTCCCAACTCTACTTGTTAATTGAATATAAGTTATCAACTCTTCAAAATAGGGTAGGATTTAGAGTGAATGTTACAATCAAGGTATCAACAATCCTATGTCTTCAAACTGTTGCTCTGCTTCTTTTAGGGAAAACTTGTCTTAGAAGTAGTTGTTGGCTTCAAACTGATTATTCAATCTTGTATGAAAATAAATCAAACAATGAGGAAGAAATGGAAAGAACTGAACTTTAATACTAGATTGTAGACCTAATGTATTGATAGAAATAAGATTTCAATAATCACCCATCCCATGTATATAAAAGTTTATTAGAGATGGCTGAGCAAACAGCAGAGCTTTTGTTCCTCTGCAGGGACCCCCTTACCGACAGAAGAAAACATGTCACAAGTTACACCACCTAATATTCTGTGACACTTATACATCATCAATCAGACAAGAACCATGTCCTGATGCATCCTTTCAGTGTTTCTCAGTATTAAGAAAAGCTACCCCTCGAAAGGTGAAAGAACTATAACGTTATGTAACTTCAGAGGAAACTATAAGAAGGCCAACCAATGCTTGACTCATTTGTTCTCTGAATGAAATAAAACTATTAAAATACACTCTGTGAAGATTTATGTTGACAATTAATATCTAAGCACTTAATAAACTGTCTGATCATTACCTTGACATATTGCTGCAAAGGAGCAGTATTGCCAGCGCAGACCATGTTACGTACTAAGTGGATTTTAATCACTTCACAGGAAATAAGTGGCTGGGGATTTTAATTCTATTGATTATGTAGCAGACAGACATTTCATCCACTATCTATAAAACACATATGAGGAAGGAAGCAGTTATTTACAACTGAAAAACTGAATTGCTCTTAGTTTGGTTTTGTCTAAATTTGCAGAAAAGCCACGACACTGTATCAGGCATCCTACTGCTGTGCTCAGTCTTCCCAGCATCAGTCTGGGGCCACTGGATATCCTCAGCACCATCTATAATCCCAAAACTCCCCAAGGTCTGAAAGTACTGAAGAGTAACTTCAACTCAATAACTTATTGTCTTGGGGTGACTTTATGCTGTTGTATCCCCTATCACTGCTCTATGCCCAGATATGATCCTGGGCCTTTCTGTGCCTTTAAAACTGGATGCAAGAGAGAGAGAAAAAAACTGAGCGAACTTTTCAAGGCAGTTTGTGCTTCAAGGACACAGAGATTAGCGTGCTGCTGCAGCACTGAGAGGGGAAGAAGCACCTTCTTGCTTTTCAGCCAGCTTTTCAGCTCCTTTTCGCTGGCGAGAGAGAGATGGAGAGTTGAACCTTCTTTTCTTGGAACTTTGGGGTTTTTTTTCTTCTTCTCTTCTGGACTGTTTCAACGTCAGAACACATCGGAAGAGTTTTCCCCCAAGGCCCGGAGGTGGGCCCACCTCAACCCGGCTCCGAAGAGGAGAGAGACCACCCCTACAGAAGGACTCTAAAATCTTCCCAGGTTTCTCTCCAGAGCGAGAGGTTTTATTATTTAGCATTATTATCCTTTTTGTGTGTTAGTTAAATAAATAGTTTTTTCCCTTCACTTTTCTCCGAGGAAAATCTTTTTTTTCCCCAAACCTGATGGTGGCGGAGGAGATGTTCCTTTTGGACGTTTCCCTGAATTTGGCCCAAACCGGCACACTTATGAAAAATTATATACTTTATGTTCACCTATAAGTAAAAGCAGCACATAAGAAGGACAATGTTGCAGTGAACAGCACAAATTGTGAGAAACCTGAAACAAAACTTCATTTCTCTTGCTTTTTTAAATAAAGATATGCTGGGCAGAACCAATATTAATACTGGAAAGTTTAGGCTCCAATTACAGCCACCTGCACGCACATGCAACCTGAGCATAGAGACATTGAAGGAAAATGTGGAAACTCAGGCAGCTGGACCGCATATAATGGTGAGCCTTGCCCACAAACACAAATTCCTGGTACAGCAGCTGTAACTCCAGATATTATTCTGCAATCTCAGATCCAATCCAATTCTGCCATGTGTACAAATTTTCTCCAAATAATAGCAGCTCTAAGTCTCTGGGATAATATCTGGTCATATTAGGAGAGGATAGCTGAGAAATGCTGACATATAGAAGAGAGAATATTAACAGAAAGCTTTCACTGCTGGGAAGCAAACAGACTTCCACTTGAAAAATATTGTTGTGTTACTAGATGTTTTTATAGGTGGCTTAACTTTTCAATCATGTTTACGAACATGAGCTAGGCTTTCTGTTTACTTGCAGAAACCCTTCCTGGTTTATGGCAGAGATTCCGTATATTATTTTCTTAGATTTTTTTCTCATTTGTCTGTGGGAGATGATGCATGTCTTCAGGGGAAAATGATCAGGTGAAAGCAGGGGATGCTTTACTTATAATCAAATGCACATGATGCTTCGTGTATCAACAGCTGTGCAATAAACCTTCTCCTCTGCAAAATAAAACCTGACAGAGAATACAGGTCGATAGATCTTTCCTTTATCTACAGCCAGTATCTCCAACATCTTCCCAAACCAATATATACACACTGTTTCAGCAGATTTATCTGCATCCTGATTACTTTCACACTTCATCCCACACAACCAATCAGACAGTAAGGTGCTCAAAGCCAAAACTCTGGCTCCTCAGTTTTCATCAAAGTTTTTGTTCAAACTACCTCAGGACAGCATACCACAGGTAAAACAAACCCTAGGTATAGTTTACAGCATTAGCATTCAAGCCTCAAGCCAACTACAATGACTGGTAGAAAATGCATGTTTACATTTAGAAGAATATTTGTTTCCCTGTTTGATGCAGCCTGAATACATTTCTACTAGAACTGTAACATTTCTTACTTTCTAAAATCTAATTTAATAGGGTTTTACAACCAGAAACAAGGAATACGCTTACCATTCAAAAAAAAATGTTTGTCAGTGACTCTTTCTGTTTTATACACAGATCAGTGTTCATAGCAGTAACGAAACCTAGATAAATAACGAATACGATAAGACAAATGTTTCCAGCTGTAAGATAAAGCAGAACAAAGCCCTGAATTGGGAGAAGAAATTAATTTCTTCTAGAAGCAGCAAAACAGAAATAGCCCTGGCTTGACAACGTGAAACAGGTTTGTTATTTCTCAGTGTGTTTTGTTCACCCCTGCTATCAGCTCCTTTGTGGAGAGACAGTGTCATTCCATTTTCAGAGCTACTCATCCTCACAAAATCCTATCTGTATTCATGGAGAGCAGGATGGGGGGTGGGGGTGGGGAAGAATCTTTCTAAATTCAGTCCTGTTCTAAAGAAAAGGGGAGAAGACAAAGACAGTCACTCCTGAATAGAACCTTACTGCTTGAGACCTGCCTATAATTAAGGTGCTATTCTAGGACTTCTGATAGTTCATTTAATTTAGAACAGCATTTATTTTAAAAGTATCTCATCTTTTGATATGCAAAAGGAACTTCATGTTAAGGCAGTACTGGACTATTATGAAGGTAAATTTTATATTTCTCAACATTTTGTAAGCATGACGATGCCTGTAATAATATGCTTTAACTTTTGGTCAGCCCTGAATTGGTCAGGCATTTGGACTGAGCATTTTAGGTCCCTTCCTACTGGAACTATTCTCTTCTATCCTATTCTATTGCTCAGCAGATTCTGCAGAGTCCAGGTTTGTCTCCCTCTATATGTAGCTGCTTACCCCATTCAATATCTAGTAATTTTGGCTTTAGCAAAATGAATTTAGTGTTCCAGATAACCATGCAACATTATTTTTTACTACAGCTATGTGATGTGATGCTTGCTGTCTCTTGGAGAAGAGCTTCTGAGACACCTGTTTGGTAGTACTGAACTTTGCAGGGCTCTACTTCAGCACGGCATGTCAGGAAACAGCAAACAGCAGAAGCAGAAAATGAATGTACTCCAGAGATCTACTCCAAAGAATGTGTGCTACTGCTTTCTTACAGTGTTGTATCACGGAAATGTCTCTGCAGAGATCCCAGAACCAAAGGAGAAAAGGAGAAAGCTGCCCTTTCCTACAGAGCACACTGGGTCTCATCTCTTTGTTAGGCTTTGAACAATAACCCAATGCCAGGCTGTGCACAGCAAAATTAAATGCTCAAAGGGAAAATACAGCTTCTTGAAAACTCTAGGCCAAATTAATTTCAGGTTTAAATCAGTAGAATCACTTCAAGAATAAATTAAATCTGATTTAAAAAGTTAGAATTATTAAAGCTACTGTGAGTAGAAGATTTACCTAAGAAATAAATGGGTTTTTATTACACCTTTTTTTTATCTTCAGAAGTGCTAGGAACATGTATTTATGGTGTGCTTGAAGAAGATGCTGCAATACTTGTCTGGCTATTTACTAGCTCATTGCAAGCATCTAAATCTACAGCCAAAATATATTTTTGGCATAACTCCACAAAACAGATGGTCAGCAACTCCAGACAAAAACCTTCTAGATATAAGTCTACACTGAGATAGGAAAAATATCCCCTCACTTTTCACTTTTAGTAGTTTTCGGTCAGAATTTTGGTAACAAGTTGTGTCATTCAAATAAAGAAATTTGAATGAGTTTTAAAATGAAAATAAATTTTCTGATAAAAAGAAAAAATTGCTGTCTGATATACCCTTATTCAGTTAAACTTTCTTAAGTCAGGAAAATTTGAATGGCTCTTTCTCTAATACATGCATTAGCACTGTTATTTATTAAAATCTGCTCATCTGTAAAACACCCAAGCATTTTATTTTGTATGGTTCTCTTTTTAAATCTAATGTGACGTAATTGAGGAAAAGCCAAGGAAAAAATTAAAGCTGTGGATCTATATTAAATCCTCAATTAACAAGTTGCTAATTGCAAAGCGTTTATTATTTAATTGCAGAGGTATCCAGAGAAACTCATTGTACCAGGCACTGCACAGCCATGAAGGAAGACATGATCTTGACCCTAAAGAGGTGTCAAGTATGTTAAAAAAACCCAAAACAGACCTTGCTGAATGTATGTAGCTACTATTGCTTATTTGGATTATGAGGAAGTGACTGCTCAAACTACTGCTATTAAAATCATCAGGCTCAGTTATGAAAGAGGGTATTATTACTCAAAGCAGGTACAGCAGCACCAGCTTCTGCTGACAGAAAGACCAGACCAGAGCCTGTTTTTGCAACTCAAAAATGAGAAGGAGGATCCTAATGTTCAAGGCAAGGCTGGATGTGGCTCTAAGCAACCTGGTCTAGCAAACTGGTCACCAATCAGAGGCTGTGACTGATCTCAACCCATGTCTCTAAAAGGTTAGGAAGTTCTTTGATGGTTTGCTACTCCTTACTGGAAAACTGTGCAAAAAGAGTAGTATTTTTAAAAACTACAGAGTATGCTGAGCTAAACATGACTTTCCCTTGTACTGAAGTTGTATTTTATTGAATAAGGCAAGAGGATTCCTTAGGACTGTCCTAGGTTACAATATAGATGTATTTAAGTATTCTATTACCACCAGCTGTGGGCCGTTAGCTGTTATCACCTGCTAATGACCCACCCCCGATAACAGACAATGGGCCATCAAGAAACCACCACATGACTCATGGACTTATCTCATCCTATTGTGAGATGCTCCGCCCAGGAGGGAGGAGCCAAGCATTCCCACCTGGATATAACCTGGCCTTGGAAGTGCCTGAGCTAGCCCTGTCTACTGGGTTACCAGAGGGCAAGAGCTACCACTGGACCTTCAGCTGGAGACCAGACCTTCACAAGATCACCGCTTGAACTGAACTACTTCAGTTGGACTGCTACCACCACCCTAACAGGGTGTCAGGTTGTATCTGACTTTGTCAGTGCTTTTCCTTATATTATTTCACTTATTTCTAATTTTTTTCTATTAATTTTAATCCTGACTTGTGATCTCCCACTGGCTTGTTTTCAAACCAATACAAGGACACAAAGCCACCTGGCTTTTAACATTTATTCTAACCAAGCTTGAAGTAGTCAACTTTTACTATTTACAGGAAAATAAAATACAAAGTAAGTAAAAAGAAATTTTTGGAATTGTGTGTGTAAGACTGGCTCATTCACAAGACATTATCTAAAATGGTATTTATACAAATACCAACAATTCAGGCTGCAGAAGTGCACCACTGAGCTTTTGCCAAAGTGCACAAAGAAGTTTATACTGAGTATACTCACAGGTATGGAAATAGGTACCAAGACTAAAACACTTAAAGGCACAATCAACATTTGGCTAATTGGGCTTATTACTCCCACAGATACACAATTTACCGGTCACAGTAATAAACACCATCTGCTCTTCGCTAACTGGCAGCAACCTAACAACTTTTTTTTAACTTGAAGAGTTTTTAATGTAAAAGGAAGATCCAAAGAAGTTTTAATACAGTGGAACTTTCATGCACATCATCTTACTCTTACTGAGCTGAATATGATTTCATATTATGTGAAAGATTTCTCTTTGCCAGATGTTATATTTGCCAAGATAAGCTCTAAGTCAACAAGAAACAGGGTAAGTTACGGTTGAATACCCAACCATAAAAATAATACATCTTCCCCATATATGTTAGTGGACTACTCAATGTAACGTAAAACACAAATTTCTTGTCAGTCAAGGAAATTATAACAACAGCTAATTTGGACCCAGTGTGTTAATGAACTGATTTAACATATATCCATATAGTATCTAATTTTGTAGACACCATTGTATTAAATCATAAATGGCTTATGCTAATCTAATTAAAAACTCTGTTAGCCAACTTGATTTTGCTTTTTGCTATTAAAGTAATTATACTTACAGCAGCATTTAAGTATCGATTTACATATACTGAGTAGTATGCAAACAATTTTATTCTCAAGTCACGTTCATAATCAAAGCAAAGCATTACTTTAAAGTGATTGACATATGCAAACTCACATAGCTCCGTGGAAATTAAACAAGCCCGTGAAAGCACTCCAAAATATTTTATGAAACTCTGGTTCTTTCACCTTCCCCTGCTGCATTTTCTATACTGCTTTTTTTTTTTCGTTCTTTGCAACTAAGGATAAACTCAAGAAAATAATTTTTTTTTTTCCTTCCATATCATTATCTTCTACTTCTCCTATACTTAGAGAAGAAAATCAAGTATCCTTCAAGATTTTTTAATGAGGTCTTGGCTGATCTGAGATGGTAGTGCAAAAAAATATCTGAAGAGAAGCAAAGCATTCCAAAATAACATTGGCAAGGTGGAAACAGTTGATACTCAGTTAAGGCAAAGACTCAAACTGCTGCTGAATTCTGTTCGCAAAGAGCTCAAAGACATCTGTCTGATTTCAACTATAATTCAGGTGAAAACAATAAAAATTAAGGAGAACAGATACTGTGCTCTATTTGTCCGTTCAGTCAGATGTGACAGGACAGAATTCAAACTGGGACAATGCAGGATAAATACCATTAAGTAAATTGCCACTGTTCATGAGCTGATTCTCAAAACCTCCTTCCTGCAGCAATCTGTTTGAAGAGCAGACTGCACACTAACTGAATAGACTCTTTTTCTTATTTTTTTTCTCACAGTGATGAGCTTATGGAAAGAAAATAGCCAGCATTAACTCCATTATTTGGCAGAGAGCTTTCCATTTGTTTACATAGGTAACATACTGGGCTCAGAAAGGGCCTGTCCATTCTCCAGACTGGAACTGCCCCAATTTGAATTTTTACATGCAGACTAGAGGACCTGCAGAGTCTTCTCCTCCACATTACACAGGGCTAATTGCAATAGTAGTAACCAATGCAGCAGAGACCTGAATTTACATTTCATTTAACACTGCTGATTGCAAACCCAAACTTAACATATATAGAGAGTAATCCCTCTGTAATTTGCTATCAATGCAACAGATTTGCTAACTGTAAAGAATCAATCACTGTGCTAAATAAGCATAAAACAAATACAACTTTTTCCCCCCATTATCAGTATTTGGTTGTTGGAGTGAGTCCAGAGGAGGACATGAAGACAGTCAAAAGTCTGGAGCACCTCTCCTATTAAGATAGGCTGAGAGAGCTGGGGTTGTTCAGCCTGGAGAAAAGAAGGCCCTGGGGAGACCTTAGAGCAGCCTTCCAGTACCTGAAGGGACCCTAAAAGAGAGATGGAGAGCGACTATTTACACAGGCATAGAGTGACAGGACAAGGTACAATGGCTTTAAACCGAAAGAGGGTAGATTAAGATCAGATATAAGGAAAAAATTCTTTACTGTGAGAATGGTGAGGCAATGGGACTGTGAGGAATGAGGAAGCTGTGGTCGCCCCATCTCTGGCAGTGTTCTAGGCCAGGTTGGATGGGGCTCTGAGCAACCTGGTCAAGTGAAAGGTGTCCCTGCCTGGCAGGCAGGTCAGAACTTTAAGGTTCCTTCCAACCCAACCCATTCTATGATTCCATGATTCCATGATTTGTAAATGTTCATAATTTGCCAAGTTGATAGCTCATAGCATTCACTAATTGCAATTCAGAATATCTACTCATTCTCATTAAAAAAATAGAAATTACAGAGTTTTACAGTATTTGAGCATCAAAAGAGTTTAAAAACCTGAGACTCATTTGTAATACTCTGCTGATGGCATTCCCTTGCAAGCAAGATAACTGTGCTTCAGACTTTGTTAATGTAACACAGAAAGAAGTACTTTCAGGACAACACCTTGAAAGATCAAGACATACAGTATGTGACAAATGAGATGGCAAGCATGAGCTGGAGGGCCTGAGTGGCTTTGAATAATGCAGGCTGTAATACTCAACAGTCTTGCCATTGTGATATAAAAACGCCAGGACGAACAAAACTGCAGTTTGGATGCCCCTACCTGATAAAATATGAAATGATCTAATTTTTTCACTTGCACCTTTTCTCTTATTCTCACACCCCAAGCTAAGATCTGATTTACACTTAAAAGAATATTATGGAAGTAATATTGAATTCTCCTCTAACACAAGATTAAGAAATGCCTCAGGTATATTTAATAACCATCTGGTTTTAACTTAATATTTATTCCATCATAGTTAACTTGCTTTAGCACATCTACAACCTTCAAGAAGGATGAATGTGTTCACAAAATATGTATTAAAGAGAGCCACCGATATGAAGGCAGTGAGTATTTTTGATTCACCTTGTCAAGACAGTATGTCTTGAGCTCCAGCTGGTCAAGGGAGCTCTCCTGGAAGGGTTGAAGCGACACAGTTAGCCATACCCAAACAAAAGACCTGGTATCTAGGAAGATGATTGAGTCTTTGAAACTCACTTTCACAGTGGCACCTGACCAAGTTGTGTGGCTCGTGTCTGCGTGCTGAATTTCAAGCATATCATCTCTGCCTTGAGCTGCTGTTCATCTCCAGTTTAACTGCCTCATTCATTCAGTAACTGTGTGAACTTTGGTATCTCACACACATTTAGATGTAGAGAAGTCATAAATTCCAAGTCTGGAGCTCCATGTCTAGGTCCTGCAATGAACAGTAGAACAACTTCTAGTCCTCTTGGGAACCTGCATCTTCCAGTACTCTTTCATGTTCCTCCAGGAAATCACTGCATTCAAGTGTTACAAATGAGGAAATGTTTTGATTTGCAACCCTCAAGCATTTATACTCCCTGTCTGTCTGCAAATGCAATAGCCACTGAAATGAACTAAAACGATGACAACAAATATGTGACAAAACTATGTGAAACAATAAGGAAAATTAACTTCCAACAGACACGGAGGGGAAACGTAAGTGCAAGTTTACGTGGAACATTATGCTCTGTGTAAATCTCGAAAGTGCTTTGAAGCTTTTTTATTTGATAAAGACCATATATGTCTTAAACACTAAGTTTATAGTAAAGTAGAGGAAACAAACTGATACATTCTTAAAGGTAAAAACTAAGGATTTGTTCCATTTACTGGCAATGTTTTCCCACTGCAAATTTATTTACAAAACAATTATATTCCCTTTAAAACTGAATACACCTGTAAATAATATTGCACCAAAATAAGAACAATCCAGTGCACTTCAACCTGCAGCAACAATGAAATCAGTGGACAACTATTCACTCATATAATCTTCTCCACTTAAAACACTACACAATGATGTTGAGAACTGAGCAAACACATTCTCACATTGATAGCACCATCCTCAAAATCACAAAGTGGTATATATACTTACATCACTAGATTAATATGAGAAGCTGCTTTATGAAAAGATTGTTTATTTTAAAATCAGTGCGTAACATTGAATTTTGTGTAAATCATTTAAATTCATAGAAATTTGCCTCAGATGACAACTTTCACCCTTGCCATGTCTTTTCTTATGGCATATGGCATTCTGCATTTTTTTTATAATTACAACAGAAACTTGGTATTTCTGAGTGTATTGTAAAAGTGTAATTTCCAGACTAAAGTTTGTCAAATGCTTGTATATGCAGAGTATGGGCATTACATGTTTGGTTATTCTTAGGCCAGGACATCCCCCACTTACAATAATGAAAGCAGCTGTCTCATTAATCTTTAGTAAATACAAAAGAAATTAACTCCATGCTTGCTAACAAACATGGATGCCCAAATCCTAAAGGGGCTTTCGGCTGATGAATTCCAGTGTCACAGCAGTCAAGCCTGGTGAGCCTAGAACTTTACTATTCTCTTGGAAACATCACAGAACGTTTATAACCATGACATGGACAGAGACCTGTACTGGTGGCTCTGAGGAGACTATGTATCCTGTGGACTCCATACATTTGTGCAGACTCCAGAGACACACTAGCAGCAGCAATTTGGAGTCCTTACATTTAAAAAAGAAATAGCCAAGGGATGCAGGACAGAACTTCCAGAGATGAAATGTAGGTCATTCAGGAGCTGAAAGCTGCAACCTGCATGGCAGCAGCCTTTGCCATGTTCTTAGTATGGCATGTGCAGACTCAGAGAGACAAGGATGCTCTGAGGCAAAGCTACAATCACGGCCTGAAACAGTGGTGGCAGGAGGAAGTACTGAGAGACACCTCAGAACTGAGGCCACATCCAGGATAGGAAGAGTCTGTACAAAAAGAAAAGACCTGCTTTGAAGTACAAGGGATCCAGCTGTGAGTATGCCTAAAAATCAAAGAGATAGCATATGCAGTGTATGCAATAATATTTAACTCAATTCTTAAATTCAAGAAAAAGGTCTTTTTAAAATCTGACATTGTGTTCAAATAAGGAAAACAAAAAAGATCATAAACTATCAGCCCAAAAAAACCAAAGTCAAACCCACACAAAGCAAGCAAGAGAAAACTTTGAGCAACAACTTGAAGAAAGTATAAAAAAAGAAAATAAACCATTATTCAGAGACTTGGAAGCCAGACAGAGAGCTGGCAGGGCTAACAGATGTTCAGGCTATAAAAGGAGGATTCAAGAAAGATGAGGTCAGAACACAAAAATAAAATACTTTTTCTCCATCTGGGTTCATAATGGAGGAAACTCTGACAGGTGGTTGAGAGGAAGACAACACAATAAAAATTTTCTAAGAATTTCCAATTAAATTACTACAAATCAGAATAAACAATACATTTAGTGAACCGTTGAATAAATACATTAGATAGGTAAAGAGCTAAGATGGCTACTTTAAAGGGAAATAATTTCTCAGGCATCTGTCAGTGTTCTCTAAAGAACAAACTAACCTCGATAAGAAAATAAACTGATCACCAGATAATTGATTTCCAAAAGAGCAGGCTAACATGGTACTAGAAGGAAGGGCCTCTCATGGAAACTGAAAATGTGTTTAAACACTGGAGAAAATTTGTGGACACTGAAAAGCTTCAGCAGAGAAATTCTCCAGTTTTCTGCAGCATTCTGTGAGAGCTCTGTGCTTCTCATGAAAGCTATGAAAAACACTGCTACGGGTTTTGTAAACTAACTCTCTATCTTACACCTGTTGTTATTCGACAGAGTTGTTTTGGTGTTCTGAAGAAAATATTTTCAAATAGCCTCCACCAATCATTCTGAGAGGTGGTGGGTCAAAGAACAAATGACCTTATGCCATGCTGGCAACCCAAGTTATAAAAATCAATTTATAATTAATTAAATACGCCATTTTCTCCTGAACTTGATTGTGTCATTTCTCGGTGTTCGCGGTACAACAGCGACAAAAATTTGTAGTAAATCATCGGTATTCACACTGGGAGGAATTAATTAGTCGAGTCTTTCAGGGATTCAGTAGGAGATTGAAGCCAGACAAAGCAATGAACAGTGAGAAAACAGACTTGACTGATGATGCTGAAGTAAGTCAAGGCTCTGAAGGCTGGACTGGCTATAAAAAACTACATCTTATGATACTTGGTGATAAAATTACAGCTGAAATTCCATGTAAATAAATGTAAAACACATCAAAAAACATTCCACCTTTATAAACAAAATGATGTGCTGATTCTAAGTCCTTGGAAATTGTATGAGAAAAACCAACAACTCAGGGGGAAACAGGAGACCCTTGCAAGCAGCAGTCTCAGAACCAGCACAAGAAAGCTCTCTGCACAGGAATCCTCCAAATTTGAGTTTTAGGAAGGATTGACCACAACGTTCACCAGAAGAAACTACCCTGAGCTCAGGACAGCTTTGTTGGAAGTTGGGGTAATATTTTGGGGATGTATCTCTGCATAGTTTGACTCTACTCTATTTTGGTTTCAGGTATCCAGTGTTGGTCACTGCTAGAAGAGATAAACCACAGCAGAAGTCATGCAGGAAATGGATTATAATGTCATTTGCAATATTTTGCAAGAGTTCGAAACAGTCCGAGGTAGTGAAGCAAGTATTACCATCTTTTTCTAAATCACATGCTATGTTCATCTGGTGAACTGTCACCAAAATGTTGCAAAAAGTATTAGAAAAAACAAAACACACCAGCATTTTGTTCATACTGTATTATGCTGCAAAAGTAATTCTATTTTTATGCTAAATTTCATTTTGAGATATAATATTATAGTCTCCTTTCAAACTTTAGGCATCCATACAGAATTCTTGTATTTTAGTTCAAACATAATTGACTGAAGTTTATTAGAAATATATTGTTGAAGTACACGTTGATCCAAATATTAAGCTCTAAAGATGCAGTTTTGACAGTACTCTGGAGTCATATCTAGAGATTTTGTTCAGATGCAAAGACAGCAATTTATAACAGTGATGGCAATTAAATAAATTATATTCTTCATTTAAATAAGTTATCATCCCTGAAAAATTAACTACAATCCATCTATGCCAGCATGTTTTCTTCTGCTATTCAGGAAGAGATGTCAATGCGTGTTTTTTATTTCATCCAGCTAGAATATGACAAATAAAGGAATTCCTTGCGTTTCTTCAGACTGCAACTTATAAAACCAGGCTAAAGGCCTAATCCTACTCCTCTATTTGTCCAGGAATTCTCATATTTTTAGGACTAAGAAATGGATGCAATGTAACTAATATGGATGCCTGTCTTGGGGTGACTTTACGATGCTGTATCCCCTATCGCCTGCTCTATGCCAGACATGAATCCTGTGCCTTTCTGTGTCTTTAAGCTGGGTCCGAGAGAAACTGAAAAATAAAAAGGAGCCGAGCGGTTTTGTGCTCAAGGACACACACACCCTTGCGGTTCCTGCGGTGGAGCGGAGGAAAGGCACCTTCCTGCTTTCAGCCAGCTCTGGGCTCCTCTTCTCAGGAGAGAGACGGAGAATTAAAACTCTTTGCTTTTTAGCTAGCTTCTTGTTTGTAGCTGAAGCAAGGATTTTCCTGCGACTTTGGCTTCTTCTTCCTTCTCTTCTGGACTGTTCAGCAACACCAGAACATCACCGGGAGGCCTTACACCCCGGCCCAGGGGGGGCCCAAGCCGCACCCCAGCTCTGGAGAGAGAGCAGAACCATCACCTGAAAAGGACTCTAAATTTACCAGGTTGTCTCCACAGTGAGAGGTTTTATTATGTAACATCATTCTTTTTCCGTGCCTGCGTGCACTTTGCTTGTTAAATAAATAGGGTTTTTTTCACTTTCCTCCAAGGAATTTCTTTCCGAACTTCATGAGGGAGGGCTGCTGAAATCTGCCTTCTAACAGAGGGACGTTCATTTCGGACATTTTCCTTCAAATTTGTCTCAAACCAAGACTGTCATAGAATTATTGCTTAACACTCTGGTTCTCATACAACTCACACTCATATCGGTCTGCTTCAGATGGAAAAAGAAAAAGGAGTGTGCAGAATGGGGTTGTCCCTGCTTTTTCCTATTGATTTACTAAAAACAGTGATTAATGATCTGACGTATACTTTTTAAGAAATAATCTAAAAAAAGGTTATTATTCATCTCTCGTTACCTCGATTTTCAAAGACAGCACTTTATAGCCTTTCAGTATAGATTTAGACATAGTAGCTAAATTGAAAGTTATGTATTTGTCAAATAGCCTTTTCAAGTAGTAACATTAATTAAAATTCCTTTTTAACTTTGTCACTGAAGAGCATCAAATTTATTTACAGTATGACAGAATTCACCAGGACAGACTGAATAACTGAAAATGTGTTTGTTATTAAATGTAGAGATCAAGGTTTATCTGTAAAATATATGTTTTTAAAATATTTATTCTAGCTTTACAGAGTTTTGCAGCACTTATAGGTCATAGGCATGAGGTAGTTGGCAAACTCCTTAATAATTATTTCTGAGAGGTGGTTATAAAGTGATGAAGAACTATATACTATTAACATTAAAGCAAACAAATTGGTTTATATAAAATTAGAAGACATGGAGAAGATAGGAAATGAGTCAAAAAGAAAGTGAGTCAGAGATGTTTACAGCACAGGATTCATGAGAAGTCTTCAGAAAACATTGCAACATATTATTTTACTAACAATTACTGTTAATTTGCACAATCTGAGTCTACTGCATACTTTGGAAAAAAATGTATGTCATTACATAAAATTAATGAAACATTCAATATACTCAGTTCCTCCTAATTTTCATATAAATGGTTTCAAAGTGCTCTTGTAAACTGCTAAATGACAGCTTTCACAGCTAATCAATATTTTTTGTTTTATACTAGAAGATTTTAAATGCCATTGTCAGTAGACCCATATGTATACAAGTAAGTCCTTGTATCTTAAATTAACTCCATCAAAGATTTTTTACTGTAACCTCTCATTTTTTTATAAGCAAAGCACAGTCCCCATTGACCTGAAAACTAGAAGTAATCAATGTGCCAGTGTCTCTAAGCAAAATTTAGTACAGTATCTCTGAAAACAGATCAAGCTCTAAGCAGAAACAGTAATTCATTAGGAGCTATAAATACCTTCCCATTCTATACAAAATGGTTCCTTACAACTGAGATTTCCCTGTACTACTGGAAAATACAAGCCAGAAAAAAAATTATTGATTAAAATTATATTGGGCATGTTTTTCCTTTTAAGTCTTTTCCTTCTTAGCTCGTTGTCTTAGCCTGTATCATTAGCAGTTCTAACACATTTTGCTAATTACTGTGAATCCTTACTTGTTTAAAGTGACTGTACACATCTAATCAGATAAGTTACCTTTCAGGTGAGGTGGCATTTTCAATCCCATTATCCTGTTAAAAAAAAAAAAGCCCACTACATATTTAAAGTATTAGGATAGAATACTATTTATGACAAGCTTTAGAAATAAAGACCCTGCTCTAGCCTTGCCAAACAATCAATTTCTGTTTTAAATCCATTTATTCTATTTTGGCACAATCAAAATTAGCTCATATAGATATTTACAAAGAGGTTATAAATTGCCAGGACTTTGTGAGATATATTACAAGGGGGAGCAGTGTCCCAAAGGAAATAATGTATGAACTATAAACAGGAGAATTACAACTTTAGCTGACTAAAATACACGTTATACATATGCAACACAGGACTGTTCTCTGTGTTAAAAATATTAATGTTGATGCATTACAGCTCATTTAATTCAAAATAATTGCAATGCAATGACCATGCTGTCATTTGGATTACGTGTCTGCACAGATTTGAAGAACCCATTTCCATTTCTCCACACCGGCACAAGTGGGCAGAGGAATTGCTCTCGGTTCCATGGTCGAGCAGCTCATGCTTCTGCTTGGACTTTGGAAATTATTAAACCACCAAGCAGAGGGGGCTGCACGGGCTGCACATCTGCATGAACACAGTGTCAGGAGACAAACCCAGTGCTATAGCTGGACACTGGCAATGCCAGTTTTGTTACAACTCTTCAGGCAAGGCCTTGGGCCAGTCAACAAGCCCTCTCCAACAGTATCCAAGCAGTCCTTGGGAATTAACTGGGCCAGGAGTGATGAGGAAGATGCATTTTTAATGAAGTAATCTTTTTACAGAGACAGGAGGTGCAATGCTAAGGACATGGCTAGACCGTACCAGCAGGCCACAGAGCCGGCAGGCACTGCTAGATTTACCACGTTTGTTTTGGGTACAGCTCAAATCCAAGAGCAAAATATTTATCTTCTCTGCTGTACTAAAGTTTCATCTTGATTAGATTAATGCTGTAAGACTCTTAAAACCCTGTGACATGTTTGCATTAAAAAAGAATTTCCTATAACAAAGTCATTCAGTGTTTCAGGTATTACACATAAATATGAATCAGTTAAATCTCTTTCTCCGTAAGGCTGAGACAAGACTATCGATTATTATTATAATGTTAAAAGCGAGAGGGCATGAATTTCTTAGCCTAAAGTACTTTTTAAAAACTCTAAGAAAAGATAACTTTCCAAACAAACGTAATTAAAGTGTTTTGAGGGAAGAAGAACAAAATATGACCTTTCCCTTTCTACACAGCTAAGCCAACCACCATGTTAGTGGTAGCAGCAGATTGAAAAAGCAATTTGGAGTGCATCACCAAATCTAAGGAGTTTTGCACATCCTATTTTACAAATACTTGGTAATAAAGTACACTATCTTATTAAAACCAAGGATTATGTGAAACGAAAAATATGCAATTGAATACAAAACACGAATAGAGGCAAAGACCAAGAATTCTATGGGTCAAATGAATGCTAATTAATGTATTTTGGAAAAAAAAAATGAAGCAATATTTCACAGAGTCTGAATGATGCATATTTAACCTCTTATAAATATCAAAATGAACCTACTAGAAATATTTAGACGATTTGGGAAAACTGTGGACAACAATATTTCATCTTTGTCTATCTGTATGCGCTGGGTATAGTCGCTCTCAAGATACTAATAAAGAAGCTTAGAAGCCATGGGATGGAAAACTAAGTTTCTTGTCATGGACTATACCCAGGACAAGAGTTAAGGAAGAAGATAATGTTAAGAGATGGACTGCCCCATGCCAATACTGAGGTCTCTCACCAGAGATTTTGTATTCTCCAAATCACTTAGGCAAGGAAAAGAGCTTTACTTTGGTCTGGACTTCCAAGGGAGCACAGAGAAATTTTGGCTGCATCAGATTACCTGTGAGAAGTGCTATAAACCCACTAGGCACTTGTGGAAAACACAGACATAAATGGCACAGGGAAGTACCACAGAAGCAGCAGCTGCAGAGCAAGCTGCCAACAAGCTGCAGGTGGAAGGCTGAGCCCAGCACCCATAAAGATGTTGTATCTCGTGCAGTCTGGCACTGATATCAGCCACAAGACAACTGCCTTCACTGCACACAGTACTTCTCAAATATCCACCTGAGACAGCCATTGTGGGGACACCTCACAGCTCAGGATCATGTGTTGCATCACATCTTCTCTGTATTTAAAATGGCAAATATACTAGTTTGAAAACAAACCAGCGGGAGATTGCAAGTCAGAATTATAATTTAATAGGAAAATTAGAATAAATGTAGTAGTACAAGAACACGGACAGAGTCAGGATATAACTTGACACCCTGTTAGTCAGGGTGGTGGTAGCAGTCCAGATGAAGTGGTCCTGTCGAAGCAGTGATCATGTAGAAACAGTCTGGTCTTCACCTGAAAGTCCAACAGTAGCTCTTGTCCTCTGGGAATCCAGTAGGTAAGGGCTGCTTGTGCTGATCCAAACCCCAGATTACATCCAGGTGGGAATGCTTGGCTCCTCCCCCCTGGGCAAAGCATCTCATGATGGGCTGATGTAATTCTGTGAGTCATGTGGTGGGTACTTGATGGCCCACTAACAGAGATAGCCCCCAGAGGGAGTTATCAGGGGTGAGTCACGGTAGGAGATAACGAACACTGCCCCACCTGCTTTAACAGCTTGTGAAGATGATAACAGAATACATACTATTGGTTACATCTTACATTGTAACCTAGGACAGCAAAGAAAATCTAGCATAAACAACTGCTAGATGTGCCATGGAAGAAGGTGCTACTTAAAAGACTGAGGCTTTGTTTACAGTGGTATTAAAAATGCATTTAAAACAAATTATAAAGTGGAGTAGTTAAATTGCATTTAGCTCTTGTTTGGACACATTTACTCAGAATTGATGTGGTCCTAATTTGACTTAACTTCTGAACCAAATAAATACAGAACTAATTAGGACAACAAAATTCATTGCACTTAATTCTCCTAAGAATCCTAGAGCAAATATGCTCCTTTCATGCCAAGTGTAGAAATCTAAATCTTATGCCTTTTTTTTGTTTTTTAAACACAGTGAAACGGAACACCTTATAAACCCTTTCTGACACTGAAATCAAGGCTGTCTGTTGAGCAGAGGTGATTATTCTGCAGTCCTGAGTCCTGTTATTTCAAAGACAAAATACCACCTTTCCACCAGAGCTAAATGGGGAATTTTTCAGCCAGATGGTATGGATTTTGTGGAGCTACGCTGTGCAACAGAAAATATTTGGGAAAAAAATTAATTGCAGCAATCACTGCTGTATCAACCGTAGTGTTAGTCAGATTCCTTAACATTTTTTCATATTCACCATATCAACTTCTCCCAAATTCAGAAGTATCAAATATTTTGTTTAAATAAATGCTTCTTACTGCAGTGAAACACTGTCATTATTGAGATGAAGACACTTTAACATAAGGCAAGCATGCTGTGAGGATATCAAGCAACGTTAATGGAACTTTTAAGAAGAAAAATTTATTTGCGGTAAACGAGGAAGCAGAGAGGTACAGTTATGATACCTTAAGCTTAAAAAATACATGATCTCTCTTTCAAACAGCACATATCCTACAAAAACCTGATTACCTGTACTGCACTCCTTAAAGAGCATGATTTTCATGACCAAGCAAATTATTATAAATGTTTGCTTTCTTTTCTAATAGGGGTCTCATGACACTAAGAGAAAAAATGTTGAACTGGAAGTAGGATCTTCTCCCATGAAAACAGAAACGAAACCTGTCAATATGTCATACGAAAGGCTACCATGAAAATGTTTAAAAAAACAAATTATCTATGAAGTCTTGTTGCTTATTAACTGCATCCTACACCGATTTGGAAAATTTAGTTTTTGTTTTAATTCTAGTCCTTTCTAAAAATTTCTTCTAAAGAACTTGAAAATGGAACCATTCAAAATAGGTAACTTCTGATGTATAAGAAATTCCTCATTTTTTCTCTTCTGAGTAAATCAAAAAAATAGAGTGAAACTATTATTAAATTATGAAGTAGTTTATAATCTATTACTCAGATATTTTAAGTATGTTAATGATTTGAAAAACAATTTGAAATTTTATTTTCTTCTGTTTAGGTTTATGGGTTTTATTATTTCACATTATTTTATGAGTTTATGAATTTAAATTATGTATCTGAGGTATTTCCTTAACATACCTTCTTCTCCAAGAAACAGATATTTCAACCTGTACTTGTTAGCAGCTGTCACAACTCAAATACTACAACAAACGTTTTTCAACTACTGTTTTGTTTCATGTTCTCAGACAACAGTAATGTATTGATATGAATGATCTAATATGTTTTAAATGCAATTATAAAATAAATTAGATTTTTCAAAATTTTAAAAAAGTAATCTAAGTAGTCTCCAAAACAAGAGAAATTCTTTTTAGCAATTATCAAGTGCACCATCAGCAATGATACCAAACTGAGAAGTGCAGTTGACTCTCCTGAGGAACAAGAGGGTTGCAGAACGATCTAGATAGATTGGAGAACTGGGACACAATTAATGGCATGAAATTTAACAAGTTAAAATGCTGGATCCTGCACTTGGAATGGAATAATGCTGGTCACAATTATAAACTGGTAGAGGAGTGGCTGGAGAAAAGCTCTGCAGTAAGAGATCTGTGGGTGCTGGTCAGCAGCAGGCTCAGCATCAGTCAGCAATGTAAGCCTGGGCAGGCAGGAGGACAAACCCATCCTGGGGTGCATCGAACACAGCATCACCAGCCAGTCAGGAGAGGTGACCATCCCACTGTACTCAGCATTGGTGCAGTGTCACCTGGAGAACTGTGTGCAATTCTGGGCCTCACAGTTTAAGAAAGATGTGAAGGTCCTTGAATGTGTCCAGAGGAGAGCAGCAAAGCTGGTGGCAGGGATGGACAGTATGTCTTAAAAGGAGCAGCTGAGGACTCTGCGCTCGTCAAGTTTGGAGGAAAGGAGGCTGAAGAGTGACCTCATTGCTCTGTACAGCTTCCAGGTGAGATGAAGTAGAGAGGAAGGTGCTGAGCTCTTCTCCCTGGTATCCAGTAACAGGACCTATGGGAACGAATCAAAGCTGTGCCACTGGAGGTTTAGACTAAACATCACGCAGCATTTCTTTACCAAGAGGGGGGGCAGACACTGGAACAGCGTACAAGCTTGATGTCCCAAAGCATTAGATCCTTCTTCTGAAAACTGTCCAGAACAGCTGGACATGCTGTTCAGTAATGCTAATTCATTAAACCTTTCCTTCTTTGTATGAAGGAATATTTTCAATAACTTTTTGAGCATTCTTGACAAGCATGTTTAACCACATACCAGACAATACAAAATCAAGTAATTTGTGAAGGAACTGCTTTATTATATTGCCAGTGATTATCATAGAATCATAGAATCAGTGAGATTGGAAATGACCTCCATGATCATTGAGTCCAACCTTTGACCGAACACCATGCCAAATTGACCACAGCACTAAGTGCCATGTCCAGTCATTTCTTGAAGGCTTCCAAGTACCAAGGATACGGACTCCACCACTTCCCTGGACAGACAGTTCCAACGCTTAAGAATCCTTTCCGTGAAAAAACTCTTCCTGATGTCCAACCTGAACCTCCCCTAGCACAGCTTTAGGACATCTCCTCTTGTCCTGTCATTGGTTGCCTGGGGGAAGAGGCTGACCCTCACCTGTGAGGGGCCCAGAGCCAGACACAGTACTTGAGGTGCAGCCTCACCAGTGCCAAGTACAGAGGGAAAATTATTTTAATACAGCAATACACAATAAAGTTCCATCATATAAATATACGTAAAACAGACATTCAGTTGTTCATGGCCACGAAAATGAATTCATGTTCAAGATCTCTCATAAGAGATCTTGAAATCAAGAGGGCTTCTGTAATAGGAGAGATCCTTTTAAAAGAACAGTAGCTGTTTATGCGCTCTTTTTGCCAACATTTCATTTTCTCCTTCAGCCCAATGCTACACTAAAACCTGTGCTATCTCCAAACAGCAGACAGTTGTTACTAATCTGAGGTGACACCACTAAATGGTCTTGCTGATTTACACAGCACAATTTGTTTCCTCCTACATCTGTTCCCCATTGCCTCAGTGGCCTTGGGGAAACTGTCACTGGTGAAATCCATCATGCGTTACAAATCCACCATGGGGTACGAGAAGACTGAGCAGTAACCTATGCCTATCCTCAAACTAGCCTTCAGCAACAAGAGTCCTGAAGAGTAAGTTATTCCAGCATCCATTGGCATAACCTTGTGCTCAAACACGTGCATATCCTAGGATCCTTTATCCAAAGAGAACTGGACATTTGATAATAAAAATTAGGAGAAACAATCTCTTAGAAATCAAAGAATACCCGACTTCTCTTTGGTATGGGTTCAGTAGTTTTTTCCTCATTATATCAAGAACCACCCAGGCAAACTTCATGCCTCTGTTTTCAAGCCACATTTGTCTGACATGTTCACAAAGAGGTTAACATAAGGTGTGAAGTATTCCATAACCTCATATTAACTGCTGTTAATAAATATTAAAAATAAATATCAAAAATAGTAAATATTAAATGCTGGCATAGTATGCATTAAAAACACATTTTTCAGATTTTGATTAATGACTGTCAATTATTGTGCCTATTAGGAACTTAGCGTTTCTTAATATCTAAAAAAATCTCACCACCCCTTCTTCTGACCAACCTATGTACTAATTTTAATATGTGGCTAATGGATCTCATGTTCCCATGACACAAAGCTTGGTTAAAAAAATTAAACAGAACTTCCAAAAAGCCCAACAAAAAGTCATGGAAACTAACAACTCCACACAGAACACTTTTTCAAAAACTATACGTTAGATATTTACTTCTTGATAGACATGCTTTTAATGTACAACTAATTTGGCATGAAGCAAAGCTGCTGGTATCTCTTCAGCCAATACAGATGTAAAGATTTTGAGAGAAAAATATACATGTGCGCTGTTATTAATTTATAGCAATCAACAAAAGGAAAGAATGTAGTTGAGCAGGTTTTCATTTCAATGATTTTTTAACAAAAGTTTGGGTTTTCCAAACTGGTTTAGGGTTTTTTTTTTCCAAATAGAGTGAAAAACAGTTGTCTCTGCCAATTAGGCAATATGAGTGATGGATAGTCACTCATACATAGTCCTAGAAACAATCGCCAGCAGTGCAAAACCCCTGGAACAATCTTGGTACAAAACAAATACTTTAAGAAAACCTTCTCAAATTGATCTTCTGATTGGCATGAAATAGTTCTGCTCTGATTCATTAATGATTGTATGGAATGTCTCAGTGTCTTTAAAGAGTACTAGCAAAATATTCACCTGCCATTTGGGACTCTTCTATGACCAACAAGACAGGTGTGTGCAGAGTGCCTCACAGTTCAGCTGAAAACAACAATCATCTAGATTTCATTAAATAAAACATACTGATAAGTGAATGACTGCTAAAAGCATATATTGTGGCTAATTAGGAGTGCAATATATAGTCATTTTTTCCTAGCTGGACACAACTGTGCTTTGTTTACTTTCACTTGTTAATAATTGTGAATTTCAAAAAATTTGTCTTTACAAGAGACAATCTTAGAGGCTAGTAGGCAAGTGGTAATCATCAGAATTACATACTTTTTTTTTCTGAAAATATTCAAAATGTTTTCAAAATGCTCATAAAATTTTTATTTCTAGGAATTTGAAACAAGCAAAAAGGAAAAGAATCTGTAGTAATGAAAATAAAAAAAACCATCCTCAACTGGCCCGTTGAACTTAAAAGGTGTAATTCTGACAGGAAATACCCTTTGCTATGCTGTCATTATGGTGATGCTCAAACAAAGTGCTGATTGCATGGCTCTGCACTAGTAGTATCACTGTATACTCACTGTGTGTATGAGGAGCATTATAGCTAAGAAGAAAACCTATTTCCATCTGTGGAAAAGAAATTACTGATACAGCAGGTCGCTACTAAGCATAGCAGGAGTACTTTCATGTTGCTGAACTTCCACAGAGAAACCAACACAATCCAGTGTAAAGGTCTCAGCTATATTGTGAATTAATAACCGACAAGAAACTATGTTAAATACTTCACGACATCTGAGAATTTACCTGAAAATCATTTTTTGAACATACAACAATACAAAAATATATAACATGCACCTCAAACTTGCCAGTTCTATGCTATTTATTCTACTCTAAAACTGCATTAAGATTACGCAGAATCATAGATTTCTCTGTGGTAAGGTAGAGACACTGCGTTCCATTGGTATGCTATCCAAATAACATGAAAATCAGTTTTAATAGGTCTTCCAAAGAAGCCCAATTATGAACATGTGGGGATCACCTCTACTATGCCTTTACGAGCAATCTGCTTTCCGTATTTTTCCTCAATCAGCTGCACAGGGTTACCTACAGAGCTAGCAGCAGGTAGCAAAAAATTGACAAGATGAAGAATGCATTTGCTAACAGGGAATTTACATACCCATAGCTCATACATCATCACAGCTTACCCAGATTTTAATGACTCCTCTGAACTGACAAGATGAGGATGCTCACACTCTGTGGGACTAATCAGAAGCAGCAAAATGCTTCAGTGACCACGATTCGACTGAAAGTTGTGTAAGTGGTTATCTTGCCTTAAAGACAAACAGGGGGGTTCGCTTATTTTTTCTCAGTTATAACACCCACTGAAACAAACCCTGTTAAGAAGGCATTGAAGGCATGAGGAATTACAATGAAAAAAAAATCTTTGTGGGAAAGAGTTATAAAGTTAATACAGAGGGAATAATATTACATAGGACTAAATATTATGTAGAAATGTCCTGCTGCTGCATTCATCCTCCTGTAATAACAAGGCATCACTATACAAGACGGAAATTTCTGTGATACGACATAAAGTGACAGACTACTTGTCAACAAATCTTTCTAGGTTCAGAATGCAATGAGGACAGTTTATTCTTGCTGTATCAGTTGAACCTATCAAGTACTGAAAATTATATCTTTATTTCTTCAAAATGAAACTATATTTCATTTGGTGTAATCAAGAAGAGAATAAAAAGTATGTCAAGCTATAAGAGGTTCCTAAAAATATATTAAGAAACAAGATATTACTTTCAAGGTTAGTAACTACTCAGTGGATCAGTCTGCTTGGGAGAAGATTATTTTAGCATGGCTTAAAAACCAGGAATCACAAGTTGTGAGACCAGAGTCATGAAACTGCCCAGAGGACAGGAAATTCCTCCTAATGGCTTCTATCCACTAAGTATAATATTTCTATAGCAACACCATAATTTTCTCTTTGATCTGCCCTACTTAGAAAGGCAGGAACTTTTAAGTTACCAAATCTTTACAGGGCACTGAAATGGACAGGCAATTTTTGGCTGACATCAGTTTCAGAGGCCATATAGATGAAACCCATTCAGGTACTTCTTGAACAGACATCAGTGCAAATTGCAGGTGCAGCTCAGAAGTGGCATATGGCCCCTTATTATTTCCACAAATATGCTGCTACTGCAACAACAAATCTTTAAAAGACATTGCTAACTCTGTATGAGGTCTTAGACGTATTAATGTTTATAAATCTGCAAGATTTGACTGAAAGAAATATACCACTGCTCTAATCTCCAACCCACAAATTACTTTCCACTGATGCAATATAGTGATTTCTTTTTCCAGAACTACAAAAACTTATGAATAATAAATCACATAAAAATCTTGTACAGAAATATTAACACTTTCTTTTTTGCCTTCTTTCTAATGCATAAAGAACCTTTTTTTTTCTCATTTCCATAAAGATAAAAGTGTACCTGAAAAGAATGAAGGTGTCCATATGTAGGTCATGCATAGAAATCCTACAAATATTTAGTTAGGACAGCATATTACATATAGACAAGAATACATATCATCTGCTGTTAGGAAAACCTAAAAGAAGGTTTAGGTATCATAAAGAGACAAACTGGTCTATCTGAAAGAGACAGATAGGAAGACAAGAGTGTGTGAAGGATAACTAACTAAAGGATGGACAAAACAAACACATAATCAGGTGTCTGCTATATAATAAATACAGAAAGTAAAAGGGCAACACCTGTTATGCAGTCTGGCTTCCATAAAGTTTTACAACTAGCAAGAAGCCAAGAGAAAAACTATGCCCTTGATACTACTGGGACTGCATCTGCTGATGACTTGGCACTTGACATGCAAGGCACTGCTTGAGACTGTGCATTTCACACATGTAATTTGCTATGCATGGGTATAGGCAGATATTTTGTAATATTTTTAAATCTATCTGAAAATGCAGAGAATGAACTTCCTTTAAACTAGGAGAAACCTGTGTGTAGATCACTTCATGCACTTAAAAACCCATCAGACACTTACCTATAGCCTCCTAGCGGTTTGGAAAACCAGCCATATGTGGTAGCTACTTTCCAGCAAGAGCATCAGCAAACAGCTTTTAGAACTGCACTAATGGATGCTAAGCAAGAGTACAGAAAGGTCTGCAAAGGGAGAGAGAGACCTGCAGTGGTTAACTATCAGCTACTTTACTGCTGAAGGGACAATTGCTGCTTTGGTTTGCGTGTCCTGTAACTCAGAACAGCTGATAAAAAGGTAATGCATTATATATTACTTGTCATACATTATTTATAATTTCAGCTCCCACTAAATTCTAGTTTATGGCCTCAAAAATTGCTCATAGTTTATGTCTTACTGGGCAAATAACTGGCATTAGCAGCAGCCAGTGGCAGGTGAAGATGTCCTGGTATCCCTACGCAGATGCAGAGCTATGACTGCCTGCTCATGAGTGCTATGAGGCAGTCACCTGTGCCTCTTCCTCCTGCCAGAATTCATTCAGGCCTGATGCTTACAGCTGCCTGCATGCAGAGGCAGTGATGGGCTTGGGGGAGAAAAGGGGTGATTTTCAATTTCCAGTTCTAGATTTCCCTAACCAGTGATATGAAAATATGTGAGAGTTTTCACAGTCACACAGAATTGAGAAGGACCATGTGGATCACGGAGTCTGAATGCACACTTGTACTATAAAGTAGCTCACAAAGTATCTCTTTCTCCTACACACAAAAAGATACAAAACAGTCACCAATGACCTATGATACACTTACGTCCTAGGACAAAAGACCAGGAGCCAGAAACCACGGTATGTGCAAGAGGAAGAAGAAAACAGCAGCTTTCAGAAAAATACAACCATTAGAAAAATCTTCCAAAATATTTTAAAAGGATTATGGAAATGATGCTGCCAACCCTGCTGTAGCTCATTTTGGCTCTCCATTTTGTATTAAATCTTTTTTCAGCTCTAATAGTTGAAGTCTGTCACCCTGTCGTACATATTGATAACTCCTATCTTACAGTGTATATTGATACCAACCTAGAGTTGGCAAGACTACATCTATAGCACACAGGGCTTGTATACCGTTAATTTAAAAATAATGAAAAGGAAAAATAGCAAATACCCTTTGTTACTGGCACACCTTGTTATCCATAAAGTTTAAAGTCATTTTTATGGAGTGTGGTTTTAAAGAATGTCCTGTTACACACCTAAGAAAGAAAGAAACACTGTCATACTTGAGTACTTTTAAGACAGAAGAAGAGAAATATGGAGTAGCAGTAAAGCATTACTAGAGAGGATATCTCAACAAGAGGTGGGAAGCTTTAAAAAAGAATCTTAAGATTTGTAAGACTTAAGGATGCACTGGTTTGTTAAACACTTAGAGCTTCTCTGTTCCTTCAAACTTCGTCAAAGGAGTCCAGTCTGTGATCCTCTGACTTTGAGAAGACTGTCCAGCTTAGTAAGATGAGGTCCCAAATTTTCAGTATTTGTTATAATATTATTTCTAATACTTACAGAAAAGCTTCAGCCCTCACTATAATGCATTAAATGTCAAAGGAAAATGATGGAAGAGGTGTGAAAAGGGGAGAAGGACAAAAAAACTGTCTTACAGCAGAAAGACTAGAAGTTAATTTATGAAATCAACTCATTGTTATGAGTAAGTATTTGAATCTTTCCTTTCCTTGAAGACACTAATGGCATAGGTAAAACATTCAGGAATCCCCAAGAGCTATGCATAGTATGTACAAAATGAGGTTGGACGGAGTGTACAAACTGGAGGTACTATACCATTATTACAAATCAACTGAAATAATCAAATCACTACACTTGCATATCAGAATAAATGCCTGGTAGTCATGACTTCTGCTTGCTTCCAGGGCAATATGAGCCAGGTGGTACTTGGAAGTCTACCCAGAATTAAAGATGCTTTGTTTCCCACAAAATTATCCGGTATAGATAAAAAATGAGTATTTCAATAAATATCCATACTCTTGTGCTCCCAGCTAAGTGACAATAGATCCCTCCCCATGTACTCTGGTTATACATGACAACATGCTGTGTCGACTCCAGGGAATAAATACTGTGATATTAAACTGTTGTTCATTTATACTATTAAAAATTATTTGAAAATATTACTTTTCTATTCTTGCTGCAGAGTCCTTGCATACTTTCTGTAGATTGCATGAACATATCTGATGTTGGATATCAAGTATATATAGTCAGCTTAAGTTTTTTGAGGCCATGGAATTAACTATTATTCACATACACATTCCTATATACTTACTGCTCAATTATAGAGGAAGAAATTACATTCCCTACATGCACACACTATCATTTGTAAAGTAGTAACATAAAAGTTAGAGACCAACATTTAAGCTAACACACAAGTTAACTGTATTTTTTTACTTTCTCGACTTATTTGTTTTGTATAATTACTATGCATTTCCTCAAAACATTAACAAGAAACAACTTACTCTTCAACAAGAATGATAAATACAATGTATGTGACTCTATCACCTCAGGATTAATAGGGTCTTTTTTATTCATGAAGTCAGATGTCAGACTCAGTTGAAAAATGTGTATCATCTTATATGTATTTATTCCAAAGCCTACTAAAATTGCTTTCCACTGCTACAGATGGATACAATAACAACCACTATTCACTGTTTTTTGAATTAACACAAGATGTATGTCAAATGATGACCTTAAACTTCCTGAGTTGAAAATTTCATTTAAAACTTGACAAATACACTGGATGCCAGAATAACATAGTAATAACAATTCACATGCAATCTACTTCATCTTCTAACCACACTCATCAAAAAAAAAATCCTTAAAGCTTCAAAATAACCATTGGCCTTCTCTTGTCTGGAAAGAAAAACTGTACAATTCTTCTTTGTTTTCTCATCATCTTTTAATTTTTTAAATTTCCCTTTAATTTAAGACCAGTACACTATTTTCCTTTATGACTTACTGCAAAGTTAGTTGGTAATAATTATTGGAAGTACTGTTACTTCTATTCTTCTGTAAATTTCAGAGAATATTCCCCCTGACATCCAGGAAAAACTTAGGATGTGCCCATGATCAGCTCCCCACCAAAACAGAGTACCTCGTTCTCCCTCTAAGTTATGTAACAGTAATAAATGAGTTTTACAGAAACATTATAATTGAAAATTGCCTAACAATTAAGGTAGGCAGTTAATAGGTGTATCACAGTATCTTCTGGGTCCTGTACTTGCTGGTGTTCATTGTAAGCCATTGTACTGGCCGATAAACTGCCAGCTTTAACTTAGCTTATTTCTCGAATAATTAACAGATTACAGAGGCCACAAAATCAAGGAACTTCAAACTGAAGTTATACATTAGTGAATCAAAGTCTATATATTTTCACCATTCAAGCCCTGAGTGAAGTATTTGATATTTCTGACACACTTCTTACATACAGATATAGCATTAGAGAGACATAGCCTGTTTTCTCCCGATTTTCCTAGTTAAAAATGTATGAAGGAGGCAATTATTCAGAAAGTGAGAAACAGTGTACTTACTGAAGAAAAAAATTACTTATAATTTACTCATTTGTGTTAGGGACTATTTTTCAATAGATTTCAGGTTACTTTAGTTAGCAGAATAAGGCCTTGATGCCACAATTATTTCTTTCCAGCAGAAATTAACTGTTGAAGACAATGTTTTCACAATAAGCTTGAAGAGTACCTCACAGCAGACTCTACAGAATCCCTTTTTTTTTGCACTTTCCTTGCTGTAAGTGAAGTCTTTATTTTAGAAAAAACAATCTATTTTTATGCATCCAAAGAATGCTCCCAGTGTCTTCAGAAAAGTAAACAGATCACATAAAAATCTAAAATATATGCAAATCTTTGCAATGCCATCATCAAATTCCTAATTTGCCATTAATCTCAAGATGTTATACTTCAGAACTTTTTATTTTTAATGTTACTTCAGGCTAGTACCTGGTTCCACAGAGACCTCATTTGAATTAAAAAAAACATATCCCCAAAACCCAACAAACTTCATTTTGGTAAGTGTCCTCAGTAACTTGTTTGTTCACTTTATGACATAAATGCAGTCTTCATATACAAATAATACTGTATAATAGGTAACACTAGAGAGTTAGTATTTCTTTTCCTTAAACATCATACACTTTAAACATAAAAATGTGATAAATGAGAAGAAAGTTTCTGCAGGCTACTTATCCAAATATAAGCAATAATATGAATGGTTACAAGATGCAATCACTCCCTGTAAAAACCAAAGAGCAGTGATGACTGCAGGACATCTGATTCTGGTCGGCTGGCAACAGAATCTCTGATGTAAGGGAAAAACTTCCTTTAAAGTACTTCAAAACTGCCCAGTCGTTCTCCTGTAAAAACTGGAGTCTGGTTTTGGGATGTTACATTCAAGATATGGGTATCATGAACGTACTTTGTACTGGATGTGTCTATCATAGCTGCAAAAACACAGTTCAAAAGCGTCACGTAAAGAAAGCGGAGAGGGGGAGAGGGATAAAAAAGATTACATTTTGCATTGCTGTATCTATTTAATTACACTGATAAAAGCTCACTACACAGTTAGCAAAGAAGCAATTAAATCTCAAAGTAACTTCCAGAAATCTATTTTTTTTTTCAGTTTATACAAACACCACCTTTACAACAGTATACACTGAGAGCAGTCAAACTAACACACTGGGGAAAAAATAACTCAAACTGTTTGAAACTGAAGCTTGACCCTTAGCAGCACTGAAGCCACTAGTGCCAAAGTACTAAAGAATTTTTCAAGTAACAACCAAAGTTAACAGTGACTGCCAGAAAAGACCAAGTACAAGTGCTGCTGGTGTAACAACGCAGTAACTTGAATTAAAGACGACCTCTACAACTCTCTGTAGTCTGTTCCAAGCCTTGGTTATAGCAGCTGTAATATGGCTCAGATGCCTTTCTTAAATGCATGAAGTAGCTTGTTCTACACCCCATCAGTACATCCCCATCATCCTTTATCAGGAAATTAACCTGTAAGCAAAACTGACTTTCATTTTCTCACTGTCACAGGAAAAAGCCATATATATGCCTTTCTGAGAGGGGTAAGACAGAGAAGCTGATAGTGATCCAGCTTTCTAGACGTAAGGACACAGTATACAATAAAAACTTAGGAGCATATTTCCATTGGAAAAAAAATAATTTAGCTTGTTCTAAAAGCCTAATGTTACACACAGTACGGTGTGATTTTGTTTTCATTTGTTTTTTGTACAGGAGAGTACTACACATTAATAAACTAGTTTTCTTACGATTATCTGTTTGGCAGTTTGTGCAATCTTTGCATACTGTCTCTGTGCAACACAAATCTTTCCCATGCTGATGATGGTAAAATTAGCCAAATTTTGTCAGTTGGTATGTCATGTGAATTGCTTATCTTAAAATGTCCTCCTACATGTGTGCACATGTGTGCATTCTTTATGCAACAAACACTTGGTTTCTAGTCTCTCTTACTCCATAGTAACTTTCTTTAATTTTATGCAGAAATTTGGAAAGAAGAGTGGACCGATGAGGCTCTGCTTTCAGAAAATGAGCAAACAGCAGGGAATAAAACTTCTGGTTCCAAGAAGGTAAATGGGTAAAGAGAGCTAGCATCTTCAAACAAACACCTTCAAACAAGCTAGAGAAACAGCTGTTAGAGAAACAGCTGAGCTGGAGAGCCTTTTCCAATGGCTTTCAATGTTTTTGATCAGGTTCTATATTTAGGTAGTACTTTAAAGAGTGCAATAACTACCTTTTCTTAGGTGTTTCCATTTCACTAAATTTAAAGTAGAAGTTATCTGCTTCCTAATTTAAAAAAAGACAAAATTGTGCTTTTAGGGAACCTATTTTACATATGAACATTTAGGATTAAATTATTTCTCCTGGAAAAGCCTTTTTTTCTAATTCTTTAATTAAGTTTCTGGTCTTAGAAGGATGAGGGAACATTTTAACACCAATCTACAGGTAATGGTAAGTGCTCTCAGTTAAAAAAAATGCTCTTTTACTGAGTGCCTCCCTCTAAAACTGCAAACATGTCTGCTCATATGTGGGTTTTGGGAGAATGCAGTGGCCACAGTTGAGTTGGAATCCTTTCTAGGAGAATCCCTTCTCCCCTCTTCCATCCCTCTCTGACTGAAATGAAGGGACTTGTCCCACTGTTGTTCCAGCACTACCTTTAGCCAAACATGACAAGCATGAAAGGGCAATGCATTCACAAAATTTTTTATATTTTCCAAAGTACTTCAATGATTGATCACATTCTTCAGTGATAAATAAAAGTCAAACTGTTTCCTCAGAAGTTATTTTTGAGTCTCCTTCCGCAGAACATAGCTATCAATGTTTCCGGTACCAGTTAATTCATCTCTTATGATGCCATTTGCAGTAGAAAGTTCAAATGAACAGAGGCCTCCTGTGATTTATTAGCATTCATTTTCTTGTCCGACTAAAAAGGTGTTTTGAGATGACAGCATTCCTAATACCTCAGAAATACAAATAAATATTATTTTAAAATATTCTTGTTTCTTCACTGCTGAACATCTGCTATTAAAAGTGATTTGTTCGGCAGCTTTCTCTTGCCAGCTGTTACATGAAAGCAACCAAGTCTCTGCTATATAAAACAGCTCTTTATACTGGTATCACTTTTATTAATTCCTCTCTCTGTTTTGAATGACACTTTTTGATAGTGAGAGAAAAAAAATGGGTTTTTTTCCCTTTTATTAATTTCCTAGGTTTAAATGATGGGTTTCTGTGTAATCTAAAACCCTAGTTACATTATCCTGGACAGAACTAAGAGTATTTCTACACCTGTGAGCACTTCTTGGTATACCTATCACTTCTAAATCTAAATCACTTCTAAATCACTACTTGCATACTGCTAACAACGAAGATACATAAGAGCACTGAAGTTACTCAACCCACCCAGAAATCTGAGTCTTCAGGTGGCAACCCCTTACTGCTCCCTCAGAGCTATTGCAACTAGATTACTAGGGATTAAAGAAATGAAAACCTGATAAAAACCCCTGCAAGCCAGTTCAAAGATACTATGTTTTAACGGGCTGCAGCCAAGTACTGTTTGAATGCCCTCCATGTGTACAGCCTCTCTAGGCAATCTGCTCCTTGGCTTCACTGTTCTCATGCTGATAAAGTTTCTACTTTATCCAGTCTGAACACTTCTTGTTTCAAACTACACCTGCTCCCTCTTATTCCCCCAAGATGCACCATTGTGAAGTGTCTCCTTAACACCTTCCCTGCAGACATGAGGGAGGCAGCTTAATCCTATGGAGACAACTCTGCCTCTGACTTATTCAGTCCAGCACAGAGCCAGTGCTCCAGCCACGGGTGATCCTGGCAGTCCTCCTCTGAACTCGTTTGTCTGTGTGACCTTATATTGGGAGAATTAAAATGAGACACAGGCACGCAGGCAATCATTTTCTACTGGCAGCAGGTGAACACATTGGTTGCCCCATCATTACTCCTTTCCTGGTTTATATATCCCTTATCTTGAATGTGAAGAAAATCTTGGCAGGTTCACTCTAGAACAGACTGAGTGAACTTTCTGACCAAGAAGACAAATTCAGCATTGTGGAGCACTAATGCACCTAGCTCTGTTCCTGCAGACACAACTGACTACCTGCACTTGGTCTGTGAGCTTGAGCCTGAGCCTAAGGAAACACACCCTTGCAGAGACATGGCGTGTTCTGGTAATCTGCTCCTGAGGAAAAAACAATAGAATTTTTTCTCTTCATTAAGGGAACAATCTAGAGAGGATTTGTAGAGATTCCTTTCTCCCTGTATGTCATCCTCCAAGTAGAGAACACTTTTTCTGTACCCATCATCCTATTCTTTTCTTCTGAAAAGGAATCTTTAAAAAACGACAGAAAATAGCTGAAAATTTGAAAGCTTTGTTTTTGTTTTTCACTTTTTCCCCATCATCTCTTCCCTCTAATGATATTCCAAACAACATGACGTTAAGTGCTCTGAAAGTCATCATGCCTTTTTATGCTTGTATCATTTTTGCAGTATCAAAAAATGTGGCAAATGCAATTATACCTGAAAGAAATAAACCATCTCTTCTTGCAGAGGCTGAAAGAATAATAAAACATGATTTGTACAAGCACTAAGCTAATTACAGTGACACCACTCCTGCCTCTACAGTTCTGTTAGTGTCAGCATTTACATTACGAACCCCTCATTCCAGGGTTTATAATTCTGCTCTACGTGAGTTAGCTACGCTTACAGGAGCGCACAGCACGGTTGTTAATGGCTTCATTAGCGACACTTTCCTAAAAATGGCTTAAATTTTAAATTACTTTTAAATTTTGTAACTCCCTTTGCTACATGGTATAAATCACAATACACTTGTGACTAAAGCAAGACAATTCAGTAAGACAAAACCCATCCAAAATGTGACTTACATGCTTGGACTTAAAAGTGCTTATTTTTGCAAAGTTTGGAGACGATAGTTGCTGTACATAATAACTACCATCACCATCCTCCCATCCAGACATGATATTAGAGATTTCTGGAAAACTGAGGTTTCCATTAAGGAAATATCTAAATACTATGAGGAAGGAGAGAGTTTCATAAACAGCAAATGTCAGGTGATGTTTCGGCAATAAAGCCACCATACATCAGTGTTTTAAGTTTCATATGTGAACACATTTATCTAGAAAAATATGGGGTGATTTCTGGTCTCCATTAAAGTACTTGGATACCTTGGAAACCTGCAGATAACCTGCCCACTTAAGTATGTTGATTATTTTAAGCAACATAACAAATTCACTGGACATGCTTCACTAAAAATGCAGACTCTTGGGTCTGAAAACCAGCAAAACAAAAAAGGACTGTCTTGGACCATGCTGGGACATGACACAAAACGTGGTCTTAATTATATCCACTTTCTTATTTATATATAAAGTTACGCATTTACAGTATCTGGTACCTATGCAAGTTACTGAGATAAAATCTTACAGCTCACACAGAAAAAAATTCTATTTCTTCCAAAGGCCTATTTTCACTCAATCATAAAAATAAGTATTTAAAGTGAGGTGATATGAAGCAGCCTAAGGCTATACAATCTGAAACAATTTTCCCAATATATCAGGAAAAAAAAAAAAATAAAGACAGCAAGATTTCACCACCGGTAAAAGCAGTAATAAATTGCTCTCTTTCAGAAAATTAGGGCTTTTTCTGGCTTTCTGCTACCCATCAGTTTTTTTCTCAATAAATGACACAGAAATAATTTATTCAAAATTAACATTAAATTTCTTTAATTTCTAAGAAACATGTTCATTATTATTATCATTACTGAACAATTCTCTATAGCCTGTATAATTTTTTTTCTAATATTTCATTAAGCATTGCCTCAGTGAATTTTCCTTGGGTAAAAATAACCAGGTGAAAAAGATTTAATTCTCTCTTGCTGAGTTGACATAGACAATAAAGAGTTTCTCTCATCAGACAGTATTTACCTTAGTGCTACCCACCCCCTACCTCAGCAGTAGGATTATGATCTCAGAAGGTAGATGGAAACATATTTTTGCTACAGTTGTCACCTGTTCTAAATTCATCCTGTTGGAACAAAACTGAGACCTCGTATCTTGGAAAAGCGACAGAAGAATTGTCTCCTTGTCTTCTTCTAAGAATGTATGAGTGACAGAATTATGAATTCCTACATTGCTTGAAATAAGAGGGACGGCATGGTTTCCTCCTAGTCTGTAGTATTTTTCTTCTGACTCACAATCCCAAACCACGGATATGTAACGGTTTAAAAAAACCCCACAGATAACCTGTGGTAACCACAGATAAACTGGTAGTTCTACTGTTATTTGAAAATCTAAATCTATCAAGCGAACATGCTTGCAGTTGATTCTTTGTGTTCCTGAAAATGTTTATATACTGATGCTACTACCAAGCCATCTAGGCTGAAAATGGAAGGCATATTTTTAATAAGTTTTAATAAAACACACACACATTTATATATATTCTAATAAAACATGAAAGACACATTTATGAAACAGGTTTCTTCACTATTAGAGCATATCCTTTGCATTTGCATTATATGAAGGTGTTACCTGTTGATTTTGTTTGCTCAATGTGAGTAAAAAACAAAATGGGAAAGAAGGTGGCTGAGGCCAAACGCACTCTAGGCTAAACAGCTGCAACTCAGCAAGTAAGAGCATTTTGAGTGTAAATTCCTTTCATCACCATATTCCTCTATATAGCAACACATAATTATGTTTTAAAGTTTTCTGATGATATGTGGGAAGCTTGAGAAACAGGGGGAAAGCCGCCAAAGTCCATGACATTGCAAAGGAGTTAGAAAACCATTCAAATGACAGTCCTGAACAGGAGGAGAACCTTGTCACTGAACTAACTGGTCCAGAAAACTCACATTCACTCTGCTTGCAGCACACAGGTTCTGGAGAAGGCTGCTTTTATGGCCCTGTTGCTGTAATTGGCCTTCTCCTGTGTGAGGAGACAAATTACCCATGGGGCCATGAAATTTCCAAGCCTTTCACAGGGAATCAAGGCAAGGTGATCATCTGTCTTGTGCAGTCTTTTTCCCTAGTAACCACTGACCTCAAAGCTTGACTTCAAGTCAGTTTGAAATAGGAGGCTATTTCAAAGACAAGTAAGATCTTTGAAGTTTGGAGAAAGCGTAGACCTGGATAGAAGAACACATTCAAACTAAGGCAAAGGCTGTGCCTTAAGCTCATGCTGTAAGCGATCTGAAAATCCACAAAAGACAAAATTTTTGTCATTATACCCATCAGCAAAACATCAAATCACAGCTCACAGCTAAGCAAAAGACACAGATATGCTCAAAAAGCTTCCTTAGCTCTGAAATTCAAGGAACTGCTTGTGTACTTAGGTACCACTGAAACCTGAATTGTTCTATGATGAGCTGTATTACCTCCTGTCTAGTCATTAGGTCTATTGCAAAAGGATCAAAGCAGAGCATTATCACTTGTGTTAATGTTTTACAAGCAATTTTCAAAAAGTTTAGTTAACTTTAGACGAGAGTTATTACAAATTACATTAATGACTACTTTGAAGTGACCTTGTAACACCACTTGAACAGAGAAAAAAGCCTGAAGAGCCACAAAACAGATTTCATCTTCAGCTTCAAGAGGTAAAAACATGCTTCAGGAGTGTTTGTGTAAGACAAAACAATATATTTGCTTTCAAGAACTGATTAGCCCACATAGATTCTGCAGTTACAGCACATTTGATCAGTTTAGACTAGAATAACAGAGGTATACGAAAAAATGACCACCAACTACCTGCAGTAATTTTGAAGCATCCGATGTCCATTTTTCCTTTAAATATTGAATCTTTTTTCAATGTTTGAAAGGAAGTAAAATATTCATTTTAATAGCAACTTTAACAAGCTTCCAAAACATTCTGTAAACTATACTACTTTGCTTAAAGTTTTCAGTTTACTGTTCTTTCATTCTCTGCTAACACATAAGAAGAATGCAACATAAAAAAAAAGCATGACATTTATACTGTACTATATTTCCTTATTAAAAATATTACTATTATTATTATTAAAAATATGTCTATGAAATAGTACCACAACTAAAATAAGGAAAATCTCACATCCTATATGATAGAAGCATTTCAAATGGAAAAGCTGTATTGGATACGGCTGACTGAAGTCAATTTTCTTCATAACAGACAGTATGGTTCTGTGTTTGGGATTTGTGCTAGAAACAGTGTTGATAGCACAACAATGTTCTACCTATTGCTTGCACACCTTAAGAATTTTTCAAACTCGAATTTTTAAGGACATAGAAAAACCCAGACAGGTATGAAGCAATTTGCCATAAAGTCTTTTCTTCTACTGCCTTGCAACTTGTCTTGAGATGACTTTATGCTGTTGTATCCCCTATCACCGCTCTACGCCCAGACATGATCCTGAGCCTTTCTGTGCCTTTAAAACTGGGTGCAAGAGAGAGAGAAAAAAAAACTGAGCGAACTTTTCAAAACAGTTTGTGCTTCAAGGACACAGAGATTAGCTGCTGCTGCTGCTGCTGAGGAGCGAAGGAAGCACCCTTTCTGCTTCTCTCAGCTTTTCGGCTCTGTTTCTCCAGAGAGAGACTGAGAGTTAGTTTCTTTCTGGGACTTCGGCTTTTCCCTTCTTCTCTTCTGGACTGTTTCAACATCAGAACACCAGAATTCACTGGGAAAATTTCCACCTTAGGCCCGGAGGGGCCCAGGCCAACCCAGCTCCAAGGAGGAGGAGAGAGACCACACCCACAGAAGGACTTTAAAATCTTCCCAGGTTTCTCTCCACAGCGAGAGATTTTATTATTTAGCAGTATTGTTCTTTTCCTGTGTGTTTGTTAAATAATTTTTATTTTCTTTCCTTCACTTTCCTCCGAAGAAAATCTTTTTTTTCCTGAACCTGGTGGGGGAGCAGTGGCTGCAACCTGCTTCCTAAGAGAGGACGTTCAAATTCAGACATTCCTCTGAAATTTCTCCCAAACCGGCACACAACTTTAAGATGCTGATGTTATAAATGCTAACTTATGTAACTGGCAACCAATCCTCTTAAAAGCTAGAAAGAAAACAAGTAGTAACAAGTCATCCAAAACTGATCACAAATAGGTGAGCTTTTTGATCAGTACACATCACTGGCTTAGTTCTGCTCCTGCTGAAGTCAAGAGTACTGTGAAAAATCTCACTCTAACCAATAGTTTGCTTTGCAGTTCTCACGAAGCATAGGTTCAGTTTGAAAGCCTTATTACATCTGATTCACTGTGTACTTAAACACAAAGTTTAATTTTTACTGTTCACTACCTTTTCTAGTCCTTAAGAAGCAACACAGGTAAGTGGAAGTGAGCTAGATTCTATTTCTTATCATAAACCACCAACAGACTTGCTTGCTGAACTCCCCTCAGATTCCAAAACCAGATTCCTTTGAAAATACTGAACTTGTGCTGATGATACTGAGGACAAAATTTAGCCCCCAAATCATCCATTAATAATACAAAGAGCAGAGAAATGAACAATGCTGCTATAATTGCAAAGAAAACCCCAAATATCTCTGGACGTATTTGGAGTACATACCCACAATCAATCATACACAACCAGCGTACCATTAACATAAAATCATGCTCCTGATTAAAACTGTTCGTTTAAGCAGGGTGAATTCCTGCCCACTCTCAAACTTACTTCATTAAAGCGGTGTTAGAAATCATGTTTTTCTTCCCCCTTCAAACAGGAATAATAAAGAAGAATAGAGAGGAATGTAAGAGTTTTGGTGACTTAGAAAACAAGAGTCATGACAAACATTCCCACTGGGGAGTGGCTAGGACTTGTCTGTATTTCACACAGTTGCTACCAGCTACCAACTTTCTTCTGCTGATGTTTTTATTTGTTATGTTTTCTACCTATGTTGTGTTTTCCAGAGTGTCAGCTCCTTGGAGAAAGACCAGTGTACTTTTTAAGTGTATTGAGTACAAAGAGTGTCTCCATCTTAGTTTTGGCCTTTGAGTGCTTGGCAATACAAAATGGTAAATTGTAACTACTCCAGAAGTCTGCCTCAAAATACAGAAGGCAATACCACATTCCACTGTAACAGCACTGAGTAAGTCCCAGTAAATCACTAAGCAACAATTTACTGTCCCTGCTTGTAATTTCAAGAATGAGTTAAAGGAAGAAAACAGTAAAGGATGAAGGCTGAACTATATATTTTCATGTATAAATAAAGGAAAGATATTCTGTGAGAACTCTTTCAAAATCGTGCAATCAAAGGAGGGGAAAGAAGTCCTAATGTTGGGAATATTTTTTTGTACTACTTGTTTTTAACTGTGTTAATGCTGGTTTAATTACATTGCTAAAGATTTATACAGCCATGGATAGTTAAATGAAACAAAAAGGCAAATCTCTAAATTCTGTCTGGAATACACTTTATTCTCTGCAGTCAGAAACAATTTTATGAAACTATTTTTAAAGAGGTCCATAGAGAGCATAATTTCTCAGCATAAGGAAGGTAGTTAATGCTGTGGGAGCTGATTTCAACAGCAGTGTTATGAAAACAAATAAAGCATTAACAAAAAATGGAGACAGAAATTATTTTTATATAATAAAAGGTACTTCCTGTAACCATTCAAGAGCTCTGCAAGATTGGCATTGGCCCTAGAAGCATTAGACTCAGGGTTCATTTCCTGAACTTCCCTGAAAAAGCTAAGTAGAGAGATGGATGAAAGATCAGGTCCTAAGTAAGTCAGGAAAAAAAAATTTGTGCGTGGTACTTTTTCATGTACTTTACTGAAAGTACAGCTAAAGTATTTGTCAGAATTTTCCAAATGCCTGTTGTCATGAAATGCAGAACAGAAGATTCGTATCTATTTTGGGTCTTGAGTACAATTAGAAATACTGAAAAACTGCATTGAATAGCAGAATTGCACCACTCACAAGAAAATTCTGGAGAAGTAGAATGAGGTTTTGAGAGGTTTTGCCTTTTCTCTCAGCTACACTACAAGAAGATATTGACACAAACAAAAATGAAGATAAATCGTTTCCCAACTTTCCTCTCTTCAAGTGTTCACATACTTGATTTCAATTTTCAGAATTAGTTGGAAAGTTCATACAGAAGTGATTTAAAGAAAGTATCGTGGTTACAGCTATGTATTTGAACTAAAAAAGTCAACAATACTGAAAAACTAGAATTTGAATTTTGAAATATTTCTGCTAGTATATTTGAAATATAATTAATGATCAAAATGGAAGCTATAAATTAATAGGGAATTTGTTAAGAAGCAGAAATGAAATATTAGAAAATTCAAAGACCCTTCTTCTAATATCTGAGTGCTTAATAGGGCCTGGTCTTTCATCACTGAATAATATTCATTCAAGTATCTTTTCATTAGATTTTTATGAACCTTAAGTACTAAAACACTTTATATAAATTTTCTGGAATAATTTTCTGTATATCAGTTACTCCAGAAATAGAAATTTAATGAAAAAAACAAATACTAATAAATTCCAGATTAAACACAGTACCTAAAGAAGTTTTTGCCTCTATTATTCCTGTTGTTGTGTACATCAGAGATTCTGAGAGACAACTACACTTGAATATGAAAATTAAATTGGCCTCCACTAAAAAGGAATTTCGAAACTTCCCCATACATTTATAAAGAAAAAGCAGTATTTTGCTACAAAGATGCATCTTCAGTTATTTCAGTAAGACCAGGTAGGGGTAGAAATCTTTCAAGAGATATGAGAAAGCATTCTTTATTTATACAACTATTTGCAGGATCAATTTCGGTACAATACGCTTCATGCAAATTAATCATTTTCTGCTTTCCAATGTTCAGGCTTCTCTTTAAAGAACTCAGCTGAAATAGAGAACTAGCAAAATCTTTAGATTTAGTTTGGCATCAGTCTAAATTCTAGTATCTTGCCAAGTATAAAAGCTTTTCTTGTCTCACATAGGAGACAAAAAATACTGGCAGGGCAAGTAAAAATATCCATTCTGTAGTTAGATACTTAGCTCTTTTTTCTCTTATTAAAAATCTTGGAGGTTGTTTTAGTCTCCTGAAACATCTACAGGATTAGTGACAGATCAAATGCTCCCTTCTGCCTTATGCATCAACAAGGTACTTACTTCATTAAAACAATATAAATCACAGAGAGAAGCCCTGGCTAGTCATTCAGCTGACTAACAGCCCAGGTCCCACTTCCCTTAGAAATTTTCTATTTTCTTGTCAATCCATTTAACGGATATATTAGTGTATCTTATTCTTCTTAAGTATATCTTATTTAAAAGTGAACTAAACACACAAATCACCTGCAGATGACTAATATAACAACAGTTGCTTTGAAAGCATAATAGCAACCATCACGTTTGAGAGGAAAAAAACAAGAAAGAATGGGAATGCTAAATAAAAATCATATTACTTGTCTGAGTTAGATGTTAAAGACAGAATAATAACAGAAAAGTTCACCCTTTACAATGAATTCTTTAGCACTGGTGAGTTTGTCTAAGCTAATTGCTTAAACTCGTGAGCTTATAAAGCATAAAACAATATAAACTAATAATATATGGCACTGAATCTTTAAAATAGTTAAAGATGCTGTGCTGGTTTTGGCTGGGGTAGAGCTCATTTTCTTTGATGTCTGGGGCTGTGTTCTGGATTTGTGCTGAAAACAATGTTGATAACACACAGACGTTTTTGATATTGCTGAGCAGCATGTACCGTGTCAAGGCTTTTCTGTTCCTCACCCCACCTGACCTGTGAGGAGGCTGGGGGTGCTCAAGGAGCTAGGAGGGGACACAGCTGAGACAGCTGACCCCAAATACCAACGGGATATCCTAAACCATATTGTGTCATGCCCAGCATATAAATGCCAGAGAAGGAGGAGATGTTTGGAGTGATGGCGTTTGTCTTCCCAAGTCACCATTACACGTGAAGGGGCCCTCTCTGGAGACGGCTGAACACCTGCCTATCCATGGGAAGCAGTGAAGACATTCCCGGTTTTGCTTCTCTTCCACGCAAAACTTTTCCTTTAGCTATTAAACTGTCTTGTCTCAACCCACTGTCACTATTCTCTCTCCTATCCCACTGGTGTAGGAGTGAGTATCTGCATGGGGCTTGGTTGCTGGCTGAGGTCAAACCAAGACAGATGCACTGCAATACTTAAGACTTTTATACATATACTGTTTATTTTTGACTTGTCAGCTATTTCATGTTGTCCTAGGTTACAATATAGATGTATTTAAGTATTCTATTACCACCAGCTGTGGGCCATTAGCTGTTATCGCCTGCTAATGACCCACCCCTGATAACAGACAATGGGCCATCAAGAAACCACCACATGACTCATGGACTTATCTCATCCTATTGTGAGATGCTCCACCCAGGAGGGAGGAGCCAAGCATTCCCACCTGGATATAACCTGCCCTTAGAACTGCCTAACTCAGCCCTGTCTACTGGGTTACCAGAGGACAAGAGCTACCACTGGCCCGTCAGCTGAATGCTAGACCTTCCACAGGATGATCACTTCAACTGAACTACTTCATTTGGACTGTTACCACCATCCTAACAGGGTGTCAGGTTGTATCTGACTTTGTCAGTGCTTTTCCTTATATTATTTCACTTATTTCTAATTTTTTCTATTAATTTTAATCCTGACTTGTGATCTCCCACTGGTTTGTTTTCAAACAGATACACATGTATCTACACTCACAGAAAGCAAAAGAAATTAACAAACTGAGCCATTCCTTAATGGCTGAAATCCAGCTAAGCTGAAGCCAGGAATAAAGGGGGCAGAATTTTACCAAAGTCAGCAACATTTTAACTTACAATGTGTACTAGACAAGTTTGCAAACAAAAACTTCCTATTTTATGTGCTACATAAAGCTAAGGCTTTAAACAAGCTCTCAAATTCTCAAACTGTGCAAAGGAACAAATTGGCAAAGCCCAGTTTAGATGCCCCTTAAAAAAGTTATCACAGAAAAAGGTAGAAACTACAGAAAACAAGAGAAGCCGAACTACAGGTAAGTAAATGGCAAAAATCTCCACTGCCATGCAAATAACAAAGTTTCCTACCAAGTGGCTAAACTGCCACTTATGTTTTTTAGCAACAAGATAGTTCGTGATTTCTGTTTCTTTCTTTCTTTTTTTTTAAATAACACACTCTTTTCTCATATCTGATATATTTGAAATACATTGTTCAACTGATCCGTGCCAAAGTCTTTTTAAACAAACCCTGAGGTATTTTCATGCAAGACTTAGTTGGAATTCACATATCACGAAAGTTAAAAAACGGCATTATGGGACAGAAAGAAGGATCAACAAACACAAGACACTGCATCACTGTTTCAAGAGTAATTTTAACTGCATTAAAAATATCTGCTGCATAGGGGAGTGTGTGTAAATGAGATGCTGTTTCTACCTGAGATGCTGGTATTTAAGATAATAAATTTCAAAAAAGATCATTGCTGAAGTATCAACTAACACCCCATCTCTATTTCTGATCCCTGTTTTACAGTAGAGTAAAGAGGCCCGTGTCTTACCAGAGCTGGTAACTTAAGACAGCTGTTGCTAATCACAGCCTTTCACATGCTTTTCCTGTTGTCTGAACCAGACTGTGGATACTTGAGTAGAGACAATTTCATAATACTTCTTCTGCAACTTCAAGAGCTGTTTAGCCACTAGAAGCCTTTTGTGTTAATTTTTGTTCAAACCTTAAAATGCTGCTGCTGACTCTAAAGCTGTCATTGAAACTTAGCCTACAGACCATAATAAATTTTTAGGCCAAGGGTTCCCTTGGAGCAATTTATATTTCTACATGAAGTTAAAGTAAAAGCAAACGTCTTTCAAGAGCTGCCCTCATTCTTAAATAGAGAGCCTGTAAACTGTTGTTTTCGATGGTTTTTAACTGGGTGGAATTTTTTTTCCAAAATTTTATACACTTGGACACTTTCTTCAGATTTACAGAACCCTGCTTACCCAGCACTGCCCAAGAAAGCTTATCAGCAAACAGTGAATGAATTAATGATTTAAAATAATATTCTTTCAAATATAAATGCCTCTTAAGTGAAATCATATGGTAATTATCTTAACTGTTTATAAATACAAGTCTGATCAACTGCTCTTATTACCCTATTCTACCAAATATATGAAACTAATCCTCTTTTAATTATTTTCTACTTTTTGCATTATTTATAAAGCAATCTGAAGCAACCACTGTGTACCGATTTGACTAATGTATACAATTGTGAAAAAAAGACAAGACACTAGCTAAAGCAATCAGCAGTTTGAAGCAAAGGGGAGATGCAGTCCTTGAAAGACGGTTACTAGAGATGGCATCAGGAAACCTGCAGTTCTGGGAATAGTTCCTTGCCAAGCAGAGAATATTGCTAGCAAATCAACTATAGAAACCTTGCAAGAGATTATTCTGCATTACTGAATAAGTATTTCATTTCTATCATACTGATTTTTTTTGCTCCACTGCTCAAAAGCTGTAAAAAATGCCTTATATCTTTTACTACTCATTAATATGACAAGTTCATTAAAGTAAATGAAGCTAATTTAGTCATATTCAGGTGCTATATTGGATAGATTATAGCATTTTGTCTTTTAAATAGTTTGTCTTTCATTCTACTATCTTCATCAAACAGTATTCTGAATAATTATCACACTGCTGCTACGAAGTTACGGCAATATTACATCCTGACTAAGAACTTCAGGTCACCTACAGCATTTACACAAAATACCACAAATCAAGGCAAAGCACCTCAGGCTATGCAGGAAAAAAGTAATTCCTTATAGCACTGTATGTGTTTCTAAGGTCTTTACCATTTGGATTATTACATTATCTCAGTTTTATATTCACTAGTCAGGAGGTAAATGTCAGATGGAATCATTGAATCTCAATTTTTTTACACCTTTCATTTTGTTTGACGAGCTTTTTACCAACTGTAATTTATTGCTCTGATGAAAGCATAAAGCAAAAAGCTCAGAGTGTAATCAAGGCTAATGGTGAACCAAATACCACGTGATAATAAATCAGCAAGGAAAAAATACTCTGGAGACAAATGAAGATGTTTATCATTTCAGAATGAATAGTATTAGAACAACTGTTTATCTAAAATAAAAAACTGTACAAGAAAACCAAACACCCAAGTTCCAAAAAAATCAATATTCTCTCATTAAAAAAAACTCCAAAACTTCCAACAAGCAGCTGAATTTTGCAAGAAATAAAATCCTTTTTCTACATCAGAATATGTAGCAATGAGAACTAATAAGAAAGTCTGAGGTGTTAAGACATTTGATTTTTATAAACAGTAATGAACACTGTGAGTCACAGCCCGCAGTAATCCTGACACTTGATGTTTTAAAACTTATTACACCAGAGAAAATCCCCCAACTCTTCTAGGAGGAAGCTTTTCAGAGTTACTGAAACATTTTTTTCTTTGGTAACTGGTATTTTATTTTATAAAAGGATGATACATGCGACAAAAAAGCAACGGAGAAAAAACCTCAGCAGTTTGCTTAAGGACCATCTACAAAACCTACCTGAGCTGAAAAAAATCTCATTCACTTTAACTGCTTTTCTGAAAGGCCCTGAGACAGAAGCTAAAACATGTAATAGCTAACAGGTAAATTTAAATAGGAGCTTAATTTCTTTTTTTTTTAACATCACAAAGCCTGCATATTATGAGTCAGTAAAAATTATTAAGTGTATAACTTTTTCCTCATTGCATTAATAAATATTAAACAAGTGTTAGACTAGATTTACAGTACCTTTGGATATTGTTTGACAGGGATCAGAACTCTCTCTGACAGCTTTATGTTTTTGTTGCTGATAACATCAAGATACTTCTTTTCTTCATCTTCCTTCTTGCCTTCCGAACCCTGAAATTTTTCCATCTCTGAAAAATATCACGAAACAAAACAATCAGTGGCATGATATTTGTCATCCTTAGGAAGTTTAAACTTACACATTGCTATACAGACTGTGCACTGAACGTCTGTGCTGTTTGCACTCACGTGACAGGGACTGTTGTCTCTAAGAGAACCTGGACTGTCAGCAGCGCTAAGAGGCAGAGGTGACAGTCCACAGGTCACACTCCACAACTAAGTCTTCCCCAGCTGAAAGGCAAGCCAAATGACCTCAGCAGGAGCAGGAGCAGGATAGATGAGACTTACAATTCCAGCCATCAGTCTTTTAAAGGGGATAACATCATCACAGCTTGATGCTTTTTGTAAATGTCACCTGCCAGAACTGAGCTGGATTCTAACTGCAATGGATAACTTCCAGTACAAATACCAGAAAATTAAAGAAACTTCTTGTTATTAGTGAGCTTCCATTCAAATACTTCTGAATTAGTTAAAGGTTATACAAAATAACTCAAAAAGATTCTTCAATTAAGAAATGCAGTAAAAGATGTGAGATATATATATATAAAATTGCTAATTTGTAGAAAACTCTAGAATTTACAAAAAAAAAAAGAAACAAAAATATATTCAGGTAGAATAGTTCTAAATTCTTTATTCCCTAAAGCTCTATAAGCAATGGATAACAACAAGTAATTGAATTCATCATCCTGCAAAGAACATCTTACACGGTACCTGAGAGCACCCTGACAGCACAGGTACTATTGAAAAAGCTGCTTGCGCAGCAGTGACATTGTTGACAGCACAGAAATGGCAATCCTTATAATGAGCTAATTATATGTGAATTATAGCTGAAAAGGGACAGCTGTGGGTCTGAGAAACATGCTGCTTTAAGGACTGGAAAGAGAGAGTGGAAAGGAGTAACACAGTGACAGCAGGCTTTAACATTCATATACAAGTTTCTTTGACTTCCAACAAGCATAAGGGAAAATGTATTGAAAAGAACAGCCCATTTCATGATTTGTTAATAAATGTTTATGCTGCCTTTATGAGATCAAATAATTTATTTAAAGCCTGCACCAGCAGACGGTTCTCTAATATTACAGTCATAAGCTCTTCTAAAACATTTCAGAGAACACACTTAAAAGACCTCAGATGGGATACACATTCAATAATTTAGGATTAAAAAGTTATTTACAATCACTAAAAGCATCAGAAGAACCTTTCATTATCGTAAAATACTTGAATACATGCAAAAAACTGTGGTGTGTTGCATTCAGTGGAAGATCAATCTGGAAAGCAGCAAGCATCAACTAAGTAAAATACTTCTTTTGGGCAGGTTTAATAGATAGAAAGTTCTTTGAAAATAGATCCAATGCAATTATACAAAGGGTTGTATGCTATGGGGGTACAGAGGGGAGAGACAAAGGTGCATAAAGAGGAAAAAGTGCTCCAAGCACAGTAAGTACAAAATGAAATTAAGGGATTTCCCAAATGTCTTGTGAAAACAGTACTAAATGAGGTAATTCTAAAAGGCAAGTGCGGAAAGTCAATTTACATGTACACGCATATTTCACTAGAACCACAGAAGTTTAGGTTGGAAAAGACCTTTAAGGTGATCAAGTCCAGCTGTTAATCCGAGCTCTGCCAAATTCACCACTAAACCACATCCCTAAGTGCCACATCTACAAGTCTTTTCAATAGGGTCAGTCATCCCCCCAGAGCTAGTCACCACCTCCCTGGGTCATCTGTTCCAATGCTTGATAACTGTTTTTGTGAAGACATGGTTCCTGCTGTCCAACCTGAACCTCCCCTGGCACAGCCTGAGGCTATGTCTTCTTGTCCCGTCACTACTTGCGTGGGAGAAGAAACCAACCCCCACTTTACTACAACCTCCTTTCAGGTAGTTGAAGAGAGCAATAGTCCCCCTAAGCCTCCTTTTCTCCAGGCTAAACAACCCCAGCTCCTTCAGCTGCTCCTCCTCAGATTTGTGCACCAGACCCTTCCCCAGCTCTGTTGCTGTTCTCTGGACACGCTCCAGCCCCTCAATGTCTTTGTGAGAGGCCCAGAACCGGACACAGCACTCAAGGTGCAGCCTCACCAGTCCTGAGTACAGGGGAACAATTACTTCTCTGGTCCTGCTGCCACACTATTGCTGATACAAGCCAGGATGCCACTGGCCTTATAAACAACTAAACTCTTTCTCCTGGAAAGTTGAAGATACTTAAAAGTCTGTATGGGCAGTAGGGAGGGGTACTAAAGGTTAGGACAAAATGCTCCCCTTTGAATTGTCCACCAGGCCTTGCAACCAGTCTCAGTCTTGTGCTTAGTTTTTGACTGAGAGTACATGGAAATTCTGGAATGGAAGTGGCGTCTTTGCTAAAGTTAATGAAAGACTACTTCAGCTGGGCTTATCAGACTTATGTGAACAAGAGTTTGTTCATCTACCGAGACTGAGATAAGCTGTGGCACTTTAGTAGGTTTCACTCCATGACCAGGGCTGAGCTCTAAACCTAGAAGAGCTAGTCCCAGCTTATTATGGGAGGCACAAGAAACAGCAGTGGGGAGTGGAGTTTCCTCCAGAGAATGAAAGGCAACAGAGCCCATTTCAGGGGAAGTCTCACAGCACTTAAGGTCAAATACAGAGAGGGAAGCAAATAAGGGATAGTGATGAGGGCCAGGCTGTAAGCCCAGAACTACAGGGCACAGATTACTGCAGCAGAAGGCAGCAGGGACAGTGGGGACATCAGGTTTCCACCAAGGACCAGTGGCAACTAGCCCATGACCAGAGCCACATAGCTTTTGAGTATCACCTCCAAGGAGAGAGAGTCCACAAGCACCCTGACAGTGCTTGGTCACCTTCACAGTAAAAAAAAGTTCCCCAATATTCAGAGGGAAGTTCTGGGTCCTGGGCACCCCTGAAAAGAGCCTGGCTCTGTCTTCTTTGTACCTTCCCTTCAGGTATTGATGTACATTGGAAAAGATCCCCTATGGAGTCTCCTCCAGATTGAACCGCCTGGAGGCAGCACTCAGCCCTTTCCTCATAAGAGAGATGCTCTAGACCCTTCCTTCATCATCCTTGTGAACCCTTACTTGACACTCTCCAGTACGTCCATCTCTACTTATGCTGGGGAGTCCCACACTGGACAGACTGCTCCAGTGGAGCATCACCTCTCTTGACCTGCAAAGTTGACTGAGGAGTAAGAAATGGCTTGAGATGGTTTATTTCTAAAACAGATCATAGGTATGATCAGTGAAACCTGTGAATTTATATGAAAAATATGGCGTTAGGATTTTGCTTGACAGTGGGGCAGTCGTGAGATAAGCCATCTTGGAAGTTTTTATTCCTTGGGGCTGGAGCTTGTGTCTTCTGGGTGTGGTCCCCGAAAGCCCCATGATGTCACCAGGGAGTCATTGTGACACATGTGACAACAAGTCTTTTGGATGCTCGGGGAAGCCTTGAAAGGCCACAGTGTCTGGCCTCCTCCATTTGGGACAGACATCTGTAGGTGGGGTAAAAAAGACCCCCATCCCATTGTGTGCTTTCTGAGGGCACAGAGAGGATTTGCTGGACAAGGACACTAGCAGGGCCTGGGGTGCTGGTCCCAACCTGCCATGCACCCAGGCTCTGGCTGCAGTTGCTGAGAAGCCAGGAATCCCTTTCCCAGCTTCCCAGCTCCTGCCTGCACATATCAGAGAGGTCAGTTACCATCCTGCTCTGAGAGCTGGAACATGCCAAGACACCCCAGTGTCACTCATCTGCCCCAGGATGGTCCCTGGCACCGGTGGCAGCCTAAGTGCTGTCCTGAGGCAGAGTGGACAGTTCTCTGGCTGCAGACTGTCCCCCCAGCACCAGGGGACACATCAGCTTATCTCTTCCGTTTGCAGGGTGAAATGGCCTTGGAGGAAGACTTGGCAGAAAGTGGCACCTCTTCCCCTGCTGCCAGCACCAGCCAGGTGTTCCGGGCTGCACGTCCACGTGCTTCAGAGAACATAAGGTGCCCTATCTGCCTGGACACCATTAATGACCAAGCCTCCACGAGCTGGCGTCGGCACCCTTTCTGTTTTTACTGCATGGTAGAGTGGTTCCACAGAAGAATGGAGGGCCCGATATGCCAGTTCCCTTTCCCACACATATTCCACACAGTGGGAGACAGTAACTCTGAGGTGTACTCCACCGCGGAGTCCATCAGCTCTGCCAGCCATACTCAAGGACAGCGAGCTGGGCTCCAGTCTGCAGAAAGGTGGTGGCATCATTCCTCAGGATGCCAGCACCGCAAGTCTTACAGTGGAAGCCGTGGTGGCAGCCGTGGTGGCAGCCGTGGTGGTAGCCGTGGTGGCAGCCGTGGTGGCAGCCGTGGCAGGGCCCAAGAGAAGAGCCAAAGCAGGTATCCAAGGCGGCATCACGATGGCCGCGGCAGGGTCCAGCAAGCCCAGGGCTACAACCACTCAAGCAGCAGGAGACAGCAGCAGAGCAGGGCTCAGAACACTGCTCGTGACAAGGGCCGAGCTCCAAGGACCAAACGGCCCGTCCGTGCCTTCTCAAGGAGGCGTAAGCGCCATCAGCAAGAATACCAGGTTTCTTTCATAGAACCGACGGCAGCAAGGAGCCGATCCCAGCAGAGGTCGCGCAGCACTGCCAGCCAAACACTGAGGGAGTATCTAAGGAAGATGGAACGTGATGAGGGACGAGCTCTAAGGCACGACTGGTACATCCGTGCCTCTTCAGGGAGGAGCAGGCGCCAACAGCGGGGGCGCCGGGTTTCTTACAGAGAACCACAGGTGACGAGGAACCAAACCCCGGGGAGGTTCCACAGCACACTGCCCCTGAAGGAGAATCCAAGGAGGATGAAACGCTATGAGAGACAGCCTTTAAGGACTGAACAGGGCATCCGTGCCTCCCCAAGGAGGAGTGAGCGCCTTCAGCAAGGACACCAAGTTTCTTTCATCGAACCACAGGTGACAAGGAGCCGATCCCGGGGAAGGTCCCGCAGCACACGGCACCAAACACTGAGGCAGAATCTAAGGAGGATAGAACGTGACGAGGGACGAGCTCTAAGACCCGAACGGGACATCCCAACCTCCTTGGGGTGGAGTGAGCGCCATCAGCGGGGACGCCAGGTTGCTTTCACTGAACCACAGGTGGCAAGGAACTGATTCCTGTGGAGGTCCCGCAGCCATGCCGGGCACAAGCCTGGTAGCACACCCGACCAACAAGGGAACTACTGTATGCCCTGTTACCAGTGTCAGGAATGATACTACTTTAGACAAAAACAGCTCCTACTAACAATTGCAAAAATAAAGTCAAATCCAATGCTTAGGCTTGGGGCCAAGTATCTATTCTCCATGAAAAAATGCCTCTGAAAATCTAAAGACACCCTTGCAAGGCCTTTTCAGGTTAGGAGAAAAACAGGCATGAAACTTCAGTGCTGCTTTTATCATTCTGTCCTATGTTACACACTTGTCTGTAAAATGTGATACTGAACATTTTGTATGGCGGTGCCTTTGCTCCCTATATTGGGTTTCCACAGTGTGATCAACTTTTTCTCCTTTCTGACCTGGTACCAAAGATACCAATGGCTTATTAGGAAATCTCCTGTCCTTCCACACCTGTTTTCTTAAGCTTTATCCCAAACATCCTCCAAAGTAACTTCTCCCATTACCACTCTTCTCACAAGGTAGCAGTGAGAAGTGAAGTCAATTTGCAATTACTCTGTCTCAAAGGCACTGCCCACAATGCCAATCCAAATCTAATGCCTGGTAGCAAGCCTCTGAAAAGCTTTTCCTTCCCCTTCTTCTCTAGAGACTTTAAAAATAATCCCCAAAGCCTTCATAGAGAAATTTGCCCTTATGCCCTCAGGTTTAATGCCCAGAGTGGCAGTACAGGCTACAGGCTCTTCAGATCAAAGACTACCAAAGTCATCAAAAAACAGTGGTGTGCCAAGAACTGCTACTATCAAGTAAGACTGGAACAAAGAGAGGAGTCTTCTCAAAACACAGAGGCAATACATTAATTACTGGAGGAAGACAAACTGTATTCAATTTTTGTATTGAACTACAGTCAGCCTCTACTGTGTACAGTCCCCATGTCCCTCCATGACTAGTACCACCACAGAAAAGCAGCATTAAGACAGTCTCATGAAGGAATCCAGGCCACGATCAAGCTGCCAACTTGCTGGCTCACAGCACTGACATGCAGTTAGTTGCTTTAGTTGTAAATTGTAACTTGCCAACTTGGAAAACTATGGTCACTTGCAACACAGGCTACAAAAACAGAACCAATGCCTTTAGTGAGATGTTGTACTCATTGCACTCCTCAGACTTGTGTTTAGCTTGTTAATTTTCTGTGCAGTCACTGACAAATGCCCCGAAGGAAACAAAAGAGGTGGCTGCCACATGGACAACTGACTTCTGGGAGACAAACCTGGCTCTTCATGAGCATATGGAATCATTGAAACCTTCCCATGTCATGAAATCTGGAGGTGCTTTCTTAGCTTGAGTGTGTTTTGAGTCACAAAACCACAGAACAGCGAAGGCAAGGAAAGACCCTCCAGAGGTCATCTAATCCAACCTCACCTGCTCAAGCAGAGTCACTGAGAGATGGTGGCCCAGGACCACAGCCACACAGCATTTGAGTACATTCCTGCACATATCAGAGAGGTCAGTTACCATCCTGCTCTGAGAGCTGGAACATGCCAACACACTCCAGTATCACTCATCTGCCCCCGGATGGTCCCGGGCACTGGTAGTAGCCCAAGTGCTGTCCTGAGACAGAGCAGGCAGTTCTTTAATGCTCGACTTCAGTAGCTTTGCTGCTGGCTGCAGACTGTGCTCCTAGTGCAGGAGAACATGTGCTGCTGCTTACAGAAAGCTATACGCAGTATAGTATTTTGTGACCAGCTATATTAGGCAGTATAGGATTTTGTGACCAGCTGTATCAGGTTTGCATGTCCTGGTTTTGGATGCGGAGGGGGCTTCTCCTGTGAGAAGCTCCAGAAGCTTCCTCAGTGTCTGGCAGAGCCAATCCCCAGTGGCTCCAAAGATGTATGTTCCCCTGGCCAAGACTGGGCCAATGTCTTGAGGTGACTTAATGCTGTTGCATCCCCTATCACCGCTCTATGCCCAGATATGATCCTGAGCCTTTCCGTGTCTTTAAAACTGGGTGCAAGAGAGAGAAAAAAAACTGAGCGAACTTTTCAAAACAGTTTGTGCTTCAAGGACACAGAGATTAGCTGCTGCTGCTGCTGAGGAGTGAAGGAAGCACCCTTTCTGCTTCTCTTGGCTTTTCGGCTCTAGTTCTCTGGAGAGAAACTGAGAGTTAAGATTCCTTCTGGGACTTTGGCTTTTCCCTTCTTCTCTTCTGGACTGTTTCAACATCAGAACACCAGACCTCACTGGGAAAATTTCCACCTTAGGCCCGGAGGGGGCCCACGTCAACCCAGCTCCGAGGAGAGAGCTCTCCGAGAGAGACCACACCCAGAGAAGGACTTTAAAATCTTCCCAAGTTTTCTCTCCACAGTGAGAGATTTTATTATTTAGCAGTATTATTCTTTTCCTGTGTGTTTGTTAAATAAATAGTTTTTTTCCTTCACTTTCCTCTGAGGAAATTTTTTTTTTTTCCTGAACCTGGCGGGGGGAGGGGTGGCTGTAACCTGCTTTCCTTTGAGGAGACGTTCCTTTTGGACATTTCCCCTGAATTTGGCCCAAACCAGCACAGCCAATTAGAAATGGTGGTAATGCCTCTGTGATAACGTATTTAAGAATAAAGAAAACAAAAACGGTGGGGCAGTTTCAATTGCGGCCAGAGAAGAGCAGAGTGAGAACATGCGAGAAGAACAACTACGGAGACACCAAGATCAGTGAAGAAGGAGGGGAAGGAGGATGCTCCAGGAAGCAGAGCCAAGATTCCCCTGCAGCCTGTGGTGAAGACCATGGTGAAGCAGGCTGTCCCCCTGCAGCCTATGATGATCCATGGGGATGCAGAGATCCACCTGCAGCCCATGGAGGAGCCCCAGACCAGAGCAGGTGGATGCTTGAGAGGAGGCTGTGACCACTTGGGAGACCCAAGGTGAGTGAGAGGGACTCATGCTGGAGCAGCCTGTCCTTGAAGGGCTGCACCTAGTGGAAGAGCGACCCATGCAGCAGCAGTTTGAGGGGGACTGTTGCCCATGGGATGAGCTCACATTGCAGTTCACAGGGAGCTGCTTCTCGTGAGATGGACTCAAGCTGGTGAAGTTCGGGGAGAACTGTCTCTCATGGGAGGAACCCCACGGCAGAGGAGGGGAAGGACTCCTGTCCCTGCGCAGTGGGAGAAGCTACAGGTGATGAACTGACCATAACCCCCATTCCCTGTCTCCTTGCACCACTGGGGTAGGAGGTAGAGCTGGGAAGGAGGCAGCGCAGGGTGAGGGGAAGGTGCTTTTAGGGTTTTATTTTACTTTTCATTATCCTGCCCTGATTTTGTTAGAAATAAATTCACTTTATATCTCTAAGTTGAGCCTGTTTTGCCTTTGATGGTAATTGATGAGTGTTTTCTCCTGGTCCTTATCTCAACCCATGAATCCTTTGTTAAATTTTCTCTCCTCTGTCCAGCTGCAGGGGGGAGTGAGTGAGTGGCTCTCCTGGGTGCCTGGCATCCAGCCAACATCAACCTACTACACCAGTGGAAATAGAATGTCCATAATCAACAGGATTCCTCCACAGAGTACAAACACAAGGGTCTCAGTGGTACTTTTTCTGCATCACTGACCTCAGATAAAAAGAGAAAAAAGCATTTCAAGAAGAAACTTCATATATTTTCCACTCACTTTTGCTCTGAGCTAACTGAATTAAAGCAGGGAGACACAGAGCTATTCAACTACCTCCTCCAGTATGAATCCTCAAACATGCCTCATTTTTGCCGTTTACCATTAACACAGTACTCTTGCACTTGTTTCTATACAATATACATGTATCTCATCCCTCTTAATTGGAAGAAAACATGCATATTTCAGTCATGCAAAAAGACGTCCCCACTAGACAAGTATCAAGAGACAAAAAGACATTTCTACCTATATCTTTGGAAAGATATTATTCCCTATGAAAATTTATCTTCAACTATCTCCAGACACTGAGCTGTAAAATTCTGGAAATATTCTCAGCCCGCTTATGTGGTTTTTTTTGAGGGGGTTAGCTTCTTCTTCCTTCATGGATTTATAAAATGGAAAGCTAGGTTAGTAGCTCTTTTTCAGTATTCACTGCTTTACTCTTACAGTGCCAATAAAATGATGTTAATTATATTTCTCTTCAAAGTCCTTGACACCTATTACAAAACTTCTCTCATGAATATATTTTTTCTATTAAAATTAGGCATCCCACACTAAAAACATCCTTTTGGTACGCTTAAGAGTCATGTCAAAACTCTTCAAAAAATAATGTTCTTCTTGTCAGTCTGTCCAACCCACCAAAAAATTTTAAATCTACACAGTCCTTTCTGCTGTCAACATTTGCCTCCCACTAAAAGGAATTCTGCAGCCTATCTTGCACCTTACCTATCTGGCTTTTATTGCCTTTGCATTTACAGTACTGGCACTGCTTCAATCAAGAGTCATGGGCTGCTGTTAACAAGGTCAGGCCCTCTGAAAAAATCATATGTTTCTATTAATGGGAATGATTTCCAGAATGGGAGCATCGCCAACTTCTTGCATGCATGTACTATTATGTATATCAAGCTTATCTAGTACTCTGAGTACACTTTTTCTGCAGGTTAATGAAGGAATGTTTGAACTGCAAGAGGAAGAATGAGACAACGCCAGTTAAAAATAACAATCACTAAATCACTGACAGCTCTAATTTAGAGAGAGCTTTCTAAATTTACAGTTCATTACAAAATTACACAGCTGCAACAGTGAATACCTACAGTGGTGCTAACAAAAATCCCAGCATATTTTGAGAAACAGAAAATACTGAAAACTTACATGAAGGCTCGTTTTCTGTCTAAGGCATTTCATTTTAATTGAAAGCAGGGCTATTGGATTTTGAGTAAGGAAAAAAAAAGCAGATGACTCAATAAAACCAGTTGGACAAATTAAAATTAAGTTAATCCACGAGACGGGAATATCCTAAGAAGCTTCCAGTAACGACATCCAAACCCTAAGAACTGATAATTTAAAGTAAAAACATGGAGAGTCTAACACGAGTTGAGAGGGGTTATAAGGACAGTACAATCAGCCATGAGCACTGAAAAATTAGCCACTGGCTCACTATACTCACCCAGAAACACACTTATGTATGGTATTAACAACATTCCTTGACTTTATGTACACATACTCATTAACTCACACAGCTAGTTGGGGTGATTCAGGGAAGATAAGGGAGTAATTCTTATTACATCAGACACAAGTAAGGTAGTACCTCTGCCAGTGATAAATTTAATACCTGTTAGATAATCGTGGGTCAAATCTACATGTTCATGTCATCTGTTGTAGACAGATACAAACTGAATTTGTCTACACTCAAAATCACCAAAAGCTTTGTGACTGTATTAGCTTGAGCTGAATCACCTCTGCTTTCAAGCAAGAAAAGTGGCTAGTAAAACAATGTTCAGAAAGAATTCTGAAAAACAAGGCAAAAAGGAATGAAAGAGATATGCAAAATCAGGCACAGTATGAGAAGGAAAAAAAATGGGTATTTAGTGTTTCTCAGGAGGGGAAAGCATCTATTTCTCATGTTACAGATTGAAAACAAAAAGAATACTTTTATGTATAACATGTAATTATACTGGAGAACTGCTGAAAGCATCCATATTGATAAATCAAGTCTTTTACAGATTCTTCACTTATGATTAGATTCCGTGATGTCCCATAAGGCATTGAAGGTCTTTTCAATTTGGGCACATCTGAAAATACAGTGTCCATTAAAAGTTTAATTCATAATGCAAGTATTTTTTATTGTTGGACTTTATGACCATTATCATCTATCAAGCTGCCTATTATATAGAACATTGAGAAAATGTAGAAAAGTGACTATATTCTTTAGCAGATACTCATTAGACAGTATGTATGTGTAACACCGGGGCCAGTGTAACACTGGGGAAGATTTGCCCCCTCTCTTCCCCAGAACAGGAAAGACACTGAAAAAATGGAGCAAGGTCAGCAGAGGCCACTCATGATGGTCAGAGCTGGAGCACCTGCCCTGTGAGAAGAGGCTGAGAGAACTGGGCCTATTTATTTTGGTTAAGAGACAGCTCTGAGGGATCTAACAGCAGTTCAGCAACGCTGATGTTCCCACAGTCAGGCTCTTCACAGCAGTGTGAAACAGGGATGAGAGAAAACAGGGGAAAAGTGAACATAGAAAGGTTTGGACTGTGTATAAGGAAAAGTTTTCTCAACACAGCCCAGTAGTGCTGCAGGTCGTCCAGATATGCTATACCATCTCCTCCACTGGAGGATTTCAGGTTCCATCTGGACAAATCCCTGAAAAACCTGGTCTGAACCCTTGGCTGGCCCTGCTTTGAGCAGGAGGTTGCACTAGAGATCTCCCGAGGCCCTTGACTGTCCTAGGATCCTACAAATGCAATAAATTTCACACTTGTCTGTCTTTCCTTGTCTGTCAAATTTCTGGAACTTATCCAAAAGATTTAAATATTACTGCAGAAAAAGTTAGAAGACAGAAACAGCATGATTGCATAAGCCCTGTATCCTTAGCAAATTTTTTTAACAATATGTACTAACATGTAGAAAAGTAATTAAAAATCTAAAGAACTTCATATTTCTAATTAAATGAAAACCAAAACGAATTAACAAGAAAATAAAGGAGAACATGAAAGTGTGCAAAAACTTAGATTTCCACCCCCCTCTCTGTACTGGCAACTGATTTTTACTGCCTGGTTACTACTTTGGCTCTGCTCATCGTGTAATCAGCAGCTTGCAAAGGTATGCCGCAGGGTAGTTTCACATCCAAACTACACTACTGGTAGAAAAATAACTACCTAATGTATCTATCTACTGACCTATGCCTAGATCAGTATAGATTAAAAAAGCTATAAAGACAATACTAGTAGTGTTGAATAACTAGAAAAGTCATGAAATGGAAATATTAGTTCTTACTAAATTTATAAACCTCTGCTCAGATGCATAGCTTTCCATGGAGAGATTTAAGTCTGACTGCAAAGTAGTTCCACAAGACAGTAGTCCATATAATCCTAGTTCAGTTGCTGAATAACTCCTTGATACACTATCCCATGTAATTCTAGATATATACCAACTGTAATCACAAAAAAAAAATACTATTTATGATGAAATTTGCTGCAGGAAATTGATGGAGTCTTTCTCACCTCAGTAAAAATAACCAACAGCAATCTTAAGGTCAGCATCAGCAAGTGCAGTATAAAGAAAAGATCTGGGATGCATTTTGAATGTGATGACTTACTAAATACAGTTCCTGATAACATTTAAAGACTGACAACAATGTTAGCTTCAAGATATAGGTTTTTTCTTGCTTTGGAAAAAAAAAAGGACTATTATTAAGATTATAAAAGGATTATTAAAAGGACCAAACAATTACGATATTGATTAAATATATTTTTTATCAAATTGTTAAAAAGAGAGCAAGCCACTGGGTAAGATTTTAAAGACTAAAGTTCTTTCAAAACCATCTTTGAAGTCAAACATACATTTGGAGAGTTAATCTGCATAGGCTGTGTTGAAAGTTTGGTGTTGGCAGCTGTTTTATTGCTTTAACTATGGTGTGCGGTTCACTAAATAGCTGTTCCCAGTACACTTCTCCCTTCTTACCTCTTACCTTCAGAGCAGCTTAGACAGTATTATGAATATGCCACCAGCTGGATGAAAGGCAAACCTGAAAGTTGTTGGAATATTTTTTATTTAATCCTGAGTTTCTTTCATCTGAGAATGAGACTACTCATAAAAAGAAGAAATAGAGAGCAAGATTTACTTGGACAAGTAAAAAAGAAAGCAAAAACCAACAAAAAACATCACAAGTGTATTTATTTGTGAACATATCTCTAGGTGTCCTTGAATTTAACACCCTAGAAAACTGTGTTGCTACGACATGTAAGAAAAGGAAAGTAGCTTTTTGCCAAAGATTTTTGTAGTTTGTACTGTGTAAAAGTCCATTCAACAAGGCACTTCAGGAAACACTGAAGTGTTCTCACAGATTAATCTGAAAAGAAAACATCAGTGCTGTGGTACATATTGCGTGGTGTGGCACAGGTAAGTAGGGGTGAAAGATGAATTGATCACTGAAATCGCAGGTAAGTCCACCAGTGACATATTCACCACCTATCCCTGACTATCTGAAAGCTGTTGGTATTCTTGAGTGGGTTGCTCTACTCAGCTGGAGTAACCAGACAAAAGGAAGCTTTTCTGTCTCTTCACAGTTTCTGCAAAGTTTCTTTTAATCTCTTCAGTCCTAGAACTTATTAGTGATAATAATGTCTGCTATGCTGTTCTCAGAGCAAACAGAGGCAGAACAGCTACAAAATAAGACTGATTTCTAGAAGTTCACAATATTGAAAACTATGAAAAGATGCCATATACCAAAGTTAAGAACCGGTGTAAAATTTTCCTTGAAGTTCAGACTTCTCACTGACCTCTCCTGGTTTTCCAGTTAGCAATACTACTAATGAGCTAATAATCTCTGCTCAGACAGTTACCAAAGTATTTGAAAGGAGTCTACAAACCTTCAAAACAGTAGTTTCCATTTAGGACGTGACTTCAGATCTTGCGCTCAGAAAGTTATCTGTATCTGAAAGACTGACAAGAAAACTGAAGTTCAGAAGAGATGATGAAACCCCAGGTCAATGCAAGGAATTGCTGAGAGGTGGGAGAGATTTAGAGTTTCAGAGTATGACCTTTGCTTCCTAGTATGCTCTGTCAGCAAAGAATGCTCTGACTGCTTTACAGACAGGAAAATATTGTGTGTGTGTATATACTCATACATAAAACAAATAGTTATATATAAAAACCCCAAACTTTTTATTCATAACTGGTTAAAAAGCACAAAAGAAGGAAACAAAAGATTCAGTGCTGATAAGAATGATTATTTCTACCTCTCTACAATGACATTATCTCTTAAACATTCATTGTTTCATCATCAAAGACTTCATTTACAGAAAAGTTATATCCAGGTGCTCATTAAGACTATGTAGCCAACACACATATTAAGCCAAATGTCAAGTTTAATGATGTTCAGAAATTCACTGTACGTTATCACGATTTCCTAGTTCATCCAAAAGATTACACCATTTCCTATGACAATGGAAGACGACTCATCTGCTTCAGCTGCAATACATTTTACTTTATCTTACTTCAGACTGAGAGCAACAGTTACAAAAAAGAACTTTTTGATAAACCGATATTTAAATTGAAGGACTAAACTAATGATATCTAAACAGCAGAATGATATGTAAGCCTTCACTCCCAAACCCACTGGAGGAGCATACCTTTGCTTTAAGCTTCCACTTGGAAGTCTGTACAAAGAGATCCTTGCTCCAGAGGATCAGTAGCACACACTAAAAAGATGATCAACCTTCCTGTACTGCCTCTTCAGGAGAAACTGTCTGCTATATCTAAAAATATATGGCTCATGTAGCAACATGAATTAACACACTTGTAAACATGCAGTGAAAACAAAAGAAGCTGAAATGAAGAAAATGGGTAAAATTAAAGACATTTTAATAATCTGAGGAGATCTTATTGCAGAGCCTCCTGTGGATTTTTCTGCATTTGATTTTTCAATGGCTTTGACAGAACACACTTGTGCTCACACCACACTCAGTAGGTTTTCCTCACTCATACTGCACTTCAGGCCATGTCTAAGAACTGGCTGCTCACCTACTGACCTGCAGACATTACAGCGACATGTGAACAAGGTGCCAGCGCCTGGGCCTATCCTATTTAATGAAATAGCCATAACATAAGGATACAGAAACCAGTCCAGTAACCACATCAGAAGTAGAAGCAAACTACATACTAGTTTTTGTTAAGTATCCCTGAGTGTTGTTGGTTATGATTTATTTATGCAAGAAAGAGTGTTTGCCAACTGAGGCAAGATTAGGGACGTTCTTACAACTCCATATAAACCAAGAATCTGCAAACTACTCAACAAAAAGCAGGAAACCTCCATCCTGCCTGGAAATAGGATAGTCTATGGCAACAAAAAAATTTCAAGCAAGTGAACTTGTATTCATAGGAAATAAAACACGTTAACATCAGGTAGTGTGATTTCATTGCTCTGGGTTATTTGACGCAAGGAATTAAAACTCATTCTAGAACGGTATCACAGCTGATACTGCGGCAAACAAGATGCGTGTTTTTCATAGATTTGTCCCCTTGCTTTAAGAATACTTTTTTTCATTGTAGAGGCCATAGCGCTAAATTAAAACATACTGATGTCAAGGAGACTTGTTTCCGTTCCTGCACATATCCTTCGATTCCTCCAACAACATTTCTAGAAATCAATTTTAAAAGGTGAAAAAGACATGTTTGAACCTGTCTGCAACCCACTTCATCAAAGCCTGTTATCTTGTCAAGGGGGAATAAAGGGGCCAGGGATAATGTTGTCAAATAGTGTGAGTACAGTGTATGCTTCTGGCATATATCTAAAAATCAGTGATGGGAAGCATCCCTTTTTTCTTCACCAGATCCTTCACTTCTTATTCAATTGAAAAAAAAAAAAAGTATCACAGACAGGATCACTAACAAACTAACAAATACCCGTTATATGAAACTGAACCCAGAGTAAGCAGCAGTGCTGCCAGGAAACAAGCAACCTGAGAAGCTCCCAGTAACAGTGAAACCTGCTTGTGATGAATCTACAAAGCTGCTTAGTTTGTTACAGTCCAGGAGTAAGTCTGAACCCTTGCTGAGCCCTTACACAAGTGGATATCCATAAATGATATCTAGGCATAATATTCTTAACTCCAGCTGGCTGGAAGACCCCACACTGGCCTAAATTGCCCAGAATCATTTTTTCACCCTGTCAAAGAGATGCATTTCTTTTTCTTAATGCCAAAGTCCTGCAGTTATAACAGCAACATCTCACAAAACCAAATATATTCTCAGCTCCCACGGATGGCTTTTCATTATTTGAAGTCAAAGCAATGGCACCCACTTTCAAGGCAGTTCCTAGCTCACGGGATAGAAAAGCTGGCATAAAAGTCTGTGCCAGGCTTAGGAGTTCACTCCTCAAGCCCAGTGCACCTCGCTGTATTATCAGTGTGGAAAAGACTGGGACCAGTTCTGTGGAAGACAAAAGTTTTTCTGGGAACCAGTATTCCCAGAAGACTAAGGGGTATTATGACTCTTTTCCAAACACCTGACATCAAGCATCTCTTTTACCTTGTCACTACCACAAAACGGTAAGAGAATAACTAATGAATTTCTATTTCCCATAAATTTGAAATTAGCCGACATGTTCAGAAAATATCAGGGAAGAAGAGCCTGGCAGACAAAAAGACCATTTAATTGTACCAACTAACTGTATTTCCTTGGAAATTTTGTCTTAAAATTACCATAAAAGTCATCCCAGTAGTCATTTTGCCCTATAATTTGTGAACACCTAATACCTGAAAAATGCAGAAGCACAGATTACATGACTGAGAGGGAATGTAATAAAATTATTTTTGACATAGGAGCCCATAGGCTGCCACTATGCAGGCTCTTCATTACTCTCCTCCTTACTAGCATATCTACCATTAAACTGTTTAGGGAATAATGTATCGCAGCCCAGTAAAGCACTATGAACCCAATGAATACTTGTGCAGAACAGGATAAAAGAACTACAATATAATTCTGGAAATTAATTTGGAGCACCATTCTTATGAGGAGCAGCTGAGGGACCTGGGGTTGTTTAGCCTGAAGAAAAGGAGAATCACGGAAGACCTTATTGCTCTCTACTACCACCTCAAAGGAGGGTGTACACAGGTGTGCATCCATCTTTTTTCCCATGTAACAGCAGATATGACAACAGGACGTTGTGCCAGGGGAGGTCTAGATTCAGTATCAGGAAAAATAGTGCACTGAAAAGGTGATGAAGTGTGGACAGCTGTGAGCTCTTGGCGCAGGAGCCCTCTGCACTCCCTTGGAAGAGAGAAGGCAGCTGCCCAAAAGAATCTCCCCAGACATAGGCAACCTTCCTCGCAGTTAGGGTGAGCTCCCAACATGCCTTGTTTCTTTATGGTAATAGCCCGTACCCTGTTGGCTAATTGATTTCTACCCCACCCTCTACCTTTCCCATAAAAAGGCTCTGCTTCTGCCCCTGACTTACAGGAGCACTTGTCCCTAGCCTCTCCTTTGCAGGGTGGTTGGACAATAAAGGTTATCTCTGTGGAACTACCCCATGAGGCTCCTGTCTCTCTGTCCTTGTGTCTGCTTTGGGTGATTTCACAAAGATGAACTACAAGAGCTGGAATCACTTGTAGCTGAGGAATTGCTATACTTGCTGAAATCCCCTATTGCTCAGGGAGGCCTGCCAGTGCCCCCTGGAAAGAGCTGTTCTCTGCCGGACGCTCTCTCTAGGAAGCTCGTGGCATACTGGTGCTGAGCACCACCTGCGACAGTGAAACACTGGAACAGGCTGCCCAGGGAAGTGGTGAAGTCACCATCCCTGAAGTGTTCAAAAAACATGTAGCTGTGGTACTTAGGGACATGCTTTAGAGGTAGACTTGGCACTGCTGGTTAATGGACTCAATCTTAGAATCATAGAATAACCCAAGGTTGGGAAAGACCTCTATGATTCTAAGTAAACAGAGACATTAAATTTCATCTAAAAAGTGTAAGTACCTTTCAGCTTGTTTTGTTCACCAATTTGAATGTTGGTAATCTTGTTACCCAGAAAGCCAAACGAATCTGGTATATGTCCTATTTTTCTTCAGGAGCAATTCATTCTTTCCATGAACGTAACTGGCAGGTAGGCCTTGATTCTGAGTGTGGAAAAGAGCAACTGCCTTACTCAGAATCATCAAGCAAACAAAAATGCCTATTATACTCTTGTATATCTGGGAACATCTTCTTCTTCTTTCCTGTCTCCTACTTTATAAATCACCTTCACAGTTAACCTCACTACTACTGTTCATTAACAGGCATACAAAAAACTCCTTCTCCTAGCTGTGGTGAAACAGTAGTGAGATCTCTAAGACTGGCCACGTTTGAGAACTGTCCTGCTTCACAACAATCATCCTAATTAACCATGTCCAGATGAAACTGCTTATGCTGCTGCAGATTAGCTATCACAAAATATTTAAAAAACAGGAAAAATACAATTCACAATGAAAATGTTGAAAGGAAATCGCTCAGTTTGCCTGAATTTTATGTCTCAGCCTAACAAGCCTTTTCATCTAGTTACATGTCTCTTGCCAACCATCTCAGCAGCTGGTAAAAGAAAAAAAAAATCTGTCAATTTGTGCCTAAGGGAGTACAGGGCAAAGAAAGAACTTGGACAAACCCACATTGATTCAAGCACGCTGAAGGGTTTGTCAGCTGCCTTGATTAGCACAGGAAACAGCCTCTCAAGTTCAGAAAATGCCACAGGCTCATTCTCAAGGAAGAAGAAAATTTCCAGAAGTACACAGTGTTGCAAGACAATCTGTTCCACTGCAAAACAGGTCTGCTCAGACTCAACCCAACACAAGAACTACAACTTGATGCTGAGCTAATAAGGAATTTAATATTCTTGTGCAAGTGCTTCTTTGCTCAACAAATTTTAACCATTCATACAAAAAATACTCCATCAGGTCTTGGTATGTATAATGCTGGGGTGGTTTTAATGCTGACTTTTTTTAATGCTGATAAAAATCCTATAGCTTTCCCTTTGTTTTAGGATGGATGCCATCAATAGCAACAGCTGATGGCACTTGCATATTCATCATTTCAATTTTATGGAGTAATGAAAATATAAGATAGATTTCTGTTTCAGTCAGAAAATACACAGCACTCTTAGTACTGGAGAGAATCACAAAATGTTAACGGTGTGAAGGGACCTCAAATATCATGTTGTTCCCACCCCCCTGCTGTGGGCAGGGACACCTTGCACAACACCAGGTTGCTCAAAACCCCATCCAGCCTGGCCTTGAGCATTTCCAGGGATGGGGTATCCACAACTTCTCTGAGTAATCTGGGACAGTGCCTCACCACCCTCACCCTCAGTAAAGAATTTCTTCCTAATACATAATCTAAACCTACTCTCTTTCAGTTTGAAGCCATGGCCCCCCATCCTGTCACTACGTGCTCTTGTAAGAGAGGTAAAATTGTGGATAATCACTGGGGCATGTCAGTTCTTGCCCACACATAGCTTCATGGCTACGCAGCTGAGAGTATTAATGTCCATTTTAAAAGTCTTTGTTTAAAAGGATGCTTCAAGAAAGGATATGTGTCTTTTCACGCATCTACAAAAACAGCAAGTACAAGCAATTTCAGAAGAAAAGTAACTGAATATTAAACAAACAAAAAAGAGAGGCAGAATAGACAAGAAAGAGAAACTTACATCTGCACTTTTATTTTCTTCTGTTTTTTCTGAAACCTCCAATGGATTATACTCTTTTCTTGGCTGAAAAACATTTTCTTTAATTCCAGAAAGCAAAATTAATTATTGTGACTGCGTCCAAAATATTGTACAAGACATGGCATTAGAAACTATAGATATAGCTCATTTTCCATTATAAAATATTTATCGAAAAGGAGTAAGCCAGAATGAAGCTAGAAGGCAAGGAACCTGGAAATCTGGAGAGAAAGCTGTCAAGAGATGGCCAGGATACACTAAAGGAAAGACGAAGCAGAAAAACAAGAAAAGAGATGACAGGGTCAACCAAAGTAACCAACAAACAAAAAATATAAAGGAGAAGAAGGGCAAAAGTTCATGTCATGCTTCATCAATCTTCAACAATAAGTTATCAGGCAGCACATGAGAAATCAAGGGAACAAATCTAAAGACTACACTAAGGTAGAGAATAAGAAGGGATATCAGAGAGGAAGAACAGAATTGTTTCTAAATGGGAGCTAAAAGAGAAATGGGCAAAGATAGACCATCTCACTGATTAAGCACACTTTGAAATATTAATCTGAAATATTAATTTTGCTATCTACCTAAATACATAACAGCCTCTTCTTAGGGACTTTATATATCAAGGTTTAAAAAAGTAAAGGGATAAATAAACTCCATATAAATGGAGAGTTTAAGCATAGGCTACAAGATAAATGCCACTGTAGTATTTCCTAGGATATTCTAGAAAGTCCAAGATGTCCAAGTCAAGCAAGATCAAGCAATACACACAGTAAGAGTCCTTCTTTAAAAATACTTCTACAATTGAAATTAGACAGACAGACATGAAAGGAATTTTCAATAAAATTGATTTATTTCAACTTTCGTAGGGAAAAAAATAGTCATGTTACATTTGAATCCATGCATATACCTACCAGTATTTTAGGGAAGTGCAGGAAAAAAACACCATTCTTTAATCAAACCAAAAAAACATCAACAACTTGCTAATTTAAAATACTATTTGAATAGCATATTGGTAAGCAAAAATCTAGATTTTGAAATGTTAACATACAAATAAAGTGACATAGGATAATAACAGGCTTGCTATTCTTTCTGCATTGTTTTTAGCTTTTCTGCGTAGAAATTGATGCTGCCACCATGAACACTCCAGTGGACTTAGCCTACATTAATCAAAAGATGTGCACTGCTCTATTTCAGAAGACGCATGCTGCTATAGAAAACATCTCTACCAATTAAAACTCCTGCACACAAATTAAAGGCTAAGCTATCATTATAATATGAAGACAGATTCCAATATCTGCAAACAAAAAATGGAGCAATTATTCATGTAGTTAACTGAAAATCTTGGAATAATGTAACTTCTCATAAGTGGCTGTCTGACTATCTGCTGAAAGAAAATGGAAAATATGCAGATTTACCTTTGTGATCTATACTATATTTTGGAAATTGGCTATTATCCTCTATTAAACTTCTCTCTCTCATGCCATATGATAATCATTTCATAGAGACAAATTCTGTGAATTTGAAAAAAAATGTTTCAGGAGAAATTATGATGTTTTTATTTAGGCAGAAGCATCTGAGAAAGCTTTTTGTAACAAGTCCATAGAAACATTTCGCTAACACAATCAAATCAGTAGCAGTGCAGAACAGGTTAAACAAAAGACATCATGAAACTGGAGCAGACTTTTTTACTTGTGTGTCAGCAGCTCTAACAATTGTATGCCATGGGATCAGCATAAAACGTGCTGTGAAAACCCTAAATTAAAGAGAAATATAAAAACAATAGAGATACATTCTAAAACTGACATGTTTAAGGAAAAATTAAATTAACCCTGGATTTTAAAGATGTTTAAGTTCTTAATTCATCCTGAAATTAAGGATTCAGATGAGCAGGTATCTTTTGAAGCCACATCCTCAATGCTTACAAATAAGGCCAGTTCTCTACAGACAAGTACAGCACTAGATCCAACACTACGAAACCTGCCCATGATTCACAGCATTGTGCCAACATATTCTCATTTGTAGGATGAAAGGGCTCTTCTGAGATTCAGATTCCACTAAATATGCTTAGATCTAGAAATATACCATTAGGAAATCAGTGGGAATAAGACAAGAAAAATGCATGATTTTTCAATGAACATGGAATAATCTATCCCCCGGTTTTCCTTGCCTGTTTTTCCTATTATGCAAAATCCCAACCAAAAAGCAATATCTGAGCAATGAACATAACCCTACTAGACTCTTCAGGACTATAGTTTGAAGAAAGGAGAGGCCCAGTCTTATTATGTTTATATTCTTATTACAGTATTTATTGGGTTTGCCTGGCCTGGTTTGGGTAGTGGGGGAGGTACAGGGGTGGCTTCTGTGAGAAGCTGCCAGAAGCTTCCTCCCTGTCCAGCAGAGCCAATCCCAGCTGGCTCTAGCAAACATTACCAGCTTTCATTTCAGTGCCAGTTTATACATTCTTTTTCCTATTAAACTTTCAATGTTAAGCACCAGGAAAGAGACAAATTTTAAAGAAACACTCTTATTTGTAAGAGTTGTTTTCTAATATGACACTGACGAACCAATGCAGTTTACAGGTGCTATCATGGAGGACCATCACATGAGAAGAGCAAAGATGTTTCTCCTTGAGGATCTTCAAGAAGAGCGATGAAGGCTGGCTCAGCAGGCAGATCTTAGCTGGGAGATGACATCTCAGTAACGAATGATGAATGACTGGGTGGGTGGCAGAATGCAGAAAATGCTATGAAGAGATCTGAGGAGAGAAACATAACCTGCTTGTTGTAGGAAAAAAAGATAAAAATCACAGGTCAAACTCTAAGAAAGGACAATAAGAAGTGTTTTGAAGGCCCTGTCCACGGGCAGATTTAAGCTGACATCCTGAGAGAAGGCTGTAGAAGCAACAAGAGAGGCAAACGTGAAAAATTAGCTGGATAGACAAACTAGATAAATAGATAGACTGATCTCTCACTCCTTACTTGTATGCTTGTTGCAAGCGAAAGGGAAGAGAACCTGATACCTCTGGGTATGGGTATCACTGAATTGTCTTGTAAGTATTTGGCACTGCAGGCAATGTGATATTCCCTAGCGAGAACCTGAGATCAAACTCACCCTTAAATATCCATCTTGTGTTGCCTTTTGCACTACAAGCAAGAGCTATTCCTAATTTTAGAAAGCTTCTCACACATATGAATTGTCATAAATACAGATGGTTAAAAATTAAACTTTTTCATAGCAGAGTGTTAATAAATATATTCTAATAATAAAGTCATTGGTTTTATTCATAGTTCAGGAACATTTTATAATGCTTTACTCCTTCACCTGCTAGCAGATGTATATCTTCAATACACCTAAGACAAACAGACATGATGAAGAAATCATCCTTTTTTTTCTCCTAAGCTCCATTGTTCTGTGTGAAAAGCTAGTAGTGTAGGTATAACTCTACAATCTTAATCATGAATCAGCTCTAAAACTATTTGACAGAACATAGACTATTGTGGGTATAGTATCAGTGAAATTCTGAAGTGCATCACATCATTCCTTATGCTACTGGGACACGCTTTCTACTGTATGTTCAAGATTTTTTCTATATGCAAAAGGTCATCAAACACAATGGAATTTTTGTTTCATAAATAGAAGTATTCTTTACCAAAGCATCCAGTCTTCTGATGTACTTCTACTAGGCAGTCAAATCTTTGACCTAGGGCGGCCTTAAATAATGCCAGTAATTTTGTGTAAGGATTGCTGAGCAGTATAAGTAAACTCAGTTGCTCATTTTGCATGAATTCATACTGAACTGAAGGAGGATATATGAGTACTATCTGTTCCAGCTACATTAATTTTGAATTCAAGATTCAACTGGAAAATAAACTAACGGGGTAATGATTACCATTTTTTTTTGTTTAGAGACATATTTATTTGTAATAATTGTGTTAGAATTGTAATTGCAAAGAAATAAGCTGAAGGAAGCATTGGTAAACATCTTAATAGACTTAATAGACTCTTGCTATTAGCTAGGTGAGATGTGTAAATAAATTAGAAAACCAGTAATATAAACCTTTACAGCTGTCAAATATAGCAAATGTTATTAATTATTCTGCACTGTGTTTTGTTTGGCACAGTCCAAAATTGATTAAGTCATGGGTAATGCAGAAGAAAGAAAAGGACCTCACAGCAGACATTAGTCCCTTAATCAGAGGAAGAGTCTGCAGTGGCAGGAGGCATAAAATAAACTAGGCATAATAGCAGTTACTTCACAAGAGAGCCAAAACAATCATGGCACAAAAACTGGCTGTCAACCTACACAGAAATATCTTCTGTATTTTGGTTATTTTTCCTTTTAATTCAAATATGCTGCTTTTTTTCTTTTTTCATTGTATGCAATGATAGTGAATGAATAAATGACACAAAAATTCAAAGATCTAGGGTTGCCTTAGGAGTGGTCTTGAAAAACGTACTTCTAAATCTTCAAAAGATCAGTACAATTCTTGTGGAGATTATTATATTCTTGTTTTGCTCCTAGTATTCCTACCATAAAAGCAGCACTGCTGAGCAGTACACTGGATTCTCACTCTGCAAAGCTTTCTGCTTGCTCTCTGTGGATCACAAGTTTCACCATCAGTCTCTAGTTCACACACATTAGATTCTGATTACTCTCTGTTACTACCCTCAAAACACGCTCACTTCACCTCAATGTCTCCACATATATCACTTAAATCCTGCTAAGGATCATGATGCCTGATTTTCTGCTCTACTGAATACCAGATGCTCTAAAAAAAAGATAGGAGGTATTTGCACTCTCAGTGCTACCCTATTTTCAGCAAAAACCATTACAACCCCGCTGAAGGCTGACATTTGGCAGCCACCTGTATTATATACTTCCAGAAGTCCCTAAGCAAAATCTAAATGATTCCAAATATTCCAATACATGTTTTATGTACAGTCTGCATTTTATTGATACCATATAGACAGATTGTGCTCTTAACACCAGTGTCACTGAAAATAGCCAAGGCAGCTGGAATGCCAATACAAAATGTGGAGATATGGCATAGAAGTGAAGAATGGCAAGATATGTTACTTAACAGGATGCTCCTACTAATAGATCTGTTGTCTCATCACTGCCTTTACAACCTTCTGTTATAAAGTACACTCCTCTAATCTATACTTCTACTTCAAAAGAAACCCTCACAGTATTTAGAAAACTATTTGTCACACGAGACATTCATGTTCATGTTACCTATAACTTGGCTTCAAGGAAAAGCTGACATTGAGATATTTTGATTAAAAGAGCTAGATTTTAATATACCATTTCATCTCCAGAGAGTCAGGGACTATTTGACAGATTCTAAAAACTGCAATTTCAGGCAGTATAATTATCACATTCTCACTAGAACCATGAGAACTGACCTCACATCACAACATAAGTATAAATAAATCTAAGAATAGTCCAATCCTCAAGGAAGAGTCACATGGCTACGTATTGTACCAGTCTTTGTGTACCAACACAAGGGGAAGCTGAAAGAGTGAATTTTAGCAGCAGTTTCAGACACAGACTATGCTTAGAACATGGATTCTCGGAGTGTCTAGGATCTTAGCAGATACATAAGGGTAACTAAATTTATTTTGAAAGGAGTATGTATACAATCAGTATTTCATACAATGATGTTATTCTCCAAACAAAAAACAAAAACCCAAAATAATTATAACACCAGCACAAAGCACTATCAAAGTGTCAACACAGTGAGCAGGTTAAAGCCCACTACATCTGTGTACACAGATCTAACAAGCATCTCATGGTATCATAAGCATCATAATAACAGCCATAAATAAAGTATCTGTTGGGCAATCTACAGCTCTGGTCACACAAATCGCTTTCCAATTCTCATGATGATACAAAGAAATATAATATAACTACTGTACGTTTTCTCTTTCCCAATGGCAGTAGGTCTACAATTCACTGAAAAAGCATTTACTTATGTTTATTGTGATAAGGTTAAAATAAATTTCAATGCTATTTTTATGTACTCCTCAGCAACTAATTTGTCTCGATTAATTGATGATGAAATCTTTATACTGTAATTTTAGAAATACTTTTTATAAACATCAATATGGCATTTTTCATAATGAATATAGGCATTGTTAAATACATTAATGTATTTTAACATCTTTTCACTGTCCAATGAAATCTAATGCTGAAGCATGTTAGGTTACTAAAACTTCAACATGTCTATTATCCCTGAAAAATTATGAATCTGATCATCTCAGGCATATATAACATTACGTAAGTCACAGAAATATGTTATCTCACTGATTTTAAATCAATTCTTCAGGTTTTATCAGTCAATCTTTACACCTACGGCTGAAGTATACAACCAAAATGGTCTTCATTTGTTTGAGCATATTTTTCATTGATAGCAAGAGTTCTGAAGAAACACTAACACAAAAAAAATACAGGACCTTTAAGTAAATGTCGAAGTAAAATGAGCAAAGTAATTGGTGGGTCATTTACTAACAAGGAGAAAATACCTTGGAAGAATTAAACACAGGTACATGCCACACTGAAGATAAAAAGACATCTAAACACAATGACAGGAGATAGGAAAATCCTAGGACTTTTCAGTGAATTAAAGACAATAGAGATGACAGCCATATGGTCATTATTAACAAACACCAGCACTCAAATATGCTCAGAGGAATACTTCTAAAGCCAGTCTTAAATGTAATCCTTTCAACCTGAATTATGGAAATTTACTATTGAGGTTCTCCGTTTTTTAACAACATGAAGCACTGACATAATGAATGAAGCATCTACCACCTCAAAGGGAAGCCATTTTTGAAGACATACGTTTTCACATTACTCATTACGTGTTTATCAGGGCACAGCTGCAAGGCAACTTGCTGCAAAAACCAGGAAGCAGACGTGGCAGCAGAAAGGCATGCGAGGGAGGACAGCAATAGAATATAGCACAGATGGGGAGGAGAATGCCCTGAAAGGGGAATACAGCTAATGGGTTGGCAACCTGCAGCATGTCCCCCTGCCACTTCTCTACAGCATTCATCTTCCAGCTTCAACTGACATGTGCTTTTGGCTCTCTTCCCATTCCTATAGAATGGACTGTAGAATACAATAGACTGTTCCAGTTGGAAGGGACCTACAATGCTCACTTTGTCCGATGGTCTGAATGCTTCAGGTCTGACCAAAAGCTAAGATACATTATTAAGGACAATTTCCTAATGCCTCTCACTGACAGGCTTGGGGCATCAACCCCCCCCTCTCTCTAGGAAGCCTGTTCCAGTGTCTGACCACCCTTCTGGGAAGAACTGCTTCCAGATGTCTGGTCTGAGCCTCCCCTGGCACAGGTTTGAAGCATTTCCACAAGTCCTATCACTGGATATGCGAAGACATCCTGCTCAAGTTGTCCCGCTCTCTTCTGACTTGTACAAGCTACCCCCTCATGTTTTACCCTTCCAACTTGTTTGACACTAAAAAGACTGGTGAGGAGCAGAAAGGAGTGGCAGCCTGTGAAAAAGTCACAAGCATGTATGGCTATGATGAAAGATTTTGAAGTGATGTTTTAGTGGTTATAATGAAGGAGGCATTCTCATTTCCCAAGCTGATTTACACTCAGCGCAATCATGGCAATGGTATGAAACACTGTATGATACCTGCTAACAACTCATGAAAGAGTATGTATTTAATTATTAAAATAAATTCTAATAGACAATTTGTAGATTTATATATCTAGAAAATAAGTACCTAATTTAACAACTGCTCTATTAATTTTCACTTATTAAAAGGAGTAAAGTATCTCTGAAATACCACTATTAAGGTAACCAGAGGACATATGGGAGACAGGCACAAAGTCATTTGCAAGGCAACAGACATTTTTTGACCTCTAATTTATAACACTAAATAGTCTCATTCTGTTATGATCATCTGCACAATTGAAAGCCCGTGCTGTTCTTATTCTGCAGATCTTTCCTCTTCCTGCTATGTTACACTCAAGCAGATGCACACAACCACATCTCTGGTGAACCAGCTCCTCTTGAGATTCTCAGCAGCTAAAAAGCATCCGAACTATCACTGACCAGGAACAGTCTTGGACTAAATGTTCTAGGATGCTGTCAAGTTCATTTTTATGTACACCACAATGGAATTTCATCATGTTGCAATTAACCGGGAATTCATTTAAAATTACTTAAAACTTACAGAAGAAAGATCATATATACCACAAAGTACCAACTTATTTCATAGACATAAAATTCTCCTAAGACTGCCCCTAATCCATGTAATTTTTGACTGATGTTTGCAATAGAACATTTTCCTTGTCAGATATTCAAATGAAAATACAGATGCCCAAACATCTTTTTAACGTGTACACAGTCATAGAGTATGATACAAACAGAGAGCACATACACATAGAGCTGGAAAAAAAACCTGCTAAGCCGACCAGTACAGACACAAGGTTTGCAGAATTTGTTTACTGAACTGCTTGCTCTTCAAGCTGCCCTGAGGGGGCTGAATACAAGGAATCAAACGTGCAGAGCTAAGAAGGAATAACTTACAACAGAAGCTTAAACTACAGGAAGATATTTGCAAAAATGCTACCACTGGAGAATGAGTATTTCCCCAAAACAGGAGTGGCACAGAGTAACCACGGAAATATATTGTGCAGTTTTCATCACCTGGTATTTTCAACATCCATCTGGACAGAGACCTCTTATAGCAACATATCTGATTCAGTTAAAGGCATGGCAATAGAGAGCACGTAACTTTTCAAAGAGCCTTTTTTTTCCCGTAATTCAACATATTATTAATATTTTATGTCACTGAGATATTTTTATTTAGCCGAAGTTTGTACTGGGCTTGCTTCAATATAATACACTGCATGTACCTTCACTGGACTGGAAATAAGTTAATATTGGTTTACACATCCTTGATAAATCAACACATTCATAAAATATGCACTCAAGAAATATCAACCTGAAACATTAATGTATGTGAAGATAGAAGTCAGATAGCTTTTCCACAGGGAAAAAACACAGAACTTGGTAGAAATTTAGAACATCTAAGAATTCAGTAAAATCTGAACAATAAAATAGTATCTTTGGGTGCCCATTTAGAGAGGCAAAGTAACTTTTAACAGCTTAATAGGCTAAAGTAACAGTGGCACTCCAACTTTCTGTAGCAACACAATGCATGAGGGAACTGACCCTCTCACATCCCCAGCTCCTGAGCCACCCCACAGGTTTTCCTTCAGGAGTTCACCCACAGGCAGTCCGCTGAACTACCTCCACTGCTTACCTTGTAATGCTGTAAGTATCCTGGAAGCTAATTAAAATTTCCTTAAAAATCACAAACGCATATTTACAACATACAAAAGTATTTTCCTGGGAAAAATTATTAAAATATAGTGAAACAAGTACCATTCTTTCCTGGCAGAGTATGTAACACAGGAAAAAAAAGCAATCAAGAACCAAAAGTATTTCTCACTGGCCAGTACTAAATGCAGCTTAAAGTGGTCATGGAAACTTAATAAAGGCAAATGGATTTGAGTATAAACAACTAACAGCAATACAGTTATGAAAGGTTTAGAAGTTAGTTTTTTCTCACAAAAATCTAAAAGTACTATTTATTTTTCATATATTTTCTGAGGCTGTTATTTTTTTGCACTTAATCAGTGAAGGAGTGCGGCAAGAACTATTTAGCATTCTTTGGCTGTGTTAGATAAAATTGTGAAGTAGCCTGTTTCAGTGTTTCAGGCTCCAATAATGCTATAGCCAAACCTAGAACAGGGTCTTGCTGTTGGATCTGCAGTAATTAGCAGCTTTACTAATTACTCCAGCTTTACTAATTACTCCACCACTATGAATGCAAAACAATCACAAGACAATGTCCAGAAGTCTACATGGCTTAAGCTATCCACCTTAGCAGTCTTTATCCTCTGAAAACATTACAGCATTCATTTACTTATTTTTTAGTTGTGGTCAAAGGCTAAGACCGAAACGTGTGTGGATTAACTCTTCATAGTTGCTGAAGTCTAGAGAAGCAAAAGGAAGCGTAAAAGCAATTGCTGCTCTTCTAATTAATCATCACAATTACAGCATGAGATACAGAAATCATGGAATAGGGCCCACTTCCTTAAATACAGGCTGCCTTATTTTGTCTAAGCTTTGGTTAAGTAGGTCTGCAAGTGACAGTGCTAGAATAGGTATCTTAAGTCTCCTCTCTAGTCAGTGGAAGAAGCAGCACATGCAATGGAGTATGTGCAAAGATGGGCAGTCCACACAAGTCAGACAACCCTCTTTTTCTATTCATTCTATTCTTGCTGCCTAGAACAGGACAGAATCCGAGCCACTGAATTTCCATGCCCACTGCTCCCTGCTGAGCACCCAAGAAACTAATGCTAAACACACCACAGGATAAAATTCCAGGGTATGACAGCAGTGGTAAATAACTTCAATGTAATTTTTCTGAGCATTTATGTATGAGTGCATTAACAGAAAGCTTTCAGACTGAGGAGGGAAGGGCCCCAGGTTGGAGTCAGACAGTGCTACGAGAAGAGATGAACTTGGTTGCCATTTGGGACTTAGGAGGTTTTGAGGCAGACAGCTTCATTCATTGAGTAGCTCCCTCTTCAGTCTGAAGGGATACACACATATACATCTACAAATTCTGAGCAGATGCTACTTTGGAACAGCAAAAGGTGTTTCTTAATGTCTTCTGATGAAGTCACTGTACAGCATTATACAGTTTCCCTCTAAAGGAAGGAAGAATACACAAAGAATATGGTATGAAATGCATTTTGGGGAAGAGCCAAAATGCTGAATCCTTTCCAAAAATCCTGAAAATTGTTATTTTTTTATTCCTCAAAAGCTTTTTTACTAAAAAAATGCAACACTGCAATGAATGTATAAAGAAAAACAAAGAGATCAGTAAAGAGAGAAAAAGACTAGAGATCTTTCTTGGGTAGAACTATGAAATCATGCCATCATACAGAGCTATATTTAAAATTTTTAAGCTAGATTCCCTATAGATTAGACATCCAGCTACCTCAAACTCATACCACTGAATGTCAAAATAATAAAAAAACCCCATCTATCTCTTGTTCTAACAAGGAGCTCTACTGTATTACGAGAACCATACTTTTACTAGAACTATTATATTAGTGGAACTATAGACTACATATAGGTAATTTTGAAGTTTTATTAAAGGTAGCTCTAATTTAAACATGTCCTCTGGCAATAGTCAATCTGAAATAAATCTCCAAAACAACACAGACCTTGTAGGCACTTCTTTTAAATATGTCTGAGATTGTGCAAGTCAGCTAGAGCTACAAGGAAACTTCTATTAAAACTGCAACATATTTAAGTAAGTGATAAAAATTTCTTTTGAAATTGTTCTGACTCACACTTGACCACAAAAAATGCTCCAAACAAATCACTTCTAAATCTACTCTTAGTTTTCTGTATGTTTATTTTACATTAAGTGTTCAAGGAATGTTAAATGATAACTCAATCATATACTATCCATGCTTGGCTCATACATAAACATTCTGCTGTCTCATGCACAAAAGCATTTCCTTGTGATTCTGTTAACACAAAAAGCTCTCAGCACAACTGGTCAGTGTCACCTACAATAAATAAAGCAGCAGAGACCAAACAACTTGACCAACCTATGCAGGAACAAAGTGTTGTACCAGTGCATCACTGCTCTCCACGTGGTAACAGCAGGGTTTCATGATGGATCCCACAGCTGTAACTGAAGTTGAAGTCCAGATAAACAGTACCCTCACCCCAATGGCAAAGTTTACCACAGAATATGTTTTATCTTTTTGCAATGTGATAATTTACAACACTATGCATTGACGTTAAGACAGAAAACATAAAGCAGTCACAAAAAAAAAGACCATGCTACAGTTCTAACACAGGTTGATTTCTCAATTCCCAACTTTAAATGATTGTCAAAAGACTACAATACTTATCACTAACTGGTATCTCTACTAATTACCTAAAATATGTTAAACCAGATTGTTTTGCCTGGTTTACAGATTAATGTCATCCCTGAAGGATTCATATCCTCTTAGTCAAAAGGAAAGCAAGTATTTGTGGCTCTTTTGGCACTAAGTAATGACGCAAAACTGCAGCTGGCTGAACAACAGGTTGATTGAAAGAAACAAGATTACTACATCAACAAAATCTGTTTTCTGTATTAAAAATATTAAAACTCTGGGAAGAAAAAATGGAGAGCTCATCTCTTCACGCTGATTAACTGGGACAACTAGCTTCTACATTAAGTAATCAAAAAAGGAATGAATAGACTTTCTAATCTGAAATGCACATTTGGTATCCTTCCACCAGAGAAATCAGTAATTGCCTAAGATTCCCTGTGATCGCTGGTCACCTTCAGCCTTTCAAGCAACTTTATCTTACCAGTTTCACAACTGAGTTGTCCCAACTTAGGGACAAATAGCACCTTTTAGATTATTTTTCATGACTGACTGCAGCTATTCAAATTCATGAACTTAAGCACATACAGAGCCTCAGCAGACTAAAGCCTCTGTATCAAACTCTTCAACTAATCAGACCAATAGAAATATTTAAGTAAATTAATGTAATTTTTCCAAAATGCATTGCATAATGAAGAAATACCTGTTAAAGAGTTTGGAAAGTAAGTAAACCTCACAACAGTTTAATAGCACTACTGGCCTGAGACCACATCTGATTTCAATGTGTAAGTTCAGGTGAATTGGGAAGATGATGTCAGCGGGACAGACTCAATGTTAGTGTACATAACGTGGTGCCATTCACGTTATACTACTTCCAGGTTACGCACCTGATTTGAGGCTTAATATTCTTATTATAAAGATAAATGTGTTGGAAATACCAGTACTGTTTCTTTATGTAGATCACAAGACAGCAGCAATGTGAGTAATATCATGATGCTTCCAGGTGACTACTCAGGGAGCAATCTTTTTTCCCTAGAGAAATCTATCTACTATAATTTCTTTAATTCAACTATTAATTCTTAAGGATCCATCAACAAGCCACCACTATTTCTGGCAAAGCTGTAACTCTTATAAAGTAGAAGACCGATATGCAATTTCTCTCATCTTGGGACAAGCTCAGGTCCTTCCCATTCTATCGCATAAAACTCTGAAAAATGGCATCCCATTTTTAATCGATCTTTACAATGATAAATATTCACAGGGTAATTTGTTCTGAGTAGGATGCCTGCATTTTGTTTGAAAATCAGATTGGCTCTGAGGCATTTCCGCTTAGCACGAGTAGGATTTACGAGATTTAAATAATATAAAGCACTCTTGTGCAACATATTGAAGTCAAATCTGAGCACGGTCTCAATGTATCAGTGATAATAAGAAGTCTAAAGAAAACATGGTCTATTTAGAGTTGGTTGGAAAGACTGAATTACATATATTCATACACCTGTTGAATGTGTCAACAACAAGCAATAGGTCACAGCAGTATGTACTATCTACCTTTAGAAAACCTGAGTTAATAGAAGCAGACACTGAGAACCTTTATTTGAAGAGTCAGTGACTGGCTTGCTATCTCAGGAAAACTCATGGATGCTTTTCCTTATGGATTATATTTGAATAAACTTTTTTATCCCCAAAATGTTAGTTAACATATGATTATAAAGCAATTTTCACTTCTATCATGACCACTGTAATATTTTCCAATTAAACTGCATTTTATGTACTGGAATATATGCCATTTGTATTATCTTTCATGCTAACAACATTTTATAGTGACATAAACTTCTGTAAAGTCTGACCCAGGTTCATTACTAAGTTTACCAAAATAAGCAGAAATGAATGGTTAAGGCTTGAGAAATATCCCCTGTATATTGAGATAAAAGTCTGCCCTAAGGTTTTCTGGTCATAAAATGCTGCTGGAGATTTGGCCAACTGGGCAAACAGGCCTCCTGAGGCTGCAGGCAGCTCCTGGGGAGGGGCCATCCAACCCTGGGAGAGATGCCTGCAGAGTACATCCAGCCCAAAGACAGGGAAGACTCATTTTTGGAAAGCTGAGTAAAAAACAACTAATATCTGTTCAAATAAGGAGATGAAATCCTAAAGGAGCTACAAAGTTTCCTTGCAATTTTGCATTCTACAAGGTCAAAGATTGTAAATCTATACTTTTCTAGCTGAACCTGCTTTAGACAAATCTGTTGGCCAATTCTGAGATTAAGTGGACCCAGCTGCACCTAGACTTCCCAGAGAAATTCAGAAAGTGCAAGGGTCTCACTGAATCCTCACGACTCAACAGGAGGGACCACAACCTGATTATACAAACCACTGTAATAGGTCATCCAGTTCTTATTTAGACACTGCATTGACAATGTTTAGATATTATATTAGCAATAAATCTAAACACAATCATCCACAGTATCATTGTGTCCTATTTGCCATATATGGCCGAGAACCTCCTCTCAAGTACTTTGCCATATTAAAACTGGTGCAGAGAGCCCTTCAGGCGTATCAAGCCATAGCAGTTTGGCCAAGTCCACTAGAAGAAAGTACATGTAGTCAAATGAACTAGAAATGGATGTTTCATAGAACTGTTACAAGCGAACAATTGCAAACCCACGCAGGAGGGGAGGGATTGGGCTCAACAAGATGGTATTGCAAAGATGAAGATAAAATAGCACTGAGAGAAAGGGAATGCAGGGATCAGTAAAAGATGGAAAAGGAAAGGATGTAATGTGTGCTTGCAGCATGTCTGACTGCTGCCCAAAGTAAGTGTCAGGGACTTCACAAAGAAAAAGGCCAAGATAGAAATCAAGCAAAATATGATTGTAGCAGTCAATAGTCAATTCAAGGACAGAATAAGCAAGTTAGAAGAAAAAAACAGAAGCTACAACAACACAATCAGAACGTTCAAAATTCATAGTCTCTCCTAAAGACTGGGACAGAGGCATTTGGAATGACCCTGAGGACATGGAAAGAATCAGAACAGGAGGAACAGAAACTAGTCAGATCTATAAGCAAAACAAAGAACACCAAAATTATGGGTGATGGAGTAAATCAAACACATTGGAAATCCATCTCACATGCACCTGGGAAGCTTGCAAAACTACGAGAAAAATAGAGCAGAAATCAGGGGAACAGAGGCAGAATACACCTGCTGAGTAAGCCTAAGAGGGGGATAGAATTCTACTGTCCCCAGAAGAACGTGAGGACTACTGTGGTCCAAGAGTATTTCTAACTGGACTAGAGGGTAATAAATCAGCAACATATTTAGAGCTGCATACCAGGAAGGAGGAAGAGACCCATGAGACTGAGGGAAGCCTAACACTTTAGTCGCAAAAGGCCCAAATGAAATTATAGAAACTGTTACTAAAGCAGCTTCCCTGCAACTAATAAACCAATGCGGCCCAGAGAACTTTGCACAACCCTCATAGGAAACCTGGGATATCTCAGGCCAGGAACAAGAGGGCCCCATCTGTCTTCAAACAAAGGGGGCGCAAATGGAGCAAACTCTTGCTTACAATCTTGCTCAGGCTACCTCTAGCTGTCACCTGGGGAGAATCAGGGGACAGTCTGTACACACAGGTTAGGGAAGTGGGAAAGCAAGTGTTTTAATCTAGAAATGCTAAAGCTGTCCAGGCCATAAGACTGGCATGACCAGCCCTCTGGGGATCCAGGCCACCTACTAAAACACCTGTGTTCAATGAAGAATGAAATCATTTGTGGAGAGAAGGATAAACTCTAGGAATTCCTAGGACTTAATGCATGACAAAGAACTTGTGGTGCCTGGTAGACTCAGCACAAAAGGCTCCACCTGAGGTGCAACTGCCCAACCCTCAGGATCGCCATTCACCACTGCAAAAGGAACTGTCAAAGATAAAAAACCCAAAACAGTGACAGAAATAGGTTCCCTGTGTGACGTTAAGTTACAAACAGAACAGAACTCAGCACAGAGAAAAAATACCTGTGTTATCTAGTTACCTCTAAGGTCCCAAAGACAGAGCACTCCTCTCCTAACTGACCCAGGAGCTGTCAGAGACTGAAATATTACAGTTTATGACTGAAACGTTTTCATAAAGGACTTTCAAAACTGTATTACAAAAGCTGCAGAGAAGACTACCACACCCTGAATGAGGCTCTGAGAGGCCCTACATACCGCTCGCTGATGAAGATAAGATAAAGTGACTCAGGTCTATGTTGGGGGAGAGGAATACATTCAGAGGGATCAAGCTTAGCACCTTCGGGGTGGGGATCACAGCCCCAGGGCTATCAGCTGCCAGGCTGGAACAGACCTTCACAAAAAAGGGTGGGCGGAAAGAGGTTTTGGGTGTGTGTTGGAAGAGCCTCTGGTGAGAGGCGCAGTGACCTCTCATCCTCCCATGTGCAGAGGAGCCCAGCTGAGGGGCCCCTTCATCCAGGGAGAAGTTGCATCCACATGAAGGACAGAGGCGAGGACATGGCCCAGCAAAGGGCCCCCACAAAAGGGTCCCCAGACCGTGCACCAGAGCACCAGGTATGATGCAACAGACCCTCAGTGTTGCAAGGGACAGTGTCAAACTGGCCCCTGCAAGGGAGGCACATGGGTGTTCCCACCTGTCCAAACCATATACTAACCCACTGGATTCTATACTCTTTGGCGTGTGGCGGTGTGACGGCGGCAACGGGGGAGCCTCACCACCAGAAGACCAGATGGAGGGGAGCAACGAGACGTCATTGGGACCCTCAGAAGGGTGATATGTTTCCACCTAATCCTGTCATTCCCTCCCTGTCCTCCCACCCCCCACGCACACTTCCTTCTCTCTTTCTTTCTTTTCTCTTTCTTTCTCTTTGCCTCTTTTACTATTAAATAAAACATATCAATTTTTTGGCACCAACATCTAACCTCATTTGGTTTTAATCTTGTTTTTGGGTGTATTTGGAACGTTCCAAGTTCCTTCCGGTTTATACACAGAGACTTAATTTTCTTTGCTCTTCTGGGTTTTAACCAGATCATAACAGGAGCTAAGACAGCTCTCATGTCAGACAAACGCCTTAGGTCTGACCCATAATTGGAGAAACATAACAATAGTGGACATAGAGAATAATCCCATTTAAATGTCACACTGTTAAAACGATGAGCCAGTTACCGGGGAAAAGCAGCCCATAACAGTGGACCTTCCAAATACAGGCCAGGCACCCATGATATTAACATGCCAGTGAGGACACAGGGCCTGGGAAGCCCTGGATTCTTCAGGATCAGTGCATCACATTAGCTCTAGGTGGGTTTATCCCACCCACTGCCCTGACAGCATCACTTCAACTTCCCACAAACAGTGTCAGGCAGCTGATTCTTGCTGTAGGGATGGCCACCCTGCCCTGCCAACACACTGAGTTTATATCAGACTGTTACTTTGACTGTTTTAAAACAACAACTCTTCTGTTTACCTAAGATACCACTTTAAGCTTTAGGATCCTAGGCTGCCAGCCCTGGGAACTGTAAGACATGACAGTCTGGATAGACCCAAATGAGTATTTCTTAAAGGGAAGTGCAGATGTAGATATTTTAATTCATTTGAAACTGTTTATCCTGGGAATTTTATCTTTTCTGTTTTCGTTCCTGGTAGTTTCTCATTGAATACTTACTGGTTATCAAGCATGTCAGTATCAAACAGGAACTCAAGTCATATATGCTACTTGTCATAAAAAAGCAATCCACACTCTCTTATATTCACGTACAGTATTAACAGGATCATTTTTGAAACAAAGCTTCATATATTATTCATTATTCAATTCAAACATTATTTTCAATGATTTTAATACAGATTTCACCATACAGATTTTAAAGCATATTTTATATGAAATAAAGGTTAAAAATCTTGGTAACTCCAATTAGGAATACAGTCTCAGACATAAGATAAAATTTAAAAGTAAACTGCACTACATAAATATTTTATTTAAGTGCAGATTGGTGCAATTCTGGAATACAAAATACCATCAACATTCCACTCTTGCTCAGAGTTCATACAGTTGGGTTGCAAAGACTTGACTGGACTGGAATAACCACAAGATATTTAACTGATTTCACTGTTTCTCTTTATATTCCTACAATTTTTTATTTTTATTATAACTCTGAGAAAATTAGACTATAGTACCCACTCTGCCCTTCCTTCAGTTACTTTGTCTTAAGCCTCTAACACAATCTGAGATACCAAAAGATATCTCATCTGTCCTGAAGCTGCCAGTGCAACAGCATGCAAATCTACAGATTTCCACGTCTTACTTGCAATTCTTTCATGGATGTCTTTCACCTGAGCGAAATTCAGCTTCAGATTATGATACCTACATTTTGATGTCTACTGAAAATGCAAGGATTTGATTCACTTACCAAAATATAGTGATTTACTACTACCCAAGATGTTGGATAGCCCATCTAGCCTCCAGCTACCACTCTGGAAGGGGACCAGTCTCCCACAGGCCCTGCGTCATACCTGTACCTGTCAGATTCGTTGATGTATCTGATACCATGATGGGATATATAAAATGGCACTGGATCATATCCATTTAATTGGACCAATCCCACCTTACATATCTTACCAACACAGATAATGAAGCCAGGAAAATAGTCCATCTCACTGAAGTAGACATTCAGCTGAATTTCTCCCCATTCCACAGACAGCATTAACTATGCTTCCATCAACGATAATGAAAGCATAGAGCTCATCTTGTGTGTAAACATAGGTGTCTTAGTGAAGAATTAACTGCACCCAAATGCTGCACAGAGCAAGAAGGGTGTCATCCCAAACAAGTCACTCTGCAAGGCAGAATGTGAATGTGTGAATGTGTCATCCTCACTTTGCAGACTGTCCCAGTATCTGAAAGTATTATATCAGGAGAGTATAAACACGCCTTGTGACATACAAAATTTAATGGTTTGCCAGTTCAAATCTGAGACAACAGTGATAAAGGAGTACAGCTACCCCAGCTACAGACAGGCAAAGTCTTGACAGCCCATACTGTATAGGCAGACACTGGCTGGCAACTAATTCAGGAGGAAATGGTAGCTTTAAATGTACTATAATGGAGGAGTTTATGGCACATGCATCTAGTGGCATGGATCACCGTTTCATGAAAACAATGGTCTGTTAGTTACCTCTGAGTTGTCGATTATTAAAAATGATTTAACAATTAGAATTTCTTCCCAATTTGTTTTAATCCTTTACTGATTCATAAAATATCACTTTTTTTGGTGGTATGTATCTATTTGAGAAGGAAGATGTCTTTCTGGCGTTACCATTTAAGCCTGATTTCTACTCAGGGTTTCAAAATTATCTCATCTAGAAAGTCCTCATAATCAAGCTGAAGCTTTTGATTAGTAACATTTACTTTGGGATATTAATATCCATAGACAAATTCCCACTCAGTTTCCTAACATTTCAATTAATCTTCAAATATATTCCAGGGCAGTTCTTCTAAGCACTTTTCTGTAAAGCAGCAGTGTGTCCCTGAGAGCATGATGATTTCAGTTCACTTTTCAGTCTCAAAAAACATTAGAGAACTACATCCTCTTTGTATATGAGATAACTTTGGACGGCACCTCAGCTCCAATCCTTAGATGGGTACCATTAAATTCAGAAATTCCTTATCTCCTTCTGGGACTAGAAACTCTAGCTATATTCAGCATTAAGATGAACTCTTCCCTGTTAAGTCCATTTCCTTCCAGTGCTCTGAATTATGTTTCATATGCCAAGAGAAAGCAGTTTTAATAAAGTCTTCACAGTCTTTGCAATAGAAGAGGCAAAACCATATATTTCCCTGTTCAGCTTGCTGAGAAAAGAACCTTACTTTACTTTTGCACTACAAAGAAACACCACAGCATTTTCTTCTAATGAAAAACGTTCCTCTAACAGCAGTGTTCTCTAGGCCAACTTAACGCCTCCAAACAGCTGCATTACCATTCCTTGGTCTCCTACACACTCAAAATTCATGAAATTTTAATAGGATTGTGGTAGCACAGAACTTGAGTTATCTGCCTGCACCACTTTTACTGTTCTTGAAAGAGAGAAGCCAGCCACTCCAGACACAAGCAACAGATACAGGGGACAGTCAGACTTCAAGTGCATTGGGAAATATCCCAGCCAGCCAACTGTCACACAGAACATTTAGACAAGTGGGAAGTACCTCTTCATGTATTTTTAAATCATCAATCATGATGCAATGTACTGTATTTTTTTTCTAGTCCATTACCTTGACTTAAAATTTATTATCACAGGTCTGTTTTAACATACTCAAAGATAGATCAGCAAGTCTATGCAAGACATATAAAATATGCTTGTCCTTAATTTTAAGCAATATTTATTCTTAATTTTAGCAACACACTGCAAGTGAAATATAATTTTCTCCCCATCCCTTCCCCAAGAAGCTGGCAAGTTCACAGCGACTACAGGAAAGAAAAACAAATATATTTACAGTTCAAAACTAAACTTTTTAAAAATCTCTTTTCTCACCATAATAAAAAGCCATTTGTTAACTAAAGAATCAACACTCCTTGGTAAATCTACTTCAATTTAACTTTTTTTTGTCTTCTCAGAGAAAAAGAGATTGTCCAGGGCTTTTACAGCAGCCTGTTCAAATTATTTGGCCATTTTTAGGACTTCACGGTCTATGTTTCAGGTACTGGTATAAAGAAGATTTTATTCAAAGCTTCAGTTCTTACTCTACTCAGGCTACCCCAGCAATTCACCTCAAATAAAAAATCTCCTTGGAGTATGACTTTGTATCCAAAGTAACTACAGCAGTCAATAACCACACAGAGAAGGATGTATAGATGTATATGTATATGTACATCCATCTGTAGCCAGGAAAAAATCACCTGAGCAGCTGCTGAGCTCTCACAGCACGTTTCTGGATTCTTCCCGACATACAGCAGTTATCTGAGAACTGCACACCTCCCACTAAACATCCTGGGACTGGTTTGGATACAGAGTTGTCAGTATTCTAGTCAGTTCAGCCAGATAAATTAAGTGCTCACGCCATGCTTAGTCTTCCAGAAGCTATACAAATCTTGACATAAATAATATTACCAGGCCATAGCAGTAAACAGCATTATACAATTACATCTGTAGAAACACAACCACAGAAAGCATGTATATTTCCAATTTTGTTGTTTAAAACTATTTTAAAACCATATGTAACAAACTTTATCATGTAAACAAAAGTGGCTGTCTTTTTTCAGAAATCTGTGGTTTTGGGATGACTTTTAAGTGTCACTTTAAGTGCCATAAGATACCAAACACTGCATTCCATTTGACTCCTTATGAATCATCTGATCAAACCAAAAATGGATAGAAGTTCTGTTCAGAACTGAACAGTAACCTCATTTCAACACATAAGTGACCGTAGTTCATTGTAGTCATAAATAATATGTATGGACAACTGTGGCCATTAGCAGCATTATGTCTTAGAAAGATTAGCCGAAGTTTCTGAAAAGCAAAGCTTTCCTATCACCATTGCCCTTACTCATTAAAAACATCCAGAACAAGGCAGAAATGCATCCTGCCTAAGGAAATTATAATCTAAAATATAGCAAAAGTAAAACCACATTTGATTGTGTGCATGTAAAGGAAGAAGGCAGAAAATTAGGAAACTAGGAGAGAGATCGTACATGCTTTGCTTTTTAAATCACTCTTTTGAATTGCAGAAGTTCTGAATCATTTATTAAATAACACAGAATAACTGAGGTTTTAAGGGGGGAGCAGCAAATATGACAGCTTAGGGAAATAGAGTGGAAAGAATCACCTGAAATGCACTTAAGAGCAAAGCAGAAAAATGTCATGATTATAGTATGAAAGTTGTTTTGTTGGGAATGGAGAGGGAAACCATGTGATGAGCATGAGGAACATAGTATCATGATGTGGAGCTGTACAAACCTGACAGCAGAAGAAATGAAACAAAAAGGGAGCTGACATTATCAACATCTTAATATACACCGACTAAGTATAATAGGGTCAACAAACTTCCTCTGGCCCCAAGACTAGCTGTCACATACAACTCACATCTGTTTGCCTAAACTAACTATGGCAAATGTCAGGTTTGTGCTCAACTCTGAACCATGCCCAGGCCCTCTCTGGGAGAATTCCAGTTGGACTGCCCCAAAACCATATCAGAAAATGTCCCACAAACTTAACAATGTGAGCAGAAGTGCCAGTCCTTGTGCTTTAGTACTATCCCATTTCATTTAACACTACGGATACAGCTTTTGTGTATTAAAGGAAGAAAGGGCAGAGGATTACAGAACACACACTCTTTGATTCCCTCACCACTTTTCCACATCCTGCAGAGGCTCCTTAGCAGAGAGCCATTCCAGTTCTCTTTAAAGTGATGAGGTTTCATATCCTTCCATCCAAGCCTCACGCCTCTGCCAGTACAACAGGCAAACACAATCCAGTGCACAATGGTGGCCATTAAGCGTAATGTCTCCAGTCTGTTCCACAAAATCGCAAGAGTACACTCAAACTATGTGAATTCAGTCAGGCATTAGACCTTGTGTTAATATTTATGTACAAGTACAGGGAAATAACCCCGTCTGTATGTTCCTCTGCAATATCAATGTGGGACTTCTGAATTACAAAATGATCAGAATTATTTCACAACCTACAATGACAATGTAAAGATGGATAGACAGAGTAAGCTTTCGGGTGTGTTCCAGCATCTACCTGTTCCCAGTGAAATGACCAATTGAGCCCCATGCTTCTCAGAAATTATGATACACTGAAAGAACAGCAGTTTGGAAGACACTACTCAACCTTCTAAACAAATGCAGTCTGATCTTCCATTGATCATCAACTTGCTTGTCATTTCCAGCTGAGAGAAGGAACAGTATCATTTTTCCAATCTGACAATATTTTTTCCACCAATCTTAAATAAAAACATATAAAGCACTCTGCAGTGGAGAGAGTCATCTTGATTTATTTGTTGCTAGGTATGCAGTACTTACAGAAAATGAAAGTCAAACCTTGGTTTTTTTATTAAACGTCCTGTAGAGTTAATTACTTCCACAGGGTGACTATAGTACATAATTATTTTATTTTATAGGTTTTTAATGCACTCCTGAATTTTACAACTGTCTGTTTGCTTCACTATTTTTCGGAAAGGGTAAAAAGATACAACCAATTAATTTTCCAGAATACATCACTAAAGCCTGTCTTCCACCACTGGACTAACCTCCCAGAGACATGGTAAATCCCCATCACTCAATGTTTTCAGTACATGATTGGCCACAGTGCTAGGTAATCTCATATAGGCTCCCTTTCCCACTAAAAGTTAAACCAGATAATCTTTCAAGGTCTCTTCCAACTTCGGCTGTTCTACGACTTTCTAACCCTCCTTTAAAATAAATTAAAGCTGCTTTTTTATAAATCCCTGCAAGTCAGTCACGATGTCGTTAACTGCATTTTGTCCTTTCCTGGTTCTTTAAAGTAAAAGGACTAAATGCACCAATTGCTTCCAATAAAATTAATATATTTTTATTTCTCATCCGTTCCAAGTAAAATATTCTGACAACACTGTAATTATTTTCTGTTAGCAGTTAGTTACATAAACACAGTTGGTCCTGTAGTACTTCATCCTTGCACTAAAGACCACATTAAAAGACAGGTTCCTGTCCGAAAAGCCTTACCCAATTAAGCTAGTTGCCCAAATCTAGGTGCATCTGAATGTGTCACATTTACAATCTGGAGCTTCATACAGATCTGGACAGCTGTACGTAATTAAAAATTACACATAAAAGGAAATTCTGCCCTCGTGCAGCTTCCTCTTCATCACAATCAATAGTGTTATCTCTGGTCCTACTGCTATTTCAGAAGCAAACTACTTCTCCAGTTGTTTTCAGCATAATCAGTTTTTAAACCACACCTAAGTTACGCTACTTCCTCTGTCACGATTCATTTTCTTTGCAGCCTACTATGAAGAATCTTATCAAAGGCTTTGTGAAAATCCTAGAACATTATGTCTGACAGGTAACCTTTATGTACTTTACCTACTTTTTTTCAAAGAACTCCAACAGACTGAAAAAGAACGCTCATCCTTAGAGAAATTCTGATACTTTTCCCCCATCACACTACACAAACGTGCTACTCAGTCTTTAATTATAATCTTCATCTTACCTGAAATTCTCAAGAAGACTCCTAGACTGTAACTCACTATCTCCTGCCCTCTCCCATAAGGACAGTACCACATTACTGACACCGCAGTCTTCTTTAACAATTACTGGTTGGAAATACAGTGTGCTCTACCAGCTTTCCACTTTTGTAAGTGGTTTGATTCAGAGTATTCAAAATGTGCATAATGCTCTAAATATATATGACACTTCATAGATACACAGTAATAGGTCAAGTCTGTCCCGTGAAATTTATAACCTACTAAGTAAGGCTATTTAGAGAAACATTATCCAGACCTAATTCATTTCTGCTTTATTTCATATGGGTATTTCTACAGAGAGAAATAATATTTGATTCAGTCAAATGTTTTATGAAATAATAATTTTGATTCTCAGTTTAGAGAAACACAAAGTGAAACAAGTAATATGCAACTAGAAAGCTGTATTATATATGTATGCATATGTGTATAACTAGACAGCGTGTGCATATGTATATACACACATATTTAGTTATACCACCAATACAAACTTCCATAAAATGAAAGACTGATAATTACTTTCTGAAAGATTAGGGAATTAATTAAAACAAAAAGGAAAGCATTTATAATAATAGCCAATCTTGAACTACTGTGTTGCAAATGAGATCATCCACATCAAAATACACTCTCAAAGCCGTTTGTTCAGTACAGTATCATGGTAGTTTTCACATGTGCAATCCAAATTATCAGGCTTAAAACTAGGATTGATTCCTTTTTAGAAAACATGAAGCTCATGCTCAGATCTTATTTTCACAAGTGCTGGATGAGCTAAGGGACACGTTGTACTTAGAGGTAACATTCCAGCATTTGTTTGGTTGGTTGGTTGCTTTTTTGCCTCACTGGTGTCTCTCTGGCCTATTGACATAAGAGAAAGTGGCTTGGAGCAGAGGCAAAATGCCTCTGCAGGTCCTGGCAGAAGAGGAAATAGTGGCCTTCTCTGGCAGTCATTCTTGGAAATGCTAGCTGGGGGAAAATGAGCTGAAGCAGCACAGAAGAGAAACGAGCTGGCAGTTTTACCTCCAAGCAAACTAATATGTATGTGACTCCTGGGGAGGAACTGTTTAGGAGCGAAGAGCTACAATATCTGCATAGTTATGCCAAGATGCCACTGTTCACTGGAAGCAGATTCTACATTTTTTGCTGGTGACTGACTGCTGAACTACACTACCCCAGTTTATACCACCTGCTGTGCTACCTTTCTACAGAACGCATTTACTGTGGGGTTTTTGGGAGCTGTTTGGCTAACTATTGTTTCTCCATTTTTTATGTTTTTTTGTATCTTCACACTATTTCCAGAAAAAAATGGGGGAAAAATAAAATAAAAAATAAAATAATTGGCTTGCTTAAGAAAGATTAAGAGTAGGAAAACCAGCAATGGTTGACCATGTGGAGAACACACATTGACAGACCCCTCCTGTGTTCAAGCAGGGCAGAACTGAATGTCTGCAGGAGTTGGTTAAGTTCTGGCAACAGAGTAAGGAATAAGAAGGAAACCTTCTCTGGCATTGAGAAGCAGGTGGAAAAGATGGAAGTATTATCTGTTTTATCTGTTTGGGTTATTTTCATAATACTAATTTTCATGAGTCATCATTACTCTTAAAATTTTAAAACATGTTTGTAGAATACCGTAGTTGTATTTGGTTATAAAAATAATTTAAAATTAATACTTCATCTATGTTAGTCCAATACTATAGTTTTTCTTCTCCTTTATACTGGAATTTGTTGTTTTAAAATACATGAATGATGATACCTTAGTAGCATATAACTATCAAAATCAAATAATTCACAGGTATATTTTTGTTCTTACAAAGTAAATTTAGATTTACTAGTAATGTGTTTCAGAAATGGTGCTATTCACAGCTTTTTACCATAAACCAAGTCACACTTTTAGATTAAGCTGGAATTAAAGGAAACACTACTAAGCACATTTCTGACTAGCACAAAGGGACATTAAAGATAATAATAGATAACATCAAGAAACCCAGAGCTAATGAGTTCCTTTTTTTCTTGCAGCTTTTGTTAAAAAAAATATGATTAACACAGCAATGTAGGCTTAAAATGTGAAAGATCTTGGAACAGTTTTGGGTTAAATACTACTTAGATCAATCAGATTTTAGTTCTCAGACTGGTTGAACATAATAGAATTTGTACTAATTTCATATAGGTAAGACATGGCACAAAGCTCAAGCAAACAATCCTGACTAAAATTGTACTTGCTTAACATAAGGCAGATTTCGTGCTGCGGCATGGCCCAGGAACTGTGTATCAGTTGGGATTCTAGTCAGGATGAACATTCTTGTACTTCTTCAGCTGTCAGGAGGGCCTCTGCAACTGAGGCCAAAGAGATTCCAACTGCTTTGTGGCAGCAATAAAGCAAGAGGAAAGATGAGAAGAGGAAGGCAAGGAGACAGAAGTCTTTGCAGAAGAAAAAGGATCAGGAGACATCGCTGTAAGTGACTTGGAAAACTGACTGAGATAATGCTAAGACTGCTAGTAAGTATATTTGAAAACTCAAAAGATTTTTGAAAATTTCAAAAGAGTGAAAAGGCTAAAATACCATCAAGATCCAACGGAAGAAAAGAAAATAATAACAAATTAAAATTACAAATTATTAGTAGAAATTAATAAAGTATCTCTAAACATTAGGAAGATACCCCATAATTGCTAACTCAGACTTACTACAAATCATGGCATATCTACTTTTGTAACAAATTTCTAAAGACCCCTGAAAATACTTCCGCTTTTTAAAACAAGCATCATCTAGATGAACAATGTTCATTTCTACTGAACATAAAAATCCTTCTTGCACCAGTACTCTAGAAGGATTATGGTATGTTATGCTTTCAATGGGACATCTGGGAGGATGTTAGCAAAATACATTCCTTCTATTAAAACTGTAGATAACTTTTTCAATTGGTTAAACCCAACGAGCAGTTTAACAAAACTGAACTTAGAACAATGCATCAAAAATGACTCAAAACACGTAAGAAGAGCTAGGAATTAATTTTGTTTAACTGTGTAAGAGTTCTGTCAATAATATCCAGATTTTAGGATGAAATTGCATGCACATCCAGAACTTTTAAGCAGCCCATCAAGCTTCAGTACCACACTTAAATTTGAAAGAAGACTGTACAGTAGGAAAATAAAACTGAAAGATTCATACTTCCAAATTCTATCTTTTTTTCTTAATTCCTTACCATTTAATCTCGGAATTGTAATTTTCCACTGTTTTGGTGGACTTAGAGATGATCTAATGGGAATTTCTCAGGCTGAAGATCAAACAGAGCTTTACTAGTACAGTTCATAAAACATAAAACTGACATTTGACTTATTCAAAATGCAATTATCTTTTAGACTACCAAGAATATATCATCTTAATAAAAGCTCAGGTTAAGGAGCCAATATTTATTAGTGTCATTGAGATGATTGCATATGACTTTCTTTGCTGGCTGTAAGAACTTTCAGTAGCAATTTTATTATCTGACCTAGATGTATAAGTGTAAGCAGAACACGACTTCGCAAGTGGCACTTTAAACATTTCCTGCCTTAAGAGATATAATACGTATTTAAAATAAAACTCTATAGAAATTAAATGTAGGCCTGCTTTATGCAAGGAAGAACTGCAGGGTAAAGAAGTCAAGATACTGTCAGGGAAAAAATAACAAGAAACTGAATATGAAGAGTCATATGCCAAACAGGACAGGCACCCAGCTGACAAATATGATCATCACCAGAGATTAATGCAACTCCAACCTGCATTGTTTTAATACAAAACTATTTTTCAAGCTGCTGCACTAGGTTAACATTTAGCATTGCTGAACCTGGAGACAGAGTTGCGGTGTCAAATGAATAGAATTCAACAACACTGATCTCATTCTAAGCAGAAAATTATATGCTGGAGGATAGCAGAGATCCCACAAAGCTGGCATCCACAATGTGTAGTCACCAAACTGGGGTGCTCTTCACTTCTGCAGCATGGTTAATTATCTGAGCAGGAAAAACCAGCTGCAGCCACTCAGTGTTTGGGTTCTTGGTGCTTACACCACTCCCTTTCTGCATCCATCCACATATATTAGCATGACAGTTCTAAATGGCATGTGTTAGAGGCAGTAATGCTTTATTTGGTCTTAAGACTTGCAGTAGTCCACATTCACCCCACAAGTAATGAACATCCTCTTTAGAGTGCACAGTGGTACACAGGTCTCTTGGAATTTAATCCCCAAGATGCTGGCCCAGAACGGCATTACAATTTTTGTCCTCTCATTCTACTCACTTTGCTTTTGTGATGCTTACAAAGTCCCAAACTCAGCTGCCCAGCAGTTCTGCACACTCTTGTTAAAAAGAAACAACTTTACAGTACTGCAATAGCAGAATTTTATTAGTAAGTATCCCATTTTAATCCGCTTACTCTTTGAGCAAGTATGTTGTCTGTAAATCTTCCATAGTCTCTTATTAATCCAAAAGGTTAATGTTCTGCTTGTCTTTTGCTTACTGCTTATTCTTCGTTCCACAACAACAGTGAATCAATGTAACGTTGTATGTTACCCTGCTCCCAAGTGAAGAGAAAGCAGTATATACCCTCCTACACCAACCATGGTATCAGACAGCCTTTAGCTGATATAAACACACCAATGAAAACTTTTTTCTACTTAAATAAAAAAGCAAGTCACTTGCAGGTTCTATTTCAAGGTAAGACCACATATTGTATAAAAAAAGAGAACTACAAAAAATACGGTAACACAACCAAAAAAGCTACTGAAGATTAGAAGAAATTACAATGCAGGAAATCAAGTGCTAAAAAAATAACACATTTCAAAGGAGGCTGCTAGCTGAATCCAGACTACTGGACTGAAATGGATGAGCTATGGTGGGCTGACCACCAATGCTGCTCTATCACTGCCCTCCTCAGCTGGACAGGGAGAGAAAATGCAGCAAAAGGATCCTGGGTTGAGATATGGGAAGGGAGGGATCACTCACTAGTTACTGTCACCAGGAAAACAGACTTAACTTGGGGAAATTACCTGAATTTATTACCAATAAAATCAGAGCAGAATAATGAGAAATAAAATCAAATCTTAAAAACATCTTCCCCCACTAGCCCGCTCTTCCTCCCAGTCTTAATTTTTGTTGAGGAATCCATTAAGGGCTGGTATCTCAGTGAGCAGCTGCAATGGGAGCCCGGGAGCCCGAAGCAAAAGGCCGGGAATTGCCGACGCTTTGCCAACAAAGGGCCCGGGGACCTGTGGCCTGGCCAGGGAACTGGACACACAGAGACACAGCAGGAGCTGAGGGTTCCAGACTTTCCTGTGCTTAGACTGTAGGAGGATAAAAGCCCAGGGGTCCTTTGTTCAGGGTCCCTCCTCAGAGGCACCAGCTTGAGCTGTATTTTTTTTATTTTGTTACTGGAACAAGATTAAATTATTTTAAGGACTGGTTCATCTGAGACTCTGCTGTGGGAAACCTCGGGCTGAGCCGGCTCGGAAGCCTGGTGTGACTGTGTGAGTGTGGGGGTGTAGCTGTGAAGGGGCCTCGGTCCCAGCTCAGGTGTGCGAGTGTGACTGACAGAGGGGCTCCTGGAGGGACAGACAGGGAAGTTTCCTTAACATTTTATTCCTGATTCTCTCCCTTGTCCCCCCATCGGACATGCCAGGCAATGAGGTTGGTTCATCACACATTGACTCTGCCACTTCTTCCTCTTCAGGGGAAGGACTCCTCACACGCTTCCCCTGTTCCAGCATGGGGTCCCTCCCATGAGAGACAGTCCTCCATGAATTTTCCTAAAGTGAGTTCTTTCCATAGGCTCCGTTTCTTATAAACTGCTCCAGCATGGGTCCCTTCCTTCTTGTCGTTTCCAGTGCATTACACTACAATACACATGTAACCACCTTCTTGCTTCTGTGACCTTACTGAAACCCTATTTTTGTCCTTAGACTTTGCTGCTGCAAAATCTTTTGTAGTCTTTCTATGATTGCAAACAGCCATAGGAGGATCCCTCCTTCCCTATTCCTCAACTTTCTCACCTGTTTTCACTTTTTCTCTTGTAATTTATTCCAGCTACATGCTGTATTGTTTTTATTTCCTTCATGCTTAAATTAAATCCTTTCCAGTTATTTCAAGCTTAATTCTCTAGCTTGTCTCCTATCTCTATCACATTGGCTCCTCTATTATCCCAGCCTTTACTAGCTGTTTAATGATAACTCAGGCAATGACCAATCAAGAAGTTTGAGGTTTCGTAGATTTTTTCTTTAAATAGTGTTCATTCACACAATTCAATTCACATGGACTTACTTGCTCTTCAGGGAGTTCATTCAACTAAGCTCTGGTGCCTTAGACACATGTTGGTTTCCTCTGCTCAAATATTTTTGTTTCCTAAAAAGCAAACTAATAATATCCAGCCGAGCATTCTCCCTTCTTTTCCTACTGTCCTTCCAATCCATTATCAGTTTTCTTTGCTGCAACCCAGTGCGTGTTTAACCCGAAAAAACACAGGATGCTGGTTTTTAAAAAGTGTTTGTGATAAACATGCAGGTTGTTACCATTACCTCATCTCTGAAAATATAAGCAAGACGAATAATGAAAAAAATGAATAAGATACATGTTTTACAACTTAATATGTATGACATTTGTTTAAACCAGAATAGCACGTGTGGGTCCACAAAAGATAGAATAAAATCCGAAGGAGGCAGAAGCAGCTTGCTGTTTAAGAAACAAAGAAATGCCTAGAAGAAGATGACAGTGTTGTTTTAAGAGGTACATTAAGAAAAACTGGATTATTTTGCAAAACAAAGAACAGTGCAGTCTAGATCTGTTGTTAGGGCAGGAGGGCCTTCCTATCCAGGCCAGGATACACTGGTTATTGGTTGGTACACTTGCAGAGATAATCAAGAAAAACTTCTAAACACATTAACTGAAAGAAAGGATGGAGAAATCATGGATTCAATACTTAACTGGGAAAGACCAAAGGTTAGCAAAGCAAACAAACCTATTAGAGATGGCACTGGAAAGCACATTCATGGATATTTCCACAGGGAAGAGATCAACTGAACTGAAACCTTGAATGAGCAGATAATATGAACAGTGACAATTGGGTAGGAGGCATCTCCAGGACAGAATTCAAGACTTGCTGATGGCATTTACAGGCAACTGTGTTTTGCAGTGATCAGCTTCCTGACAAACAACAAATTATAAAAACAATAGTATGTACTACCACCATATACTGATACTGCACCTCACACCTACATCCTAGAGCTTGTAAACCAAGTGAAACAATGGCATCCCATGACACAGGACAATTCAGGAAAGGGAAAGCACAAAAATTATTAAAAAGAAAGATAAAAAGAAAGTAAACATTACTTAAGAACTTCTGGGTGCAGGATCCTCACTATAAGGTGGAAAACACCGAGTGACTTATTATGCACATGTATATATACAGTAAGTAGTAGATACTACAACTTTTTCCCCGCCTCTGTCCACTATGTATCTTAAGCAACAGGCTTCCATCCATCCAGTTCCTGGGAAGAAAGCACTAGAGGGCTTTTGTACCCAACAGGACCCTTGAGTGAGGAACCATGGAACAGATGACACCCAGAAAAGACGGTTAGTGGGCATGGGTTCAACCATGCCATTCAACCACTTCAAACAAAGCAATACCAACAACCAAAGAAATTATGTATTTCAGCCTCTAAAGAAAACTTCTTTTGTTCACTAGCTGTAATTATTCCTCAAACATGTCTTCCCAAATTTTCTCAAAAAGGCATGTGCTGCATCATCCCTCAGTCTGAAGTTCATGCAATTTACTAACACCATAGAGTTACTTCTTAAGTTCCACACAGAAATAATAGACTTGAACATGAGTTATACCTCAATTCAGGCACAAAAGAACAATCTTAAAAGTTAACTTTGAACATCAATACCCATGTTTTCTAATGACTGGTTGCTTGCAAAGTTGTAGAAAACAGGTGAAAGATATCCCTTTTAGGAATGAACACAAATGGACATCAAAGACTGAACTTTTTCACCCTGCAGTTGTCAGGTATTTTTCTTAAAGTGATAGCAATAATGTTATGATAGCTGAGATTAGGTGGCACCTGAAAACTCTTTTTTAAAGGTCTCCAATAAATTGTTACTGTAAAATGGTACAATTATTCTTTCAGAATAACTCTCACAGTAAGATCATTATCTCGGCAGTGCTGAGACTTGCCTCTGGACCAAACATCCCTTCCCAGTCCATGTACCTCAGGCTATAGGCATTTAAATCATGACAGATGGGGAAGTTATAGAACTCAGAGGTCACAAGCTTATGGCCTTTATACTATTCAGCATTCAAATGAGGGACTAAATTCCTGAGGGCCTTTTGTCAGCCAGATGAAAAAGCACCCTATGGACTACTATAGGCAACAGAGATGTCTCACAGGCTATGAGACAGTTTTACCTTAATTCACTCACTTATTCAATGGAAAGAAATGGATAGCGAGTTGCTGTCTGGACTGAAAGCTCCTAGGACAAACACAAGGCCCCACTGAAATTTGTAATGGTTTAAATTATACCCTCCAATATTGAATTAATGAACGGAGATAGTGTTAAAAAAGTATCCAAAAACTTCATGTCTTGGCAAGTAATCAGCTCAAAAACATTTCAGTCTTTCAAAATCTAAAATCACTTTGATATCAATAGCAGCATCATGCACAAAGTGAAGCTGAAGGCAGAAGCAATACAATGCAGATTCTCTCAGCAGTTTCAGAGTCAAGAGAACTTGCTTTTATTAAGCAGTATCGTGTTACTTAGCAAATATTTTTAAGTTATAAAACATAATAGAAGAATTTTCCAATGTAGGGATGGGATAACATTACTAATACTGTTTTTGTTAAGCTTTGGGAAAGGTTTTGATGTTGTCCTCTGTCTCTACCTGTTGGCAGAGATCCCAGAAGCCACCCGTGCAATAGAGTTAGGAGTCAAGAATGTATTTTTGGAGTCCACTGCAAAAATGTGTCATTTTCAATCGAGTAGCAAAAAGAAAAAACTTATCCCAAATCCCTAATTTACTTCCTCTCGTTCGCAAGTCCATGAAACATTTATGTTTGAGCTCTGGAAAGCAACAAAATACTCTAAAAGCAAAAACCCACAACACTGAAGTGTGGTTCAATTTATTTCCCCTGGCAAATTGTATTGTGGACTAGCAACGTTCAGCCTCAACAGAATCCCCCCAACAAAGCTGCTGGTGATGAAAAGAGCTACTTGCAACAGCAGTTGAGCATGTATCAGACATTTAACTTCGGCACCTAGACTTAATTTTTGCCACAGCCTTTCTTCATGCACAAACCCCACATATGCAGCCAAAATGTCCAATCATAACCTTCTTCCTTATAGCACTGCAGAGACACCTAAAACGTTTGACATAACACACACTTAGTAACAAGGTTTTCACTGATTTTCCTCCTCAGGAATTTTAGTGGCATGTTTTAGAAAAGGTTAATTTTTTTCTGTGTTACTTTTATGAGAAAGCTTCAGATTTTCTTATCTGTGCCTTCTGTTCTGAGCTAAGCAACATCTGAACACATTATTTTTATTTGACATTTATTATCTTCTTAAATACTGTCATACTTAATTCCACCACTACTAGACTCTGATAGAACTAAGCACTTTCTACCGTGCAAGAAGAATATCAAACAATTTTGAAGTAGGCTCCTTGCCATAAAATGCCAGTGAGGTAATAGCCCCCAAAACCCATCTCCAGAAGCTTCTGATATTTTTAATAGTTTTTATTTAACACAAGCAAAGGAAAGAAAACATGAAGCTACTAAAATCAAATTTCAGTTTTATTTTTCTACCCTGTTTAAATGAAGATTGACAGTGTAGAGCAATGTGAACAATATCTAAGGATGAAGAGAGAAACTGAAATTCAAATCTAGAGGAAGATGCTCAGGGAAAAAAAAAAAACCACAAACCTGTTTGAACACTCAGGTTTCAGTGAAACAGCCTGAATTTGAGACCTGAATAAATCCATCCACTTGGGATTGTAGCTAGAAAAAGGTGCTCTATAAAGAAGCCAAACCTTACACTGGAGGAGTTTGGAAGTTAAATAAAAAGATAATGGAACTCACATGCTGCAGCAAACAACAACGCAAGGTACATTACACCCATTAATATGTCCCGAGAAAATCCACTTTTATAGGGCTGAAGACATTTAGATAAACTAAACAAATCCCCAGTGATTTGGAACATTGCTCAAAAGAGTCAGAGAGCTGAGTTAAGAGTCAAGATGCAGGATGTTCAAACGCAGGAGGAAGATTAACACAATAAATTTAACAGAGAGCACTGTAAGAAAAAGATAACAACTAAGCTGCGTGTCCCACAAGACAAATGGAAAGATACCAAAGTGCCTTGAGATAGTGAACAGTGCAACATCCCACCCCATCCCATCTGGCCATCTGAAGCAACCACTGGTAACTTACTCCTGTCTAAACTACACAACAAGCAACTCTAAATATGGAGTAAAAAGAAAAGAAATTATTTAGTAAAACAATCTCCATTTTCTAACCATTCTGGAATAAACATGACCAAAATGGCCACATGGCATCTTAGAGAATACTAAAAGAGAGCCCACCTGGAGCAGTTTAAAAGCCAACAGCTTCTGTATTTCGGTTGTAACGAAAACAAAGTGCCATCATACATTAACAGGATTCAATAAGAGAGACACAAATATCAAAGTAGGTGTTCCTATCTGAGGTACAAGTGACCAGAAATCAATATGGAAAGATCTGGAAGTCACAATTCTTCAGAATTTGAGGAAAAACAGAGTTGGGCAAAATCCATAAATAATGTGGTTTCACATAAAACAGGAACTCCAACTGCCAATTTTACTAAGGAGAAGAATGATTTTCTAAAGATGGCTGGCAGAATTAAATTTTCACCTGGTATATTAAGGTAAAACGTGAAAGCCAAGCACTTCATAGACGCTGGGCAAAACCCTTGGTAGAAAACAAAATTTTTGTCCCAATTCCCAAGATTGCAATTTCTAAAAAGTATATGCTAAAAGGCATGACCACGACCACAGATTATGAAATGTCCATTAAATTTATCAAACCGATATTTGTATTGAGGAAACCACTAAGGCTTGTAGCCCATGTCAAAAATAAAATCAAATCGAAGGAAAACACTCATCATTGTCAGAAGAAAAATCATGTCTCTGGAATGCTATGGGCAAAATTTTTATTACGTTGGTTAGGAAAGTGGGAAAGGGGCAAGAGAAATCAAACCATAAAGCTGTAAGACTTTGTGGTTGTTTTTTTTCCTAGATGAATGTTCTCTCCCTTTCCTAAAATAACCTAATGAGAAGATGCTATATATAATGCAATCCTGCATATCAATTTTATTAGTTTATTAATCTGCTGTATATGATATAAGATGTTCTGTAGTAGTCCATAGTTCAGTGGTTTTTTGATATATATGGAAGTATGGCTTAAGATGGACTTCAAATAGTCAGTATCCCCAACTTAAAAATGTGAAAAAATAATGTTAAAATAAAAGTATGCCTTAAAATGGTTCTGGAGTTTGATTCTGATCCACTGTTAAGGAATGGTACAAATCATGAAGAAAATGTCAACAAAAATTCACACTGCCAGAAATTAATGCAGGAAACTAATCCCTCAGCATATTAATTTATATAAGGAAAGTGACCAAATTTATATAAACAAAAATGACCAAATACCAAAGTCTGACTGGAAATGCCAGATGTACTCTGTATTTCATTTAAGTCAAACTGGTGAAGTCCATCCTTGAGCCCCAGTTCTGGTCTTCATCTAGCTGTAAGCCAGGTCAAGCCTACAACAGAACAGTGCTTCTCTCTACCAAGAATCCTGGTTTTCTTGAGAAACAGAAGCATGGGAGAGGGTTAGGGTTAGGGGTTAGAGGGAAGAGAGTAGCACTGTACTCCAAGAAGTGGGCTGCCCTGTACAACCAGAGGAAATCAGGCTCTGGCGCTCACCCTGGACTACACCTGCCCCACAAACAAGATGCAAGCAGCACGTATCTACATGCCAATGCAAACAACAGGAAGACAAATATTTCACCTCGAATTTCAGCTAGGTCACACATCTCGTGCCTCTGACAGCTACAACAGTCTGCTGCAGGGGTAATAACCTTATCATATCTTGCACGGCATTGTTCCTTTTCCTAATTTTCACTTCACTTTTTCATTTTAAACCAGTGTATGGACCTGAATTACCCTTTACTGAGTAATATCACTGAAAGTGCTAAAGCTGCCCAGAAAAGCCTTCCAATAAAAAAATTGTAACAAAGCCTTCCAATGTCTTACAAAATGTGTATATTTATTTTTAAATCATATATTTATTTAGATGGAAAACTTAATGTTAATTCAAACTTAAGTGACCCAATTCGAGTCATTCCAATTGTTGTCTTTTACTGCGAAAGCCATCAAGATGCAAAATCCAACATTATACAAAACAGTTTTACCTCAGAATTGTCAATCAAGACTACTTTTTTAATCCACTGCTTCATGCAATCTTTTTACTATTTGTCCTTCAAAGTTGTTTTTATCCTCTCCAAACATTTTGTTTCAGTTTATGGATAGCACAGCAGTGAGTTTGCAAAACACAGGACAGTTGGCTGAAAATTGGTGCTCACATCACTGTGAGGGCTGCTGTTCTCTAATCTCCTGCAGAATCCACAATTGAACACTTTCTCAATATAATCTTGGCACATCTGAAATCTCTTCTGTGCAATTCCATAAGGCTGAATAAAATGTCCACCATCATAATCTCATCTTTGGCCCGAGAACTTAGCGAGTTGGAGCTGATATAAATGAAAGTCCAAGTTCAGAGCTCCTAACACTAGTACACTCCATTCCAAAGTCTGAAGACTGTTTCAAAAAGAAAGAAGGGAACTCCGTATCTAAAACTTCAATCTGTTCAATCTTACAGTCCTACCTTTTAAAATAAAAAGTGTAAGTAAACTATGAACTGGCTAACCATAGTGTTCCAAAAGGATTGTAAGTATTACTAACATGCAAGATCTCAGTTGCTGTTTAGTATAAAATTGGGAGAATCACTGCAAAATAGATTGTTATGTTTAATTACTGGATAATTTAACACATATATATGGATGGCAGACAACCAAAAATGTCTCTCTGAACACATGAAATACAACTATCATGAAATAAAATGAAATGAAATACAGTATCAAAACTTTGTAATTCTTAACAGAAGCTTTTCAGAAAGAGTTGAATTTAATTTTATTTTCTCTTAAATAAACCAACAGCATTTTCAAATGCTTATTATACTACTTTTATCTATCCATTTTAACTGAACAGAACTTAACTAAAAGCTTCCAGAAGTTCTCATTAAATGTTGAATATTTTGTGCTTTCATCAGTTGCTTAGACCTCAAGTAACTGAATATTTTTCACCTGTTAAATTTGTATTTTCTGCGCTTATTTCATTTTCTTCCCTATATCTGTTTCTCTACTGATACTCCCTTTTCCACTTCCGCTACAATCTTCCCATTATTTTGTTCTCCTTTTTCTACCTTTCCTCCATTTTCTCTTCCTTTTTCCCAATTTTTCCTTCTCTCTAACTCCTTTTTCACCATTAAAAAAAAAAATCCAACCTCTAAATAAAGGCTGTGAGAAGGGACAGAGTTGAAATATCAAGAGCCAGAAAGCTGCAGGCAAAAGTTCATAGCAGCTTCTAATTATTTTCTGTTTGTCTCCAAATCAGGACATCTTAAGTGTTTGGATGGATGCAGAATCCCATCAAGTTCCTGCTTTGTGTCAAAACCAAGCTGCTCCATTTTCACTCTATGCTGAAAACATCTCCTTCCACTTCTACCATAAGAAGCACTTGGATAGCTTACAGTACAAACATTCCTTTAAAAAAGCATTATAATCAAAATATTTCTAGCAAAAACTTAGTCCTCTCTTCCCCCTTGTATCTGACGTATAATTTCAGATTATTCATACATTTTGGAGCAGAAAGAGACTTTTCATGCTGAACAGATGGTTTGCGTGTTTTAACAAGCTGCTATTCCACGAACATCTTTTTGTCATGCATGGCTCAACTACTGTATATCCAGGCTAGTCTCCAGAAAAAGAAAAGTAACAAAATGCGTAACACAAACACCTGTTTTCCCACATTCACTGCTGACCTTGGATCCCTTCGACACTGATGAGTAAAACCCTTCTTACAGACTTATGCACAACCTGATCTGTTGGTGTTTACATTAAACCATTTGCAGCAAGTAAAGAACAAAGCAACCACTCCTGTAACAGCAGCAACAGCATCTGGACAACCCCTAACAAATCAAAGAGAATCAGGGCATTTTGCAGTATTGTATTTACAAAGACAGAATGATCTTGTTAAATAGGAGTGTAGGATCAGGAAAAGGAGTCCATGCAATATAAGAACTTAGTGTGGCAGATTACCCACCAATGGCTTTTGAGCATAGTAATAAAGTGATATCATTCATATATTTACCTGGATCTACGAGTATGAGGAGGATGTTATTTCAAATTTTACAATGGGCTAAATCCTACTACTTTGCATACAAGTGTTAGTGAAATAATTGCAAATCTGTATCTGTGCAAAAGCTAAAGCTATTAGATAGCTCTACAGCCCTATGGAGACACCAGGATAATAAGCATCATTTACCGAAACTAATTCTTCTTGCTGAACAGCTATCTGAAGACAGGAAGAAGAAAGGTCTCTTGGAATTTATTTTATCAGTCCTTAATTTGCCCTTCAAACAACAAAAGAAGAGACAGTAAGTCACTTAAATTTGGTGCTCCTTTCAGGAGAACTGGAGAAAAATCAGTTTTAGTTAAAATGGGAAAGTCAGGGAACCAGCTCCATAGCTGCAGCAAATCAGTGTAGTCCTAAGTATTTAGGAAGAACGAAGTCTCACTCTTTCCCCAGCTAGAGCTCACACTGACCTCAGAGCAACCCCTGACAACACCAAAAAGTTATTTTCACAATCTCAAAAAAGACAAAATGCAACAAACAAGTTTGCTAAGAAATATTTAGAAAAATCAGCAATATCAGCGTACATTAGCAGAAACACTGACATAAAAATTTACACTATGAGAGGTAAGATAACTTAATTTTTCAATTACCCAAACCAGAAGCCATTTTAGAGCATATACACATAGTCCCTGATTTCATGGCAAGTTCTCTAACATCAGGTATTTGAAAGAGAGCTTTGAAACATACATTTAAATCTCAGGGAACATTAAACTAGGGGATTTGTTTTCTTTCTCCAGTGCTCAAACCTCCTAGGAAAACTATTTTTCCTTGATTTGCAGTGTTGCTCTTTGGAAATTGACTGATTATGAGCCAGGGGCTTTGATCCCTACTTTTGCTTTTGCTGAAGACACACCTGCCTTCACCAGTTAGCAAAGCTAAAATGCTTCTACTATGAAACAAGTAGAAGTTTTTTTCCAGATCCAAAGCAGAGCAAAAAGGAGGAATGCAGGTTTTAATAAATCTAGACTAGCACGCACTATCACTTTTTCTAATAGTTACATAGATTGCCAGAATTCAAAGTATTTTATTAATCAAAACCTTTTGACTTTTTTTGCATCTATCAGTGTAACCCTTACAACAAGAGATAGATGCTTTAATATCTGATGAGCTCTTCAGCAGGTGCTCATCATCTTGCTAACCCAAGAGAATAACCAGGAATGCCCACTGCAAGCAGAGCACTTGAAGTTTTTAAGATGTCTCTGGTTATATCATATGCAGCCATATATGACCATCAAAACGTTTTACCATCTTAATTAAGTGTGGATAACCTTCAATATTGCCATATTAGCATTATCAGAAGTCCTGCTTGATAATTTTTTCAGTGTTCAAACTAAAAAATTCCCTTTCAACAGCAAAGGTTGTGAAATCAGGAACAGGCATACATTACTTCAGGAGGGCTTTTTGGGTGGGGGGGGGGGGAGGGAGTTGGGGGTTTTTAATCTGCTGAAAGTCTTGAATAATTCTTCTAGTTTTTATTAGTTTCAGCCCTTTTTAGGATAAGGAAAGAGCTGTACTCATTTCCAGCAGGATTCTAATTAAAATATGACAGGATTTACAGAGGACTGTAATAACCAGGATTATATTTGCCTGCAAATTTAAAAAAGAAAAATTTTGCACTAAAAGAAGTAAGAATAATACACATTTCTTATGAAGCTCTTTTCGTGTTGAGATCTCAAAGATTAGAATGAAATTCAGCATCAGTCTACATCTTACACATGGGAGGTTTAGAATGTATTCACTGAATTTATATAGTACAAGCCAAAACTCCATGTACTATGCACGTCAGATCTTCACACGAGTATTAAGGCTTTCCATTTTTCTGGTCAGACTGCACAATCTTACTTGTTTACACAGCCAAAGATTAAACTGCAGCATCAGTAAAGTTCCATACTTTACACGCTTGATTTTAAAAACTGTCTGCTTCCTTGCTTATTCTGATATAGCGCACTGATACCCATCCAAGGACTGAAAAATGCAAGGTGAAGAAAAGATGAATGCACACCTTCACAATGCTTAGCAGGATCCACCTGCAAAACAGCCTTTTTTTTCCCCTATCGTGTATGCTTTCTTAACACTGCAAATCCTTGATGAAAACACTCTTCCTATTATTTATTCTCAAAATATTTTAAAGAAAAACGTATATTCTAAAATCAGTGACAACACTGAATTTTCCTTCACATTCAACAGTTTGTTGGAGAAAAGAGATTTAAATTTAAACAGTTAAAAACTGCTTGTTTTTGAAAAGGCACTCTTACCCTGAACTGAGGTGCCGGGCGACTGCAGTGACCCTGCCAATCTAGAAAACAACTGTTTCATATGAGCAGCATGTGTAGCCTACGGTACAGCTACAAGGCACAGAAAGGTGTAATGTATTCTCATTTTAATAAACCTTGGAGAGGAACTACCAAACAGCAGCTACATTTATGCCTTCTAAAGTAAGGCCCAAGATATCTCATACTTTGAGCTTGAAACCTGTGTCCTTGTGCCACAGAGGAGCTATTTCATTCTCATGGCACTGCTTTGGTGGGTTAGGCAGATGTTTAGCCTTTATTAGAAGACTCATGCACGGGTCACGGCTGATCATATCAGATTTTATAGACTACTAAATAGCCCAGCATGCTCCAGCAAATCTGGTTGTCAGTATATATTGCCTGCATGTTGCCTAAATGTGAAAAGTATACATCCAATGAAGAATTTGATATATCTGTTGGACCAGACTAGCCCTTTCCCAGAAGGTGCCGGGATATGAAGCTCTATTTTGGCATGTGGAGCCCAATCATGCCACCTCCTGGTTAGGAATGGCCACTCTATTCTACACATTACACAGGTGTTCAGTGCCTAGGAAGTTAACAGTTGACTGGAATTTTCTACTCAGCTGTCCAAGTAGTCTGCCTTCTCTTGGTACTAACTGCAAATATTACAATTTTCCAAATTCTTGAATTTAAAAATGTCTACTTAGAGATATAGAGGAAGAGATTGACAGTTACAGCAGTTGCACCCTGAATGCATATATACACCAAGGAGACTAAACATGACATAAATTTACTAAAAGAATTCCCAGGACAAGTGAAAAATATTCTTCTCCTTCAAGGAAAACATTCACAGAACCAAAAAACCAGCACTTTGTTGATGAAGCTCTGGCCATTCAGATAAGCCTCAGCAAATGCCTTTGACCTTCACTTGAACAGCTGGTACTAAATTCTGCTATTTGCACTGAATTGCACCTTTAGCAGCTCCACCGATTCAAACAGCACTATTTAAAGAGCAAAGCACCTTTTATTTTAAACCAGGGTATCAGAATCTAACCTTCAATTACTGCACTCACATTGTTGCCTCTTTGCAAAACAATTTACTGTGTTTCAAAGTACGTGTTTTCTAAGGTCACAGATCAAATGGTCCTAAGTTGCTTCAGATGTCTGAAAGAGAATTTTATTAATTTTATTTTTTTAAATCACATCTATCATTTCTTTGTTCTCTCCTCTGAAGCAAGCCTGCCTTTTATGACTAAAAAGCTGGGGTCAATATAAACATAACAGTTGCTTTGTTATACTCATTCTAACATTCTGTAATATTTTGTTTTCCATAAACCTGGTTATCACTTGGGATTCATCTGCATTACATTCTGCAAGGCAAAAGTATTACTAGAGTTATGAACACAACACAGTATCATACCACGACAAAAAAATTCAGCTTAAAAAAAACATAAAAAGCAAAACTCAGTTCTAATACCTGCAATATATTCTATCAATTTTCATGATTACAAACCTATTGGCTATACCAGTCAATAGATCATATTTGTATTACAAGGACTGCCTGATAGTCCACTAATGGCAACAGAAAAATTCTCATTAACTTCAGTCAGCTTTGAAAAACCAAGTCCATAACACCTAGCACACCACTACTTTATAGAAATCTAAGTATCTTCTATTCATCTAGAGTTTGCACTTTTTATTGAAAAGGCTCCAAATGATCAATACAAATCTAGTTTCTAGTGAAACCAAGATACCTAAAATACACGCTCTGAATATTAGCATGTTTCCCGAGTCAGTCTACCAGGAATTTACAGTGCATTTCTTGAGACAGCAAAGCAAACAATGAGTAATAACAACTATTTTGTGAATACAGATTTCTTCTCACCTGATGTAAACATCAGGAAAAAAAGAAACAATAAGCAGAATAGTGACCACTCACAGATTAATATTAATGCATGAATTTACATTAACATTTTGCATTAATCTTATTTTAGTCCAAAGGCTTGTTGAGACAAGTAAACTCATAAATTTGCAAGCATATTTTCACAAGTAGATTTCAATGAAAAAATTCATAAAAATTAAAATGTATCAGAGGCCTCGTTTTAGCAGGTCATAGGCTTCATCAACAGCCTTTCATATCTATGGCTAAGGATATGGTTGGCATGGTCTGTATTTCCAAGACAAATAATTTTCATATAGCAACCTTATTATCATCCCAGGTTTTTAACCGAAACACACATTCATGAACTAAAGTCACATTCCAATATGACAAGAAAATCAATCTCCAGTAGTCCAAAGAAACCCCAAACCCACATATGCCAGTACATTAGTTGAAATCCCGAATATAAGATAGAATGAACCTGCATTACGTCAGCAGTTTTCTACTAGCTAGAACAACTACCACAGGCTTGTATGAAAGACCATACTAATGCTCACTAAGTGCAAATGCATAATCATTTTGAATAATCATGTCCCATCCTACAAGAAGCCTGTATAGGGATGATAGCTGAGCTATATGAATCTAATTTCTACAACTTGGACGTTTAACAAACTCATGCTATGCCACATGGAATGATCTAGGGACTTAACTCAAGATTAAAGTTAAAGGCCTGATTCTCATTGCCTTTAGAATGCGAACTGAAATTCTGAGGTCAATTGCACTGTCATTATAGAGAGAGAAATTAGCTACCTCATTACCCAAGTAATGCTGATATTTCCGTGGGGAGAGATGCTCTTACTTTGGCCAGCTCTTTCCAATAGGCCTTTTTCCTTTATGTTTATATTACAAAAGAAAGAGCTGGCTTTAAGAATACACTATGCAAGATATTCCAAAGCCACACACATATAAATAAACACACATACATATATATATATATACATATATATACACACATATATAATGTGCTTGACCCCAAAAGTGTAAAGACAATTAGCTCACACTTTAGCCTATTAAATATAATGCTGATATAAAACCAGTTTTGAACTACCAAACAGTTCCAGCTGGTTTTATCTTTCTGTATCATCCACACCTTCACAGCTAAAGTCACACACTTGTTTTTATATTCATAATCACAGACATCTTACACAAAGCAATAAATATTTACATACATGCAAAAGTAACACATATAAGCAGCTCATTTTCTTCCATGATAGGAAGCAGAACCAGAACAGAGAGGCTCTCAGTTCTCCCTGGAGCTCTTGAGTGTGCTGCATTATAAGCATAAGTCGGGTACAAAAGGCACTGCTCAAGAACATGCTCTTTGCTTTTGACATTTTTTATCTGACCAACCATTACCCGACCTCATACATTTATCAGGACATCTCCTGACTAGGAGCAGAACAATCTTACCTGAGAAAACAACTACTGCTAATCAGTTTACAATGAAATAGTTTAAAACTATACATAAAACAGGGACACTCTTGCAACTCTTATAACAGCCTAGTACACAAAATAGTTCACTTGATATGGAAAAGCCCTTTCCAACAGATGGAGATTAGCCTGTTCTTTAGAGTTCGACTACCGGTTACAATTGAAGGGTATTTAATTTTCATTACCGACTGATTATATTATCAGAATAAGTATTTCAACGCATTTTTTAAAAGTTTGAAAAAACTTAGGCTAAGGTAAATACTACCAGCCACTCACAAGTTCTTCTAACAGATGACTTATAAATGACTTTTCCATTTCTAATAGTGCAACAATCCTGTAGGATCTACTTCTATATGAAAGAGGTAATGACCCATGGGGAAATAAAGTATCTTCTGATTAAGGCACTCGATTAGCCATTTAGAGACTAGATTCATTGTCAGAATCCACCACAGACTCCCTCAGTGATTTTTAAAGAAATTGGTTTTTGCCTCCACATCTTGTATCTATCTAAGCAGCACTAGTACCTTTTTCCTCACCTTTCATTATGTTATTTGGTAAGTATGCAAATCCTCTGCCACAAGAACTGTCCCTTTTCTGAGGGTTTCACCACACCCAGGTAAGGACTAAAGTAAGTAATTTCTAATCATCCCTTAGTGGTGAGGGATAAATAGCTACTGATTCAAGTATGCATCTGACACAGGTCAACCTACACAGACCTACATATTAAAAACATAAGTAATTTGTTGGTTTTAATATTGGTTAAGTACACCAAAACACACAAACCAAAAAAAAAAACCATGCAACAGAATCAAACAAACAAAAGAAATTATTGGGGAAAAATGGGCGGTCTTATCTTTACAAGTAAATCCCCTGCCACAAATCAGAAGCACTTTTCTGGAATACTTATCGCTTGTGTGCCCTTCTGCAGTTTCACACAGCAGTACAACTGTTCTCAGACTCAGGTTTTAGCAGCCAACATGAAACAACACAGCACTTTCAAGTCAGAGCGAATGCTTGAAGCTCTGGACTCCAAATCAAATCTACATTTATGCATTTTATACAAAATGCACTGGCAATCAAAAATGCTTAGGACGCCATAAAAATAACACCCGGCTGGCATCATTATGGATGTAGCTGATTGCACATTACATTCTAAAGAGCAGAAATCCAGAGTCTCAAAACAATGTCTCATTGTGGATATAACCTAGAAATTATTCACTACTACAGAGATCCTTGCACCACGATCCCATTTTCGTCTGGCACCCAGAAAATAAATTTTGCCCATTCTATATATTTCCTTTCTATTTGTACCCAGCAGCAACCAGTGCATTAATTCTCATTTTCATAAGTAGTTACACTCTTACCTTGGTTAAGTGTTTTAACAGTCATCATATGTTAGACTCTAACACAAATCTCTCAAAAGCTTGACAGATGGTGTTTTGAAGGATAATGCCAGGTACCTGGTGTGAATCTGACATTAGCATTCTCTCAGACAACTCACCTTCATCTTTTAGAAAATCCGGTGAAATAATACATAGTCCTACTTATGCTGAAAAGGAATGAGAAAACTATTCATTTACTCAATCTCACAGTTGCTCAAAATGCAATGTTTGCATGAAGTCGATGCCAGAAAAAACAATTTTATTCTCCTTTTTCTTACTTTTCTTCGCATACTTTCAGTTTTGTCCTTCCTGCATTTTCCTCCTTTCCCAGACACACACACACACACGCACACTCTCAGTGGATACTTCCCCCCTCTGGGAAAAGATCGAACTGCAAGGTGCAAAAGATGTATTCCTCTAAGAAATATGGACTTTGTTTATGGTATGATTATTAGGAAAACAACTGTAAAAAGCAGCATGGCTGCCTCTTTAGCAGCAAGGCAGCTATGACAAAAGGGTACTAAATGAGTCTGTATTCATACTGAGATTCAGTATGAATTTCAAAGCTATCAAACAGAAAGAAGCACTCCAGCAAAACCTGGGCTCGATATTCACTCACAATCAATATAACATACATTAAGGAAAGACAATATAAAAACTGCTGACAGATGAAAAGCATTTACTGCTTAGCATGGTAAGTTTGAATTAGTTATGATTTTCCTTAAGTCATAAAAAGAACTTGGGCAATTATTTTCCACTTCTGATTGTGAGTTCATTTGAATGTGTGACTCTCAAGGGCCTGACCATATATTTCTTTGCTTTAGTCTCATTTAAGAGCTTGATAGGTTGTCTTGATTTATGCATCATTCTTTACGACTTCTTTTTAACATTAGGTTCCAAGTTTAACAAGGTTTCTTAAAAAGAGTATTATAAATCGAAGAAGAAAAACGTGTAAGAGTAACTTAATGGATTACACTTCCGCAAAAGTTGAAATTCTGTACCACGAGGCCTTCACTCAACCACTATATTGAGCAGTTATTAAAAGAGACACTAAATTATAAACTTTTTAAAGAACCTCTAGCTGAGGTCCAACTAAACCTCTAGTCCAACTAACGCAAGGAAAGCAGGGCTAATAACACTGAGTAACAAAATGTACAACCAGCGTATTCTGATGCCCGCACAAAACCAAGAGGAATCATCATGTCCTGGATGAAACTGTCATGAAACTGATAAGCCATATCCAATCAATGTCTGACATCGCGCAGTCGACTAACACAGCGCCGCATTAACGGCATAATAGTATTACCATATAAACCTTATTACTTCAGTGTGGAAAACAGGATATAACGAGTGTAAGGAGACGCCAGCATCTGTCTTTGTGTAAGTGAGACCGGGAACCAGGGGAGCGCTTCCCGCAGAGGCGAACTAGCCGCGGCAGAGTCGGCACAAGGCGAGCGAGCGCGGGCGGCGGGGAGCGGGGCAATCGCTGCTGCCGCCGGGGCTGCTGTCGGACGGGTCCCTCGGCGCGGGCTCCGGGGCGGCTCCGGGCGCCCGAGCCCCCGAGC